>LPNX011035110.1:33397-61064 GCA_001517045.1 Pseudotsuga menziesii | reverse complement strand
ATTATCCATCCATGATGACGGACTAGCTTGTATTTATTTCTCAACAAGTCATATTCATTCTATAAAATAAGAGAAGCACACTTATTTCCTATATTTTGATAATTTGATGATTGAATTGAGAGCTATTTTCCTTTAGACTTGGGAGATGTGCCCCTAGTTCGAGATAGGAGATGCACCATTGATTCTATTATGAGGATGAGTAAAAATGATAATCATCATTGAGCTTATTTCAATTCAATTTATTAGATACCGTGAAGTTTGAGCTAGTTGCAGTGATTGAAGAACCCGTCCAATTCAAAATATTCATGTTCTGCAAGTTTCTTCTCATGGAAAATTCTCTCTTATTCTCTTTCGCTCTTGATATCACTTACTGATGTAATTAATCCTTTGAAATATTCCATTGATTTTATATAATACCTATGATATTTATTTCCCTGTCACAATCAATAAAAGTCTGATTTATGTCCTATTGTGTGCAACTATGCTAGATGTTTATTTATATTGATCTATTTTTTGTGTTCGAGTCATTACTGATTCATAGTAACTCCAAATTTGATTCTTCCACTTCCTTATATTCAATAAAAATATACTTAACCCATACCAACCCTAAAATTGAGAAATAAAAACCTCCTTACAATGTTTGGGTCATCCTGAAGTCAAACTAGTTGAGTAGTCCTAGAAGTCATTTTCACTAGTTTTCCATTGAAACCTTCTAATAACTTCCTCAAACCTATTAGTGAAAATACAAAGAATTTATTGACTGATATTTTGTGTCTATAAGTTTATCTAAGTCCAAAATCCACTTCCCTTCTTTCCAAGGATATATGAAGCAAAGGATTTAGTTTGCATATGCTAGGGTGCCCAGGATCCTTGGGAGAAAACTTAAGCCTCGTTGATTTTGAAACTATCAAAGGCATCAGTACATTTTGCATAGGATCATAATATAAACATAACCCGTTATGTTTTTTTGAGCTCACAATAACCCCAAACCTTGGTCAAGATCCTTGTTGTATGAGTTAGTGTGCCAAATCTCCAAGTTATTACATTATAAGTGGTATCAAAGCACTTTCATTTACTCTCGTGGAAAGTAAGCTTTTAGTTTAATAAATGTTGCAAATCAAATCAAGTTGATAATTATGGGGCTCATACCAGTAGGTGATGAATATTTCGAGCCATATGAGGAAGAAGAAATCATCTACATAGATGGAGGACTACCACGAGATGATGACGGTTACTTCTATAATTAAGTGTACAATGAATATAGAGGATACCATCGATGTTTCATATTATTTGTGGAACTATATTCTTTGGAGAAAATCCACTCAAATTTCATCCTTATGAGTACCACCGAAGATACCAAGCATTAAGATAAGAGATCCATGAATTATTGTCTTTTCGAGAATTCTGTGAAATGATAATAGTATCATATTCAGAAAAAAGGGATCCTTTTAGGAACTCACATCAAAGGAGAGTTGGACATACTGTCAAGAATGTGTGGAGAGAAGTGGAACAGAGGTTGCAACAAAATTAAGTCTCCCCATCAAAGGGTTCTACATCAAATCATTTTGAAGAAAGTGATTTAGACAAGGGTGAATCGACAATTGAAGATACACCTATGGAGGAGAATGAAGATGATATAAATCATCTTTTTTGTGGCATCCATGAAGCAAAAGAAGAAAATATATATGAAGGGTAGAAAAAGTCATTGCAAGATGTTGGCAATGAAGGAGAAGGATGTGTAAAACAAGATCTAGAAATTGTAGACATGGATAGTAGATAATCTACTGATGGATGTTGTGATGATATACCTACTGATGGGTATCATGGTGAGGTTCATATTGATGGGTTCCTAAGGGTTGATGTACCTACTAATGGGTACTAATATAGCATGGTAACCTCTACTAATGGATGCTCATCTCTCTATGTTGGTGACATAGGGATTCATATTGAGTACATTATTGCAAGTAGAGATTATTTTGAGAATAGATACCTTACAGCTGAAGGAAATGACCCAGGATCAACTTCCACTTCACCTACTGAGATTCATGAGGTTGATTGTATAGATGATGAGGAGGAGTTTCGATCTCATGATCCTTCCTACAGTTGGGTGAAAAGAAGATCAACAAAGCCTTACACATTCTCCATGACACTCATGCTTCAATATTAGATCTATGTTGGAGAGTTACTTCATTGGAATATTTGTCTTTGCTTTAAGCCATGGAGAAGATCCAGAGAGCAATGTCTGCAATCCAAGGTATTTTTTCATACATGATTTTAGACTGAGATAACTTCTATGAGATTGTTCATATGTTGCATGGAGAATCCTTGAAGAATGAGGAGGATATTTGAAACATCAATGATGAGTTGATGGCCACCCAATATTCTTTGAGAAGCACTCTATGGGAATATAATAAACCCACTTCATAACTTATGATAAAATATTTAATCAACTTTGATTCATTTCCTACCCACTATCCTAGATATTTAGCAACCACTTGCACCACATAGTCAACACTTTCCATATATACCCAATGAACACTTTAATCCTGATTCGGGGTTGATCATGCCCACTTTATTAACTTCCATAATTAGTAACTATGCTTTCCTCTAGATTCTACTTTATCCTTCTTTTATTTAGCTTTTCTGCGGATAAGGTAAAGCTAGTCAACTAGGAAACTGCTATCTTTTGTTTCCAACTAATCCTCCATGATTTTCTCTCCATTTTCCAGGATTAGCATTTTTTTCCATCACTCTTGACAACTCACTCATTATTTTTCTAATTTGTTCGGTCCTTGACTGATTTGGGAAGTTATTTAGCCACCTATGGGGGTTTATCAAATTTAGTAAGTCTACCTTCTAATATTGATGAGTTTCCTCCAATACAACTTAATTATACCTATGAGGGATGTATTATTTATGTAAAATACTATTCATCATTATTCAATGGAATGATACACTTCCATATTCATATCTTCATTCATGTGATTAAGTCTCTTTTCTTCTCTCTATTTTTCCTATGTATGCTTGTGAGAATTATCTTAGTAGCACGATCTATTTCCAGTGTTTCTTATTAGCATATTTACTCATAACATTGGAGCTACAATTTCTACATGGAATCAAAGCACAGGGTTTTTCAAGTTCAACAAAGTTAAGGAGCTATATGTTCTCTCCATCAGAGTGCATCCAGTCTCCTATCCTTCTTTGAAGAAGATCTTGGTTTATGATTACAATATTTTTCCAAGTTTTATTTTTTGCAGGCTACAGAGAGTTTCTTATTGAGTGCATCAGCTCAGCAGTATGGACACTTCTTCAGCTATAATCATGAATCCCTTCAACTATCATGAATGGAAATCCAAAATTGGCATTTTATTGCACAGTGAGGGACTATATATAGTTACTGTAGCCTTGGAGAATGAGCCCAATGTTGTTATTGAGAAAGTTAAGTGGCATAATAGGTTGGATGAAGCCTATGGATTGAATTTTATCTCTATTTCTCTTGATCTACTCTTTCATCTAGATGGTTTGACCACTCCAAACCAAGTATCGACTAGACTTGAGTCTCTCTTTGGAGTTCAAGATGAGTTAAGAGCACAACAGTTGGAGATTGAGTTATTCTCAATGAGTCCAAGCAATTTTGATTCTATTGAGGGTTTCTTCACCAAATTCAAGTCATTTGTTCTAATTCTCAAAAATTGTGGTATTGATAAAAACGATGATCACTTAACCATTTCTATTCTTTCTAAATTGGGTCTTGAATACTCAGTTTTTGTGTCTACTTTTCATGCTACTAGGCTTGATGTTTCTAATTGGAAAATTCCTTCTTTGTGTACTTTCCTTGATTCACTAACAAAGGATAAAGAAAAATTGATCCATATGGGTGCTCTTAGATATTCCAAGGGAAATGATCATGCTCTCATAGTTCAAGGAAGCAAAAATACCAAATCCAACGAAAAGAAAATTGCGAAAGAGAAGAAGCCAAAGTCGGAAATTAAAGATGAAAGTTCAAAGTCTTCTGATGAATTTTTAGTGAAGAAGGTTAAGAAGAAAGGGAGCACATCCAAGTGTTATAATTGCATTAAGTAAATTGATCTAGAGAAGAAAATTTTCAAGAAGAATATGGACATTATGTATCATCTTCTTAAGAAGCACAACATCGAAGGTCCAGATGAGCTAGAGAAGAATTAAAGGAAATTTGGGGTCTAAAATGGGTATTATAAGAAAACAAGCCAACAATATATTCTTTTGAGTTGGAATTCAAGAACCAATAGAATTTCAATAAAATGAGTCAACCATAATGGTTGAATTGACATATTTGTCATATAAAAAACTTTTTTTGTTTGTATTTTAAACATATCTCTCTTTGTTTTTACTCAAATTTGAGTGGGAGGGCTTGTTAGATGTGAAATTAAATTCTGTATCCAACGAGTACCCACACTGCCTACTTTTGATGGACCTTGTTTCCTCCAAAACAAGAAATTCCTGAAAAAACATGACGATGTCACATTTTTTTGGGTATTTCTTGTCTTGGGGGAAGAGGGGACCATCAAAAGTATGTAGTGCGGGTACTCGTTGGATGCAGAATCTAATTCTGCATCCAACGAGCCTTCCCCCTTGAAATTTGAGTAAAAAAATAGGGAGATATGTTGAGAATACAAACAAAAAATTAGTTTTTTCTTTCTTCCTCCAAAATTAATCAATATTATTTTATTATTTTATTGTTTTCCTTAGGAGGCCCATTTTAGACCTCAAATTTCTTCTAATTTCTGTTGATTCCTTAGAACACTATCATAGTGTGTAGTTCCAAGGTGATATAAAATATGCCTTGAGTGCCCTAGTAAAATCCTTTTCTCATGTCTATGATATAGATTCATTTTTTTATATATCAGAATCAGAAATATCAGTTCTTTTCTTTTAAAATCTACCTATTGGTCTCTTAGATTCATCTCTCAATAATTGTTTTTTTTCACTAAATATTAACTTGACTTTAAGCATCTCTTCCTCACTTCATAATTCTGATTTAGAATCATGTTTGCAGGATGATATACATGTCATGACAACATTCATACCACCATCCATAACATGTACCATACCTATGTGTTATACACCTGATTGGAACCTCTCCGTCCGAGTGCTAACATCCCTCAGGTCGGCACACAAAAGGACACTTATGGATTGAGGTTTTCTTTGTTTCATTATACCTTGGTTGATGATGAAATACATTGCCTATATGCCCAGCTGATTACTTTGCCATTTTGAGATTTTGAGTTGAATTCGCGACTATCTCTATTGACAACTCGCGCATCATTTGCGAGTGTTTTGTTCAGCAAGTCGTGCATACTTGTATTCGCGGGTTGCTCTCATATAGTGTCGTGTATCATTCGCGGGTTGCTCTCATATAGAGTCGCGTATCATTCGCGGGTTGTTCTACTACATACCCGCATATGGTTTCCTAAAAATTAATATTTAAAAACTCACATTAATGGGAGATTAGTTCACTCATTTAACTTAATCCCATTAACTGTTGCAACCTCCCTAACCTTCGAGAACTGCCTCCTTTCATCCATACAAATAGAGGCCTTGGGGAGGGTGTTTGCTAGTCATACTTGGAGAGCAAAGTTATGCTAGTGGATTTTCTACAGAATCTTTGGAGCAGAGAAACTCATAGTCCTTTGGTGATAGAGGAGTCCCTTGTTCAGACATTGGGTTGTAACCTAAACTCATTCCAGTATTGTTAATAAAGATATCACTTCTTCCATATGTGTTTCATGTGTTGTAGATTGGTAAATGTTTACATTTCATTATGATATATGATTTGCCTAACCTGCATATTTATATATGAATCATATTGTTTCTAGAAGAGTCTTTGTTAACAGGTGAAGGAGGAACTATCCTGGAGACTTTGGAAGTGGAGCAAAAAGGAAGAAGATAGCTTGGATCAACCTTCGTATAATACAAGTAAGTCCTGCTACTTTCCTATTTCCTGTTTTGTGATTTTAAAGTCAAATTGTCTGCAAGTGTTAGAGTATGTTGGTAATCCCCAGACCTAGGTTATTAGGTGTATTATCCATTACAACAGAACTGGCGACTCCGCTGGGGAAGCCAAGTCTTCTTTAGGTCTTTTTTCTGTTGTCCTGACCAATGATTGCTCGAAGTTTTGTTTGTGATTTTTATCCTGCCTCTTTACATACTTACAGCATTTGAAAGTCTTGGTTTCTTCTCTGTTTTCTGAGAAATTTTTATACCCATTCGTGGGCTGTCCTTCTAGACAGTCGCGTATACTGAGTAGCATTCGTGGGTTGTTCTACTGAACAGTCGCGTATCATGCGCGACCTGCACTACTAGACAGTCGCGTATACTCCTGAAAACTATGATTTTTGTGTGAAATTTTGCTTGTTCTTTTGCGTGTTATAAGTCCTGTTTTCTAAGAAGACCTTCTTTAAGAGTGCTGTAGAGTTGTTTGAGTGTCTCAGGTGATCACTTTTTAGTGCTTTTTGAAAGCCCTTGAGTTCTTTTACTTGTTTTATTTACTGTCTGCATATTGAAGCTTTCTGGCCTATTTGGGTTGTTAGTTTGAGTGCCTAAGTCTAGATCAGTGATCAAGGTCTTAGACTCTGTCTGTCCAGTCTGCTTTCTGTCAGTTATTGGTTTGCACTTGCCTATTTAAAAGTCTGCAGTGATTTCTTGGTCATTGTCTGCACCCAACTTAGGAATCCTAGCCTACTTTTCTTGCTGGTCTTTAGGTTCTATCTTCTTGTTAGTTTCAGTTTGTGTTTGTTATACAGTTTATAGGTTGCAAGTTTACTCAAGCATTGCATTATAAATGCACAGTAGTTTTTTTTGAGCATTTTTTAAAGTGAAAAAAAAAACATAGTTAATCTCTTGCATTGTAATTTTTGCAATAGAGTAGTGTTTGTTTCAGTTTAAGAAATATTATCTCAGAAAAATACAAAAACATATAGGCTTAGTTTCTCTTTTGCTGCATTTAATTCATCAATATATATTTCAAAAAAAAATGAAAAGAAGTTTATTTTGTAGTGTTAGTTTGCTTTAAATGCACCTTTATTTTATTTACTTCTTGCTGAGTCAAAACATCATACAGTCCATCACTTCCACTTCCTTTGAGTAAAGAATAGCCCTTAAAATTAACGCATAAATTTAAAATCTATTAGTAAGTTTTTATTTTTAGGGCCTTCCACCTACTAGCTTAGGCTAGGCTTGTGGGCTAGGGAGTGTAAACTTCCCACAAGCTATAAACTCAAACGTAGTCGGCCATTCATTAGGTAAATCCTTGGTTCTACCGCTGTATCTGGGAAGCTCCTCTCAAACGGGAGTTAAGCACGAGGCCGCGTGGAGGCTTGGACAGAGGGGATAACCCCCCGAATCCTTGTCAAAACGTAACCCAGGACTTTTGCGCATCTGGGGATTCTGTCTAGGCAGAATTTCGGGCTTAGCTACCCTGCCCATGCATACGAGTTCGGCTTGCGACTATCCCCCCAGACAGTAGGTATTATCAAGGTAGCCTTTAGTCTCTTATCTTTTAGGGCTCATACACAGGTAAACCAGAAGGTTATTTCTGGTTCACCTCGGACGGACTTGGAAGGTAACCCTTATGGAAAGTGCAGGAGGGTGGTTGGGTGATTCCTCCACTTGTGCCTGAGAACCCCTCAAGGATGCCAAGTAACTGTTCATCATCCTTCTTCTGCAAGGTATATCTTTATAGCCTGTTTTGATTGCTTGAGACTCTAGGATCTTTTTAGTGTATGCTCTGTAGATTTGCTTGTGTTTAGTCTGACCTTAGGGTGTGATTATTTAAAGGCTTAATTTTGGAGGACCAACTGCTTAGAAGGTCAAGAAGGTTGAGAAACCTTCCTCCTCTCACACCACTGGAACCTCCACCTTTACCCCAAAGGCGGAGATTAAGCACAGGTGGTTCTTTTGAACCAGTAGGAACTAGTGAAGTTCTTGGTGAACCTGAACTGATAGCTAACTGCTTTGACCTAGATACAGTTGAGATAGAAGAGTTGCAAGCTGACAAGTTTGCAAGGAATTATAATACCCCCTTGACTGATTTGAACGATCCAGTAATCGTGCAGGTTAGGCCTTTTAGTTCACCAGTACTAGGTGTACCTGTAGGTAGAAGTATGTCTTCTGAAGGAGAAAGTTGATTTGTCTTCACCTCAACCCTTCCGATTGAAGGGGTACTACCTCCCCCAGTTAGTACCCCTAGATCTAATTTACTTTCCATACCCTTAACTCCAGCAAGCAGGGTGGTCCAACCACCTGTTTACTCGAACATTGGAAGTATGTCTGGTGATATGGATACTGGGATTCCCAGTATACCTACAATTCCTTCTTCTTTCCCTTACACTGCCCGCAGTGGTCTGGTGGGATCCTCGGCCTTTGTCCAAGGATTCCCTTGGAATGGGGGGCACATACCCCCATCCAGTCCTTACGTAGGTCCACCTCCTTCATATGTAGGAGTGCAGTTTGGGGGCAACACCTCTTATGGGCAAAGCTTCCAAACCCCTATTTCGGTCCCATACACGAGCTCTCCCTTCTCTTTGTTTAGTGGAGGGATACCTGCTCCAGTCTTTCAGACCCCAAATTCTATGGGGATGGCTCGAACCACTTACACTGCACCTCCCACTCAAAATCTGGTGGCCTACGGATGGAATCCATTCCAAAGCAACCTTTCCACTTCACAACCGGTGTCAGGGGGCAACCCCACTTTTACTTATGGGAATGTGGGGGCAAGTCCCTCTAATACACAAGCTATCACATCTAGTACACTGGCTAGGACAAAACTTCCTTTTTTGGCAACTTTGAACTTGCCAGACTTATCGAAATTGATGAATGATCCGGTGAGGCATGACCCCACATGGCCACCTGTTCCCACCAAGTTGCCTTCAGACATCCCTAAGTTTGAAGGTAAAGCTGGTGAAGATCCTGGGGCACATGCCACCACCTTCCACTTATGGTGTTCTTCCAACTCATTGAATGAAGATTCAGTGAGATTAAGGCTATTCCAGAGGACCTTGACAGGCACTGCAACAAAATGGTACATTGAGTTGCCTTTTGCTGCTTTTAGTAGCTTCTGGGATTTGGCAACAGCTTTCCTTAGCCACTTTCAGCTTCCTATCCGATACGATTTCGGAACTGACTTGTTTTCCACCTTTAGACAAAACAAGGAAAAACATATCTCGGACCACATCCAAGAATGGAGGAGTCGAAAGAGCCTTATCAAAGCTACCATCCCTCCTGATTTTTTATTAGAATGGTTCCTTGAATCATTGCCACCCTATATATCTAAGGATGTTTCTACATCAGGAGTGACTAGTGAGGAAGAAGCCATACTCAGGGCCTAGCAGTTGGACTTGATATATTCACACTTTGGGATCTTATACGAGATTATCCCTGAGGCACCAAGGCCTTCTCATGAGGCCGAGAAACCCAAGCCTGGACCCCATGCCGATGGTGTGGTTGGGTCCGTTAGTTCTCCCACTGTAGAGTCTTTGACAAAACAACTTCACCAATTGTCTGTCAAACAGTCTACGGCAGAGGCAGCAAAGGCTTCCCTCTATCCCCAAAATGAAAATGTTTTTGCTCAAACTTCTCAAAAGGACAATCAGCAGTCTCGCGGGAAGAAGAAGAAGGGTAAAAAAGGAGAGGGAAACCAAAACCAAAACAAGCCTAAACCCGCAAACAATGCTGATGGGGGCAAAAAAGATAAAAATAAAGTCAAATTCCCTCGTAAGTTGTGCCAAGGGGATCATTTGACCCACCTTTGTCCCCTCATGGAACAAGCTCAGAAGCTGTTAAAAACTCAACCAACGACTGTCCTGAAGGATCCATTTCCCCAAGGGTAGAATTCCGCGTCAGCTTCTACTGTAGCAGGGGGAAGTCAAACTGCTCCTGACCCTAATTATATCAACATGGTTAGATCCTCTACTTTGTTGCAAACCAGGAACAAAAACTATGAGAAGGAGAAGGAGACTCCTGAGACGGGAAAAGCTGTAGGTGAACCTTCCAACCCGCTCACTATAGAGAAACCTACGGAAATAATGCCTAAGTTACCCAAGGGTATCTTTAAGAAGAATTTGCATAATCCCAATAGGGCTGCTTCCAACTACTCAGTGGTTGAAGATCTTGCTCAAATCCCATGTGCGATGTCGGCTTTGGAGGTACTACAAAGTTGTCCCGCTCAGCGGGATGCTCTCTTGACAGCCTTAGGTAGCATGGACTCTTCGAGTCTCACAACGAAGTTTCCTTTTTCTGATGTCAAAATTCGCCTCCCTTACCATGTAGCCCTATCGATCGATGTTTTTCATGGTGGTAAGACCATTGGACGAGCAGTTGTTGATGAGGGAGCCTCTACATGTGTTATGTCCCTGGCATGCTGGAAAGCTCTTGGATCCCCAGAGCTGGTCCCATCAACCACTCTACTTACTGCTTTCGATGGAAGATCTTTCCGTCCACATGGTATCTTGCCAGCTTTCGAGATTAAGTTGGCAGGGAAAGCAGTATCTGTTGAAGTTGAAGTGATTGATGCCCCATTGGACTATAATTTGCTTCTGGGTAGAAATTGGACTTATGTAATGACTGCTGTTGCATCGGCTGTTCTTCATGTTGTGGTATTCCCACATGAGGGCAAGTTGGTTACTGTCGACCAACTTGATTTTACTCGAAAGGGCCGTTTAGAGTCTAAGGATTCCAATGTACCATTGGTTGATCGGGCCAAGCCTGATCCGAGCTTGGGGGTTGGAATGTACACATCTTTGATGGGCACATTCGATATTCCAGCCCCTATTAACTATATCGGTTCCACCATTGTAGGGAAGTCCATTTCCTCGGTAGTGGATAGGACTGATCCTTGGGTTCTCCCAACCCCTCAGGAACCGGAAGTGCCCTTATCAGCAGTGGAAGTGGCATATTAAGATATTACCCAATTCACTGTTGATTCCCCTCCAGATCCTCTTACAGTCTCAGATGATCTGGAGGAAGTCTATCTGCCTACATAGCCAGAAAACTCTTTACATTCCATAGATTTCTTAGATACTGTTTTACCTTCCGATGAAGCCATTTTGGAAGCTATGTGTGGACGTGATAAGATATGTGAGGATCTTCATCACTGCTCTTATTTCCTTCCAAACCTAAGCAAGATAGAAAACCAAGAGTTCCATGTGAGACTGTCGGATGGTGTTGATACGCCTATTAACCCTTCACCTAGGGAAGGAGTGTTTTCCGAGGGGAATATGGAAAACATTTTCGCTACTATACCTATCAATATCTCCATAAAGCCAGATTTCATGGAGAATATCTATATAGGTGCAAACTGCTCTCCGGAGGAGATTGCCATTTATACTGCCCTTTTCAAGGAATTCCACGATATCTTTGCTTGGTCATATGAGGAGATGCCAGGCATAGATCCATCTATTGTCCAACATGAAATCCGTACCTACCCTAATGCCAAACCAGTTCGGCAAAAATTACGTCCTGTGAACCCGCGTAAAGCGGTGGCTGTGAAAGCAGAGGTTGAAAGCTAGTTTTATATATCCTATTGCTTTGACTGAGTGGGTGTCCAACCTAGTTCCCATTGATAAAAAGCAAGGGACTATTCGCATTTGTACTGACTTTCTAGACCTTAATAAAGCTTGTCCCAAGGACAACTACCCCACACCGTTTATTGATCAGATCATAGATGCTTGTGCGGGGAGTGAAGTCTTTTCGTTTATGGATGGTTTTTTCGGCTACAATCAAATCCAAATCAAACCGGAAGACCAACATAAAACAGATTTTATTTTCCCTTGGGGTACATTCGCTTATAGAAAAATTCCCTTTGGATTGAAAAATGCAGGGGCAACCTTTCAAAGAGCCATGAACTTTGCTTTTCATGATGTAAAAGCCATTGTCGAGCCTTACCTGGATGATCTGCCCGCACATTCTCGAAAGAGGATCCAACATCCAGATCATTTAAGGTTGATTTTTGAGAGATACAGATACTATCAAATACGCTTGAATCCCCACAAGTGTGTTTTCTGCGTCGAGTCAGGGAGACTATTAGGATTCATTGTTTCAAGTAGGGGCATTCAGGTGGATCCCCTAAAAGTTGAGGCTATTGTAAATCTGCCTCCTCCTCGCAATCTTAGGCAACTTCAGAGTCTACAAGGAAAGTCTAACTTCCTTCGACGTTTCATCGTTAATTATGCCAAGATCACAAAAGGTTTCATGCGCTTGCTTAAACAGGACACCCCATTTGTATGGGATGAAACCGCACAACTTGCGTTCGAGGCATTGAAGAAATCCTTGTTGTCAGCTCCCTTATTACACCCGCCAGATTATTCTAGGGATTTCATATTGTATCTGGCCACGTCGGAGTCTACCATTGGGGTAGTTCTTGTTCAAGAGAACGATATGCTCATTGAACATGTCGTTTATTATCTTAGCCGTGGTTTGGTTGGGCCTGAGCTTAAGTACTCCCACGTCGAGAAGTTAGCCTTAGCGGCTGTTTATGCTGTACAGAGGTTACGACACTACATCTTACTGAGGACCACTACTGTGGTGGCAGATGTAAACCCTTTCCAATATGTTTTATCCCGATGCATTGTTGGGGGAAAATTCAACAAATGGATAGACATACTCCAAGAGTTTGACTTGGTTTTCCAATTTGCTAAATCAAAAAAGTCCTTAGTATTTGCTGAGCTTATAGCAAAGTTTCCTACGGAAGATGATGTAGTGATACAAGATGACTCATTCCCAGATGAGAACATCTTCCTTATAGCCACCTCTGACCCTTGGTACGGAGAGATCCTTATATATCTCCAGACTTTGAAGTATCCTGTCGCTTACTCTAGGGAAGACCGGCGTAAGTTATGACTTCATGCTAAAAACTACCTCATAATTGGTGATACATTATATAGAAGAGGGGTAGATTCAGTCTTGTGTCGCTGCCTTACTTATGAGGAAGCGGAGACTGTCCTAAATGATTCTCATAGTGGAGCATGTGGGGGTCATTTATCTGGGATAGCTATGGCCCAGAAAATCTTGCGTGCTGGTTATTTCTGGCCCACGATCTTCAAAGATTGTGTGGAAGCAGTGAAGCGCTGTCATCCGTGTCAGCTTTATACCAGAAAAATGCGGTCCCACCTTGCTCCCTTGTTTCCCGTTGTCTCGATAGGCCCCTTCATGAAATGGGGGATTGATTATATGACATGCAACCTAGCCTCGGCTGGGGGGCACAAATTCATCATTGTCGCTGTAGACTATTTTACCAAATGGGCAGAGGCAATGCCTACGTTTAAAGCCGATGGGGAAACAACAGCTTTCTTCGTTTTCAATCAGATAATTGCTAGGTTCGGTATTCCCAAGGTGATTGTCACTGACCATGGTAGTCATTTCCAAAATCACATGATGACTGAACTGACCACCATGCTTGGATTTCGACAAGAACATTCTTCTCCATATTATCCGCAAGCAAATGGTCAGGTAGAGGCTGTAAACAAGACCTTAAAAACCATTCTTAAGCATACTATTGATGCAGCCCGCTCAAATTGGCACATCATGTTATACCCTGCTCTTTGGGCTTATCGAATCAATGTCAAAACTGCTACGGGTTTCTCCCCCTTCTAGCTCGTTCACGGGGTGGAAGCTATTACACCGATTGAATGCGAAATCCCATCCTTGCAGATAGCTATTCATGTGTTACCAGATACGACTGAGCTTGAAGAATGCTTGGTACACTTAGAGCACCTTGATGAACAACGTAGAGATGCGCTGACTGCGAATCAAGCTCACAAGAATAGGGTTAAAGCTCAATACGATAAATCGGTCAAGCCTAGGATTTTCCTTGAAGGGGAACTTGTCTTGCTCTGGGACCAAGATAAAGAACCCCTGGGGGCAGGTAAGTTCAAGGCCATGTGGTTAGGACCCTATGTCGTGTCTAAAGTTTTGAGTAAAGGTGCATATGAATTAATGGATTATGATGGGAATAAGCTGCCTGAGCCTAGAAATGGGCTCTACCTGAAGAAGTACTACGCTTAGGCCTAGCACTTTTTCTTGTATATTAGTGTATGTATTTTATGTACATTAGGTTGTCAGTGTTGTTTTTTATACTATCTGCTGGTTGTTGCAGATGTCTTCTGAGATGTATGTAGGTTTCGCTGATGGCGCCAGCCGTCATACTTGTAACCTAGCTTCGGCAGCATCGGTTATCTATTCTCCTACAGGACAGCTTGTTGCCGCGGGAGGCGCTTGCCTAGGTCCTGCCTCTAATAATGTTGCTGAATACAAAGCTGTTATTGAGCTCTTGTGGGATGCTGTGTCACGTGGTATTACCCAGCTTGAAGTCCGTTTGGATTCCCAATTGGTAGTTTTCCAGCTCAATCGAGCTTACCAGGTACGTAATCCTACCTTGTTACGTCAGTTCATGAGAATCCATTTTTTGGTACGCCATTTCGAAGTTATTAATTTTAACCAAATACCAAGAAACCAAAATTCATTATCTGATGCATATGCTAACTATATTTTAGACTAGCATCTCACACACATTTGATAAAATTATACAGCAAATACATATAAAAACATTTGTAAATATACTGACAACCAAACACACACACATATATATGTAAATATCTGTTCATACATAGGATAGGTCAAGTCTGATCCATAGATCCCAAAATATACAAAATATACAAAAGTGTGGATCATCATCCATCAAAATTCCCTAGATCTATGCTTGGCCGTCATGGCTGCTAGGACCTGGCTAGTCCCCGTGATTTCTGCGCCCCCTGGCTTCCTCAGCCTCCTCAGCTTTAGCAGCCTTCACCGCATCTCGGTATACCACTACTGCCCTAGCTACCCGTCTGAAAAGACGTAGCCAGGCCGGTGGAACCCCTACTATGAATTCCTGCATGGCTACAGGGAGATGCTCTATCCATATAGTGGGTACTCACTCGGTAAGCCTAGTCAGCTTTTCCTCGAGTACTTGGATCATCCCAGGATCTCCTCTAGCTACAGGACGTACAAAGGTATGTGGGTGCCCTGCGGGGCGGACCGGTCCAATATCTGCATTTTGACACATGAGTAGGATTTAGACTTGTGCATATGTATATATCATATCATTTGAAAATTTATAAAAATTTAATAATGATAAAAAATTAAAAAGACTTACCCATCTCTCCCCATGCTCCTCCTGGAGGGAGGACTAGATCCGGATCACCTCAGAAATCCATTCTGGCATATGGAAACTGCTCCAATGCCAGCACCTGCCATTCCCACGATGTATAAAAATCGTCGTCATACATGCTATGTACGCTGTCTCCTCCTCCTTGTCGGAGGAAGATATCACCCCACCTTCTCAGCCTCGGCTGACGTGGATGTCTGACCTCTAAGGGTATTGCAGGGCTCATAGCTAGCACCCTCTCAAAGAAGAACGCAACCAATATACTTGCATAACCAAAGTTCTTGCATCTTCCCCTCCTACAATCAGATAATTTCCTCTTCATGATGGGGGCAATTCCCGAGCACCAGTCATATAGGGCACCTCTGAAGCAATCAACCGCCACTCTCATCTAAGTCCTGGTGGCCACGTGTAGTCCTCATGACCCTGAAAGTCTAACAATAGTACTGGCTAGTACCTGTAGTGTGAAGTCCTGTATATCTGCGATGAGAACGCTACTGCCCTTCTTTTGAGTACCAGGCCTGTAGAATACGTCGATATAGTTCTGGACACTCAAGGGGTCACCACCCCTGCCAGTGCCCTCCAGGTTCACCGGTGCTCCCCGATGTGATAATCCGGTAATGAAATAGATGTCCTCGACGGTAAATTCCAAAGTCTCACCCTGGATATTGAACATCCCAAGGTCATGATCCCAGTAGTTCACCAAAAACTCTAGTATGCGGACATTGGCCCGCATTGGTGATGTGCAAAAGAATTTAAGCAGCCCACTATTCCGCAATGCTTGGATGGTAGGCGGGCTTTGGAGAGCCGCTTGGTCCATCATCTCATGTTATCTCTCCCTCCACTCCAGCACCATATTTTCCTGACAAAAAACACATAGTTTGATTCAGTAATTCATCATCAAAATTTAAAAAGTTGAACTATTTTTAAAGATTTTATCCATTGCGCAGTATGCGCGACTGTCCATTGGGACAAGTCGCGAGTCATACGCGACTTCCTTATGCAGCAACCCGCGCATGAAATGCGGATTCACGACTTTCATGCACGGCAACCCACGTATACATTTTTCCATCTTTTCTATTGATGAAATAAACTAAATTAACCTTTAAATTTTAAATTTGTTTGGATCAAATTAAAGAGCACAGGGTGTAGATTTACCTGAAACTGACGGATCTGAATTTCGACGGTCCAATTGTCCACAACGAGTGATCAATGATAAAGGGTAAACTTTCCTTTTTTGGGTCATAAAGTGCAAATGGTAAGAAATGTTTCAATTTTCAAACTATTTATAGAACAAATATTTCATAAAGTGGGTTTTTTCCTATAGTTTGAAATGTCAATTGACTAATACCATCCCTTTTGTGCCTTGGAACGGGTTTACCAACTATTTCAAAGTGTTGATGCTTCTATAGGGTGGTGTTTTCTCTTCCCAACACATGTTGGCAACTTATCACTCCACATTAACCTTAGTATGCAACATTTTGCCACGGACTATGGTATTCTAAGCCATTAGTCCCTTGTCTCTACCATTGTTCTTCCATGGCTAGGATCCCTTTTTCATGAGTATCATCCTTATATGCCATTGCCAGTCTTTGGTACTCATTCCGTCACCGTTTCAGGCCTAGGGGTTTCCTCATAGCGATTTTTCATGCCAAATAGAGCTTCTCATGAATCTCTCTTTATAAGCTATCCCTTTATAGGACTCCCCACCTTATGGAGTTTATTTAGGCCCAGGTCTGACTCCTTCAAAATAGACTTGACTACCAAGTTATCACATCCGTTCAAGCTCGTTAAGAATATGTGAACGGGCATCCGTATGGTGGTAGGTTATCTCTTTCTCGGCCCATGCGGAATAGTACGAGAAATGATCACTCTCTTTTCTTCGGAATTGAGAAGAGTATTCTCAGGTACAGGTTTATCACTTTTCCGGACCTGAGGGACTAAACTGGACGAAAAAGGAACACCCAGTATGAGCTTAGTTTTCTCTTTTTCATGCTCTGGACCCAAACATGAAAAAGATTCTGATTGTACTTTGTGTCTTTGTCATGCTCGTTAAACACTTAAGAACAAAGCACCGAGTTTATTGTTGTAAGCCCCATTTCTCGTAACCAAATGGATCTTTCCGAGTGCTCTTGCTTTCCTTCACACTCGTAAAACTCAAGCTATTTATATGATGTTATTGAAGGAGCATTGGGTAGGTGGTAATTTAACCTTTTTCGGACCTTCCTAACTAAGTACGAAAAAGGTTCACCTTTTCTTCTTCGGAAGTTAAGAGAGTTCTTTTGAGGTTTTTTTTATACTTTTTCAGCCTTAAGAGACTAAATTGGATGAAAAAGGACCCCCCCTGGAGTCTTCTTTGGCGTTTTCAGACTCTCTAAATGTGAAAGCACCAATCGAGCATGTACTAGTTCGGGCTAGTTAAATCCACGAATCATTGACACTATCAAGCATTATTTTCCCATCTCTTCAAGCTTGTTAAAAAATGAAGAGGGAACCGAGTTGGCTTTCCTGGACTCGTTAAAACTTAACAGGGAAGGAAAGGAAGAAGTTTTCTCTTGTTTTTAGCACTAGCAGCATGTCATCTTTGAACATAGCACTCTTTGCCTTCCGATATCCATGTTTCAGTGTACATCTGTGTTCAGCTATCACTTTGAGTTTTGTGACTCCTCCTCTTGTCCATTATACCTGGGGAATCTGATCATGTCTCCTACATGACAGATAAGTCTAGTTGTCCTATCTATCTGTTATACGCTGTCTTGGGTCATCTCTGTGTTGTGCTCACTGTTCAAGTATTCTTCCCACTATCTGATTTATAGCCTGATCCCATCACTGTTATATCTGTTATCCTTTTACTTGTGTCTATATTCCTTTGCCCAATTCCTAGTCACTCTTGTGATCCATTGGAGGATTTCTTGCCTTCCCTATCACAGTATGGTTCTGCTTCAGCATTTCCTGATGATGACAACCTAGAGTTTTGACGATAGTACCTCTAGATTCACTCTCATCATTGGTGAACTCCTTTGCTTCAGTTGTCAATTATCATCTATTGGTTGAAAAACTGTTGAATCCTTTCCATGTTCGACTTCAGATTACCCTTATTCACATGGCTTGGATTGTACTTGGTTCTTTGGGATCCTGTATGAAGACCTTAGTTCCTCACTTATGAACTAAGTTGCGCAAGACTATGTTCCATTTCTATATCCGGCTTCCAGATCTTTGAAGACTCATCATTATTATATTGTGGCTTCGATCCACCTTTGTACTATACATGGTCTTTACCCATATCATATGATGTAATTAAATATTGTAAAGGAGCTAGTGTTCCAGTAAATTGAACATGGTATCCTCAAATATAGCGTTGTATATGACATTATTATGTATTGGTTTCAGGTACTCCTTCTGCTCCACTGGACTTCTGAGTTTCTCCAGAGTTAGTATTATAATGTATTTCGACCATCGTTCCTCTCTGACCTCACACATTAGGGGGCATCTATTATACACCTGATTGGCACCTCTCCGTCTGAGTGCTAACATCCCTCAGGTCGGCACACAAAAGGACACTTATGGATTGAGGTTTGCTTAGTTTCATTATACCTTGGTTGATGATAAAATAGATTGCCTATATGCCCAGTTGATTACTTTTCCATTTTGAGATTTTGAGTTGAATTCGCGACTATCTCTATTGACAACTCGCGCATCATTCGCGAGTGTTTTGTTCAGCAAGTCGTGCATAATTGTATTCGCGGGTTGCTCTCATATAGAGTCATGTATCATTCGCGGGTTGTTCTACTACATACCCTCGTATGGTTTCCTCAAAATTAATATTTAAAAACTCACATTAATGGGAGATTAGTTCACTCATTTGACTTAATCCCATTAACTGCTGCAACCTCCCTAACCTTCGAGAACTGCCTCCTTTCATCCATATAAATAGAGGCCTTGGGGAGGGTGTTTGCTAGTCATACTTGGAGAGCAAAGTTATGCTGGTGGATTTTCTACAGAATCTTTGGAGCAGAGAAAATCAGAGTCCTTTGGTGACAGAGGGGTCCCTTTTTCAGACATTGGGTTGTAACCTAAACTCATTCCAGTATTGTTAATAAAGATATCACTTCTTCCATATGTGTTTCATGTGTTGTAGATTGGTAAATGTTTACATTTCATTATGATATATGATTTGCATAACCTGCATCTTTATATATGAATCATATTGTTTTTGGAAGAGTCTTTGCTAACAGGTGAAGGAGGAACTATCCTGGAGACTTTGGAAGTGGAGCAAAAAGGAAGAAGATAGCTTGGATCAACCTTCGTATAATACAAGTAAGTCCTGCTACTTTCCTATTTCCTGTTTTGTGCTTTTAAAGTCATATTGTCTGCAAGTGTTAGAGTATGTTGGTAACCCCTAGACCTAGGTTATTAGGTGTATTATCCATTACAACACTATGAATACTCCTAAGACTATACAAATCCCAAGTTCACTAGTTGATTCCTCATTGGTCTCTTATACAATGTTACTTATATTACACGGTTTGAAGTCTTGCATATATTTTAGTGGTTGGTTATCCATGGCCTTAGTCATATTTGGACTAATATTACACATATTTGGATATGTTATAAATAGTTATCATTCATATCTCAAGTCCGTTCATCATTCATATTTTTACACTCATTAGTTTTCCCTAGTCGCTCATAGTTTTCCTAGTCTAGCCCTATATACTCGTGGAGTCATTAAAGCCTCTGTATTTTCCATTGCATATGCTAATGGTTCTGATATATCATTGTTTTATCAGGCTCATATTAGATCTGGGAGTTTTTTACATCATATTGGAAGAATGACATGTGATTCACATCACAATTTTACAGCTATTCAAGGAATTGATTGTGTAACAAATTGTCTTAATTTGTGTACTCTTTAGGAAGAACTATGCACAAATCTCTTTTCCATTTCAATTTTTTTTTGCAAATCAGAGTTTGATAGCAGAAAGAATCATTCAAATAATTCTCCTACTTTATCAGTTGAGGAGATACAAGGAGTCTCTCCTCTTCTTTCTTATAGATTCTACACTCTAGCATGTGATCATGGAGTTCATGATTTCTTCATCAAGTCTTTCACCAAGAAATAGTCTATTCAACTCATTCAAGTGACAATAAATACATATTGAAGACATTTTATTTAAATTTTGTGCCTTGTCCTTTCTTGAGGGAGGATTTTCCCCATGTGGTTTTCCCCAAAGATGATTTTAAGGGTGAATTTTATCCCATGGACGAATTTTAAGGAGTGACCAAAAAAGGGTGGGAAAACTTTTAATATTAAAATGGTTTTTTTATTTAATACATTTTCCCTTTTTTGTTTTACATATAATTGCCCCAAATTAAATAGCCTACATAGTGAAACAGGGAAAATTGATAAAATGGAATTTATCCCACTTGATTATGGGGTAAATCTTGACATTCTCCTATATTTATTTGGTAATGGACACTAATAACACTCAAATCTCCAGAATGTATCAATTTTGGAGGAGAAATAGAGATTGTTTGCCTCAGTTTATGGATGATAGGTTAAAAATTTGGTACTCCTCCCCCTGATTTAGGGATATTTGGGTAAACTGGTCTTAGTTCATCCTCGATTTGTGTAAATTTGACTTAGTTCATCCTTGATTTAGATTTGTGGGAGGAAGTCAAAAATATATGTTGGTTAGTAGGACCCATGATTGGAGTGAATATGTTTCAGTATTCCTTGCATGTGATATCTGTTATGATGGAGGGACATTTGAGAGAAATCACACTTTCCAATGCTTCTATTGCCAATTTTTTTGTAGGTGTTATGGGATTACATGTGTTTCTATGATTTATAAAATTTTATATTGATGTTTACTATGCTATCATTGGATGTTTTATAGTGTATAAAGTCATTCATGAGGTTTCATTTCTTGAAAAATGCAAAAATAGAGGATTGGCATTTTCAATTGTTTTTTTGTTCTTCCATGAGTGTAATTGTCAACGCATCAAGGTATTTATTTGGGACATCCTATTTATCTTTTAATATTTGTGTTAAATCCACCCAAGGTGGACTAAACACTGCAAATTCTACATATTTCTGAAAGTCCATTTTGACCTACTTTAGGAGCTCTACTTTTATCTAATCTTAAATTAAATTGTCCCTTTTGTGTAATAAGTTTGCTATCCCTTAAAAAAGTTTGTTGGGTATTCCAATGGTGGTGCAAGTAGGAGTTTCATACACAACAATGGAAAACACAGTCGTCACAGTGCACAACAATATGATAACTTACTAAAGATACCATCTAAAACCATTCTTTTCTATTTTTTGCAGTTGATGGTGCACTTACAGATATATTTCTCAACTAATTATTCCGTATTAATGAGGATATAGTAAAACAACTTTTAGTCTCTTGCAATTCCTTTTTATCTTTTCAAATAGTTCATGGTGCACTCAGAGATAAATTACACAACTGATTATTCCTTATATATGATGATATGGTAAGACTACTTTTTAGTCTCTTCATGGTCAACAAATTATAGTGGGGCATGAATCATATGCTTTGCATCATGCTCTCATTCTAATAAAATGCATTATATTATTTTCTATCTCGGGAAGTGGAAATCGATGAAAAAAACCATCCATATGCAGCTTCTGAGATCTATGTGGTTTCCTCTGGTCCTTTTTCTTCCCATCACACTAAATATTGTTAACAACTTCATATTCTAGTGGTAATAATTCATGCATCCATCACTTCAACAATTTCATATGATTCATTCAATAGAGGATGTGATATCCAGTTTCCAACTCCCTCTCGTTCTCCTTCACCTACACTAAATTCTTATAAATCTTCAACATTAAAAATATTAGAGATATTCATATCTTCTGGAAGTTCAAATTCATAGGCATTACCATAAGTATTCCTTATGATATTGTAGGGACTAATATTCTTGTACTTCACTATGATATATGTTTTAGAAAGAAACATTTATTTCCTCAAATGCACCATTACATCATTATCTACATCAAATGTTCTCTTTCTTATGGATTTATCTTCTTTATCTCTATAACTTGGTTGGTTTCTTGTTGTCACTCGCTAACCTGTTCATGTAATCCTTTCATATGTTCGGCAAATGCATCAACATCATCCCTTTTGTTCAGTGGCTCTACTAAATCTATCAATCCTTTGGGACTCTTCCCATATACAATATGGAATAATCTTAGTCTTGTAGACTAGTTGATTGGGTTATTGAATGCAAACTCAACTTGTGGCAACATCAAATCCCATTGTCCAAGCTTGTTCCATGCAAGACATATCAATAAATTTCCTAAACTTTTATTCACAACTCAGTTTACCCATTAGTATAGGAATGATACACTATATTGCAACTTTGTTCCCATTATTTTCCAAAGAGTTTTCCAAAAATTACTTTCTAAACTTTGAGTCTCTATGTGATGTGATTTCCTTCAGAAATCCATGCAATCTCACAATTTTCTTAAAAAAAAAACAACTTTAGATGCATCATTATCCTATATGTGGGGAATGAAATGAGCCATTTTAGAGAATATATCATTAACTAAAATGATGAAATCATTACATCTATGAGTGTAAAGTAAACTTGAAATCAAATTCATGGACAAATCTCCCCACGATTCCTTCAAGACAGGAAAAAGAGTTTACAAACTAGTAGCTTGGATTCTTCCCTTTTATAACTTACATATTCTGCATCTTTTGAAATATTTGATAACATCCAACTTCAAATTAGGCCATTCATATTAATATCTTTCCTCTAGAAACACCTTGAGTTTTTTATGAACATAGTGTCAACCCAATCCTGGACCATGCCACTCTTTAATCAAACTATTTCTCTTAGAGACTTTGGGAATGCAGAGTTGTTTTCACTTGAACAAAAATCCATCTTCCAAGAAGTAGTCCAAATAGGTTGTCCTACTAATCAATAATATCCTTGCAAACCTTCCATACATCTCCAAATTACTTCAAATCCCAAGTACACAATCTTTTGCATGGAATAATTCTTCTTCAAATTGACTTGCACCTACTCTTCTTCCAACCTTTTCAATGTACACACGATGCAAGTGATATTGTTTTTTCTTGCTGAAGATAAAAAACATTAAGATAAATCACAAACATCCACAAGAAAGGCCTCAACGTCTCCGTCGTCCATCTTATGAAAGTACTTGGAGCATTAAATTTAAACTCAAATGGTATCACCAACGATTTGTACAATCCTTATTCTTTTTAAAGATTGTTTTCCATTCATTATCTTCTCTTATTAATATTTGGTGATATCTACTTATAACATCTATTTTAAAAAAATAACAAGATTCACTTAAACAATCCATGATATTATCCATTTTGGGTAATGGAAACCTATACTTGATGGTTGTTATGTTGATGGCTCTCCAATCCATGCATATTCTCCATCCATTTTTGGTCTAATTGCAACAAATCCTCCACTTGTTTATTCAACTCCTCATTTTTCACTAGACTTGATCTATGATGGGATATATTTGGCATACTTCCTCATTGAATAAGATCCATCACCTGTGTAATGGGTGATCTTTCTCAATGGAGGAAATCTATTAGATAGGCTATTAGAAATTATATCCTTATGCTCCTTCTAGAAGGCCTTCATTTATGGTGGAAAATCCTTGCTTGATGCATTTACTTGCTCCCTGCAAATCAATACATAACCTCCCTTCAATTTCTTATCATGAAAAAACTCCTTAGCAGAGAGGAAAATTATTTGATTACTTTCCTCTTCTATCTCCCCCATTGGGAGCCATTGGAATTGCCTTATTATTTTAACACAGGTATATGTATTCTCCTTCCCATTAGGATTTTTTTCTCCATCATACTGTCATGCCTTACCTAGAAGAATATGGCATACATCCATGGGTATGACATCACACACAACCTAGTCTTCATAGTCTCCATTACTGAAGAGCACTTTGAAGTGTTCATTCATGTAACTTTGTGACCTTTCTGAAACCAAGACTACTTGTGATGTCTTGTACATTTTAAGTTTGACCTTTTCAACTTTTCGGTGAAGACTATGTTATGAATTCCCACCCCTCTCACCCCCATCAATTATTAAGTTGCAACACCTTTCCCCTTCCTTGCACTTGGTATTACAAAGACTTCTCAACCAATTCCCTTCTTCTTTCTCTTTCAGTTCCAACAAGATTCTCCATGGAATGAGGTTCTCCTCTTCATTTCTTCAAGAGGTGTTATTGTTGGAGATAGATAAATATCTTTGTCCTGTGCCATGTTTGTTCACTACTGTGATCTCTTCCCATCACCAATTGTTTCTAGACACTCAAAATCCCTATGCTTGGGCTTTCCACAATGGAAACCATTTTATATCATGAAAGTGTCTACCACCACAACCTCTACCTCCTCTTTATCTTCCCTTTAAAGAGATGTTGATGCCCCTTTTATTTCTCTTAGTCTTTCCCATATTTAATTCCTCTTCCTCCTTCAATGCATCTTAATATATGCTTCATCCATGGAATGCACTTTCACAAGGGCCATTTTATTTTGTATTTGAAACCTTATCCCATTCATTTTGAGCCTGGATTTCTCCTTATCTTCTCACATGCCTGTCGAAGTTTGCAATTTCAGAAATTGTTTGGTATACTCTTGCATAGACATCTCCCTTTGCCTGAATTTTTGAAATTTCTTGAACAATTGTTCAAGTATAATTTTAGGGGCGAATTTTAGCCTAGTGGGCTATTTTTCCATGTTTTTCTCCCAAAAAAGATTCGCCATTTTACATTTTTTGAAGCCCTATTTCGCCCAGTTTTGATGGGGTAAACTTTTTTCACCCTAAAAATCGCCAAATTATTATATAAACGATATAAAATCCTTGGAAATTAAAATATTTTTTGAAAAATATCGCCAATCATTTTATAGTTGGCTTTTTAAGAATTGGTAATATTCACAAACATTTATACACTTTTAAATAAGTATGGTTCCTTAAAATCGTCCCTACAACTGTTGCTGGAAATCCAAGGGAAAAAGTTTTCTTGAGATGTTTCAACACATTAGGTACAATTTAATCTTCTATTTTTCCTTTCCTTCCTCTTGATGGTTGTAGATTATCCCATTAAACTGCAACATGAAACTTCATTTTTCCACTACAATTTTGACACTATGGGGATCATCTTCCTTGGTATTCTCCATATCCAAATATAACATCAAATCTTGTATCTAGAATATAAACAATTATGGGTTCAATTCTCCTTTCAACTCAGAAATATTCGCCTCTACCTTACTTTCTTGTTTGGACATTGCCTCCATCTATCTTGTGTCACGTCCCCACCCCTCTACTCAGCGGAGAGGACACGACTAACATCTATAAACCCAGGAAGTCTAAGTCCCATGAACATGATTTGAAATAAAACATACATATGTATAAATAGATGCATAATGCAATCTGCAACGAACGCATAATTCATTCAATTCAAGCATTTAACATTTTCATATAAATTCATAACAATACAGTTGCGGAAATAAAATACAAGAGGTTACTTATCTTGAAAGAATCTTGTCCTACAACCAGCTATGTTGCTGCAACATTCCACAAAACCATAGGCTAGGGTGCTCTTTAATATCTCAGCAACATTGCCACCCCCAAGTTGGGCATGATTTTCCCCAAGGAATAAGGAACACTAGAAGACTTCCCCCATAGCCAAGGATACAATAAAACTCAGTCAAGCCAACACAGTTGGGTTTAACAGACTTACATAGGCAATTATTTACACTTAGCCAAGATTCACATGAGACATAGCCAAGTCAACAGATGGGTTTATAAGGCTACCAAGGAGGTGAAAAACTGACTGCTAAGTTAGTGAGCTCAATCCAGAGCTATGGAGACCCACACCAGATCTAGCCTAAATTCTAAACATCTACACACACAACACAAGGAAACATCCCCTTCTTTGCTACACTGTCCCTCAGGCCATGCATTCCCTTCCAGTGCTATTCAGGGTATGTAAAGAAGAAAAATAGCCTTCTAGATTGGTCTGTAAGGTGCCTTCACACAATAGGTTTATCAAGAAAGTACATAATCCATTTCCTTTCCCCAAATCAGTTCATATTCCAAATGAGTATGTACACACATCGATCTCATTTCTGAGATTAACAAAATGTAATAGAAGACAAGGAATATGCACACATGACAATTATGAATTTCTGAGCATTGTCTAAGCCAGACGGACTACTGCAATTGCCAAAGCTAAATTGTTTGATTGTTATTGAATTCAAAAACACAAATCAGATTCTGGGTAATCGTATAATTTAGAAAAACGAATAACAAACATGAATAATCGTGAAAGGGAACAAAATTGTCGAACAGGAGAAAATCATGAAAGGAAACAAAAATGCAGAACAGGAGAGAATTCCCAAGGGTCCATACTCTGAGTGGTTTTTCTTGTTGCCTGAATGCTGATTCAGATCCAGAAACATTACACACAGTCAAAATTGTGAGGGGAAGGTGAAACGCCCATGCGTGAGGGAAAAGCATATTTTTTTGGTGTTTTCTTTCCCAATAAAATTAAAAAAACATTTTTCTCGGAGTGGTGATCTGCCTAATTCAAATTTCTTCCCACTCTTCCAATTCCCCCCCTTATCCTTAGGAAAAATCATGCCCCCATATCATTTTGTTGTGTTGACAAGATGGCTGTAGGTTTTTAATTAAAATTGCAAATTTAACATGATGTCCATCTTTTAATGTTCAGCTAGCATAAAATACTATTGGCCCAACCTTAATTGGCAAAACATAAACACTAAATCAATGGTGGGGCTTTTTCCTAGCTCCAAACCATGATTATTTACTTCATTTTATTTAAATGCAAGCGAGGTCAAAACTGGGGTGTTACATCTTGTATCCAGTCTATAAACAATTATGGGTTCAATTTTCCTTTCAACTCAGAAATATCGGCCTCTGCCTTACTTTCTTGTTTGGAAATTCCCTCCATCTATCTCTCTAGAGGATCTACTTTTTGAACATTTGCACCTACATTTGCATGTTCTTCCTTGGACTCATAACCACTCAACCTACCCTCAGTGTTTTCCAATTTACAGAGTAACTTTCCATTCTTAGATTTCTAGTCCTTGCTCCTCTCCATTCCCATACTAGAATTCTTCTATTGGCCATTTCGTTCATTGCTCTGATACCATGATGATACCATTATCCAGGGTTGCTACAATAACAACCAACTGCAGAGCCTTCACAGTGCAAAGTAATAGGATCCATAAACAAGAATAAAGACATAACAATTTGATTTGTTCCCCAACAATGTAGAAGACAAATCTGAAATTTATATTTTCATTAAAACAATAGTACAAAACCATGTATATAAATTCCTTCTTGATGAGATTAACTAACACTTTTTTCTAATTTCAAAAGTTCATGGTATACTAGCAATCCCATCCATCCCATCTTAATATAACCTCTAAAACAATTCTTTTT
>LPNX011035110.1:0-33026 GCA_001517045.1 Pseudotsuga menziesii | reverse complement strand
GAAAACTTTCTTAAGATTTTTATTCTATCTGCAATGATGATCTGGTATATGACTCCTTTCTTTCCTATGGATGCAGAGTGTAGTTCAATTTAAAAAATCTGTCATTGCTCCAATCTCATTTTCCATTATTTTGAAAAATGTTCAAATATTTTGAAGGATCATTTCAGTAATAATCAATTTATGTACCATAGTAGACTCTATATTGTTAATTATACCATTATGTTATGTTCTTAGGTTAATACTTCTAAGTTTCTTGAAAGCTTGAAGTACTGATCTTTTGAAATGCTTGTTCTCCTCTCTGGTTTGTTTCCTAATCCTGAACATGAGATGTCAGTTCTTTCCATCTGATAATTATGTCATATCTGACAAATTTACTATTCATAAAGCTAATAATGACATATACTTTTCTACTGCCAATAGGTAATTTATTTTTCTTTGAGCTTTCTTTTGGTTCATTCCAACCTTAGCACTATTTCACTCACATATATGATTCCCTTTGGCCTAGGTACTACTGTAAGGTTGGTATAACTGATTCAAAAATATTGACAACAAAAAATTATCCAAGGATATTAAATTGTTGGTATTGAATTATGTTCATTTTTTTCATACTTACTTTTTCCATTGCAGTACACGAGTTTGCAATGAGATAGGAGGTGGATGCTCACGAGATGCACAACTATCAGTGTGTGTTGGGGTTTGTATGGCAGTAATAGAATCCCTCATGATAGGATATACTTTATTCTATGTTCGAAATGTCTTGGGTTATGTTTATAGCAATGAAGGAGAGGTAGTTGACTACATTTCAAGCATGATGCCCCTACTTGCAACCTCAACAGTTATGGATGCCATCCAAGGTGTTCTATCAGGTTGATATCCTTTCTCATATATTTCCTCATATCTCAAAATGGTTTTGATTTGTATAGATTGATATATATAGTCATGTTTTCTGAATAATCAATACTTCCGCAGGTATTCCTAAAGGATGTGGATGGAAAATGTTGGGTGCCTATGTAAATATTGGGGCATACTATGTTGTTGGCATACCTATAGTTGTATTTTTGTCCTTTTTACTCCATGTTGGTGGCAGGATCAGTTATTCCTCTCTCATTGATTTTAATATACTAATTTTTCCATTTGAATACTAAGATTAGAGTATGGATGGCAAGTTTAGTCAAATTTTGAACTTTTTGCTAATAGATGAGGAAAACCATGTTTCCTAAGAACATGAGAGTAAATAGAACTCTAATTTTATAATGTGATTCTTGTTATATGGATCAAATGTCCATTTCCCATTTCCCATAGCCCATACATGTAATATACGATACATTATATGAGATTTCACGTCTCCCTGTCATGTTGAAAATAGTTGCTCTTCATCATTTGAGATTGGACTCTGAAATGGATCCCTAAGATACCACCCAATATTGAGAACTAATATGTCTAGATGCTTTCTATTTTTTTCCCTTTGAAATGGGATATAAACACAAAAGTGAGGAGATGAGATAGTTATAAGTCATCCGCTGACCCTCCAATAAAAAAAAAATATTTAATATTTATATTTGACTTCACTAGTACATATTTTCACAGCAATGGATAGTAACAATACTAAAATAAGACGAGAAATACTGAATACCAATACATTGGTCTAGCATTATTAAAGATCTCAAAATAGACACAAAATCTAGTATCTATTTCGAGTAATAGTTCTAATAGCTATCAGAATCAACCATATCATCAACATTGAAAAACCCATTACATCAACATTATAAATCCCATTTACAGAAACTAAACAAAAAATCCAATTGGGCTGGTTGTTATACAACAAAAAACCATTCCTTTATCAAAATATGAATTTCATTTCCAACCTTCATATTCTGTGGTATATATATTGTCTAGGTTCTATTGACAGGGAGGGTAGTGTCCCCAATCTAGTTTAGGTTGTTTCTCCTCCAAAATTGACTATGCAGAATGTACCTTCAGTGAAATTGGCCATTCATCATTTCATACATTAATTCATTTCAATTTTATTCAATATTCCATTCTAATCTAGATTCAATTTAATTCCATGCCAAATTATTAGAACCATCCCAAACTTCTCTTTTGAAGAGCGTTTAGATTCCAAACCTTGAAGAACCAAGGCCTAACAATAATTTTTCAATCGATCTTCATCTAAATCCTTACCAATAAATACCCATAAAACAATTAAGAAAACCATGAATTCTAACTCAAAGTTAGGGTGCTCTCTACTTTCTCATAAATATATAGTAATTTTCTTTTTTTCTGAAATGTTCATAGTAAACATAAACTAAAGGTTTGAAAGACATGGAGAATGAACACTTTTCAGCTTAGTTGTCTACTATCAAACCCGTATATATGACTTCTAATTTTAAGAGAGGTCAATTTCAATAAATTAACTAGACAATATATTTCTCCATAAAAAAATGGTGGAGAGACTCAAGATTCTCACAAGCATTACAAGGAGAAGATGTAATCCCCCTTTACTCAAGGACTAGAGAGATCTTTATTTTTAATTATGGAGTTAATAGAAAGGGAACACAAAAAAATTACGCATGCTTATATCTAGACTTCAATTATTATAACAATGTGAGCTAACTAAACAATAATGAAAACTAATGAGCTCATATTTGTAGGGCTCTGATCCATTATTCCAATTTCCAACTATAAGAGAAGGTAAATATGAATTTCATGCTTCTGAATTTCACCTCAAGGGCCATTATAAACTAACAAATGCATGTGCAAGTACATGAACAAGAATATTGATCATATTCACTGGTGAATATGATAATTACAGAAGTTCTAGTGAATATGCCACTTGTTACTTAACATCTTATCTAAGCTAACACATCATGCATGAACAATCATATTTATCACTGGAAACAAAAACAAATTCATTTACATTCATAGACAAAGAGAATACTTATCTTTTAACAAAGAAGATCTAAGCAATTGGCTATGTAAGAGCAATTTTACACCCAACTGGAGGTATTAGTTGTTGATACCACCCCCAAGTTCGGTTACGAGGCTAGCAAGGAAAAGGAAATCCCTACATGATTCTCTCTCCCTTAGTGCAAAACCCATTTTCTCTCTCGCTTCGACAATATACTAACCATTTTTCAATTACAGGAATCTCACTCTGTCATCCTAGACATGAAGCTCTCTTCCACTACCCCACACAACACAGGAAGGTGTTCCCCTTTACTGCTCCATAGTTCCCTCAATAAATCCAACCCTTACAATGCTTACGAGTGTGTGAAGGAAGAGTCCAACCTACTGTATGTTGTTGCAGAACCTCTTGAAACATCAATTCATGGATTCTCAAGCATTAAAGGAGAAACAAGGTAAAATAGATACTAGTAGGTATGCCCTAATCACCACTCCCAACATGAATGCAATTTTTCCTCAGGGTTCTGCAATGTTGAGTTCTCAGAGAAATGTGCATGGAAAGAGAATTTCAACAGATATGGAGGTTGAAGATGTGAAATCAAGATTAAATAACCATTCTTTCGAGAGACCTGTTGTGAGTTGTTTTGTTGGAAGTCCTTCTGTCAAGGACTTCACGTTGAGGAATGGATATCAAGGTGGAATGATGGGATTGCCACCAAATTCTAGAACTCTTCAAAAGTCACCAACACCATATTCTATAACACCTCAAGGTTCAGCAACAATGAGTGAAAAAAAAAAAAACACCCATCCCTTTCTTGAAAGGTGGCAAAACCGCATACAAACTGACAATAGTTTTGGCTGGAGGATGCAGGACAAGAACCAACAATCAACAACCCCTTCATGCCAAATGGAAGGAACCTTCAAAGAGAATGAATGCTATAATTGAAGAGAGGAGCTAAATACAGGTCATAGTTATATAAGTATATCTTTCCAAAAAATAGAAGAAAAGACCGGTGATGTCTAAAGAAAGAGTTTGACAAGTCAGTGAAATTTTGAAGCAGAAAACACATCTCAAAGGACTAAGGACAAGCTCGGGACAAGCAGATAGAATCACAGATGAAAAGAAACAACAATCTCAAGGGGAGAAAAACAATTGAAGAATGAGCCAACAAAGACGGTGAATTGAAGAATTATATGTGCAAATTCCATCTCATGTTTCTTTATTGAATGTTTGGAAACCCCAATTCAGGGGGAGCTAAACTATTGATAGCGGAACTGAAAAAAAAGAAGCAAACATTATGAACTTATTCACTAAGTTTTATAGCATGATTTGGAATTGTTTTTGTAGTAGGCTTTCACCCTAGCTATAGAGAAGGAATGGATTCCTTCCATCTATAGGACAAAAGGGTAGGGTTCCTGTGAGAATGGAAGAACATAATGAAATAAATAGAAAAAAAATGAAAAACCTCTCTGCACACAAGGTTAGGGTTAAGTTCCAAGACCCTACATACAAATGTTAGAAAACCAAAAGACCTGCAAGCAATCAATGGAAACCTGCAAGAAAATGTTAAGCAATAAACCTGCAAGAAAATGTTAAACAATAAACCTGCAAACAAATAATTTTACAAAACTACAATCTACCAAAGCAAAAACATGAAAAGACAAGTATACCTTCTGGTTGGAATGGGCCACCATGCCCTAGCTTGGGAGAGAACCTCTCTTAGGAATGGGGAGCTATGGCTCAATGGAGGAATGGGGGAGCTATCTTCACTACTGATGGTCTGCTGGATCTGGAATGGTACATAGTTTACTGACAGAGAGTCAGCCTCTGTGGTACAATTATGTTGCATCAATCATAAATCTATATAGAAGCACTGCTGGGGCTTCTGAACCTTGTCTCCAATGCAACCCAGAAATCACAAGGGACATGAACCTATTGGGGTCCCTCAAATAGACTCATCAATATGCTAGAGTCAGGTGACATTCGAGGTCTTTGACCAAATACTGCATGGACCAATACCTTGTACGAATCTCAACGGTGCAATGATGTAGCTGGATTCGAGCACGTGAGAAACAACCATCCTGAGAGGCACTAAGGAATCCTCTCAATTGGTCCAAGGAACTCATCAGTGAGGTTGATGAAACCAGGATACAGGGAACTCTCAGTCTATCCTCTAGAATACATGTGTTGTCATTGATAGAGGGAGACCTACCCTTAAGGCAATGGTGTTTCCTTGACCAGAAGTGCGAGGGATATAACAGAAAGATGTGAGACAATCTGAGGACTGACCCACTGAATGAGGGGGGGAGGGAAGGAGTTGAACAGGGGAAGAGGGAGTGTAGTGGACTCAAACTTCCTTTGTTCAAAGTATGATGGCAGGGTGGACCAAGAAGTAATTGAAACTGAATCATGGGAAAGGGATCATAGTTGTAATACCAGGAATGTCACTATAGATGGGAAATACTTAGGGGAGGTAGCCACTTTTGATATTGATGGGATCCAAGGAAGACACATCACGAAGTACTTTGAACAAAGGTGACCCAAAGTGGGGATGCTTCCAAACTGTTATCTGTGGGGTGGTGTCTAGAGACACCATTGTGGTACAATCTCATGGATTTTTGGCGAGCCCGAGAAAGTAAATGCTTGATGGTGCTTTCAATTTTAGAGAGTCTAAAAGCACGAAGAAGACTCTAGTGGGGGATCTTTTTTGTTGGTAGTCTCTTGTGTCTGAAAAAGGATAAAATTATACACAGGAGAGCTCACCCATCCATTATGGGATGAGAGACTTCTTTACCATTGGTAGTCCAGTCAGACCGAAAAAGGATAAATTTATATTGATTGGACGGTCATTCAGATACTTTTACGAGCATGAACGAAACCAACTTTGCTTGAAAATATTTTCTTGATGAGAAGGATGGAAAAGAGCTTAACGACAACCCATGGTGAACTTTTTTGTAAAGTTCAGCCCCTCTAGCTGAGAAAGCATAAAAGGATGTAGAGGGGAACGGTCTTGGCTTGAATATGCCAAGGTTGTCCTTTTCATATGGTGGTCTACATGGTTCACAAAAGGAGATAAATGAGATGATGTAGATGCCCTTTTCTATACTTTAACGAGTAGGAAAGGAAGCAGCTACGCATGGCAGTCTTTTCATTCTTTTAGGAGTCAGAAAAGAGATTAAAAGAAACTCCAATATGGTCAACTGATTGCAGTGGCATAGGTGGTGCCCCATGTCGGGACAGTGGAAAGTGGATGAAAGGTCATCCGTGCAGTATGGATGGAGCAGGTGGCTCTTAAACATACCAATACATGCATGGGATAGATCGTGGCAGAGGCACGCGAGTTGGTGTGGTAGAGGCACGCAAAATGATGTGACTCTCAGAAAGAGGTCAAGAGAGTTACATGTGATTTGTGGTGGATAGACTTGACTACATGTGATGTGAGTACAAGTCCAAAGGCATTTATATGCCAAATGCATGCAAAGGAAATGATTCGTCCTCTGGACGATGGTTCGGAGATCCGAATAAGGTGTGGTGGATAGATTAGACAACTATGTGTTAAAATAAAAATGATGTGTCTTTTGGGTGGTGGCCCGGGAACCCACATGAGTGGCGAAAGGCAAGCCTGATGCAAGTACAGGTCCGGAGACACTTACATCACGATGTTGTGGATTTTAAATTAATCGAGGTAACTTCTAGGAAATGGTCCTAAAAATTACTTATTAAACATGAGACGATGGTCTCATAAGGATATAGAGGGCAGAATTATAAAACCAATGGCATGAATGGTGTCTCAAACAGACTCCGTATGGTCATGTTGTGTCGAAAGGGAGAAAATAGGTCAAATGGGGCCTATATATGGGTGGGGACCACTTTGTGAAGTGTCATTGTCACTGTTCACTGTAGAGTTGGAGAGATAGGACCTAGATTTTCTTTTGATAATTTCTCCTGTTGTGATTGACAATTTCGAGTTCTGTGACTTGTAGGTAAGATCTCTTGCAAAATCTATCATTTTTAGTGGTTTACATTTTGAGTTTGGTCACTCAGAGGTCCTCTATGAGCCTATTGGGGTTTCAATGAGCCAAGTCACACCTTTTGAGGGAAAAAGAGCGACTGGGTCACACTTGTGAGGCATTTTTGAGCAACCTGGTAGCTCTTTTTGGCGAAATAGGTGTGACTTGGTCCCAGGGTGACTTTTTTTGCAGAGAGTAGTGGTTGACAGCTGTGTTTTGCTTGTGCAAAATGGCTGAGATTAATTGGTATGAGAGAGACTGTAAAGACCTCCAGGAGGTAGCATTGTAGGACGGGAATGTGCATGCTACATTGGCTTGTTGTGGTTTACTGAAGTTCATGCGGTTATCCCTCATGAAGAGCTTGTGTTTGTTGTTGCAAATGTTGGTGAGCTTTAGGGATATTGGGCAGGAGGCTTTCCTCTTCCATGTCTAGTGTATTGAGATTACGCTGTTGGATGTATACTTCTTGACTGGGATCCCTATGTTGGGAGTTGTTGGTGACTTAGTGCTAGTGTTGTCTTGGGGGGAGACATTGGAGGATATATGTGATAAGAACTACTACTCTACTATGTATGTGTGTGGCTCACACATCTTGACGTGTGATATTGAGGACCTATTGACATAGGTAATGGTGACACTACTGCTGCATATCTTGAGTTCCATGGGGAGCCACAAGATATCTGGAGGGCATCTATAGTTGGTAGACTGTGTTATGAGGGGCACTTACTATGGGTGGGACAAGATGTACCTTCAGGCTGTTCGACGTCAGTTGAACAATGCGAGGGCATCTGGGGAAGACTTTTGTTTTGGTTCCTTCTTATGTGCGTTACTTTTTGAGAAAGTACCTACTTTGTGTCTACACCAAGCAGTGCAGGATGGTGGTATGCGGGGCCCGTAGATGTGCAGGTGGTGCCTGATGATGGTACGAGAGGGTGGCAGTAGAGTGGGCCGCTTATTTATTGAGGATTTGCTTGAGCAGTGGTGGAAACTCCCAGTGATTATTGAGGAGTACCCTTATGTGGCTATGGATTATCATGGGGATCTCGAGATTCCCCAAGCTCCTGGTCAGGCATGGGGACTAGCTGGTATGTATCTGTGATGTCTTTATGTTCATCTTTATACATAGTGTAGTTGAGTTTCTTGATGATTATATGTATAGACTAATGGTGTCTTTGTCTGTGTATGTGGATGTTGGTCCCTGCTCATCACCCGCATATCAAAGGCGGGTGGTCGCTATTGCAGAGGCGGTGGTTCCTGCAGGAAACCCTCGCAGGCGACGGCGCGAGGTGGACAATTTTTTTCTGTATTTGGAGAGGCTTGCTGATGGGATCTCTGATGATGGATGACAGCATTTGAATAATGAGTTGATTTTTTCCATTCACAGTTTTCCTCCAGAGTGGACCTCTGTGATGAGGAGGATGGCCGTGGCCTACGATTACCTTCATCAAGTGGTGAGAGGGGATATTCCTGCAGAGGATGAGTCTTCTAAGGAAGATGATGATACTGAGCTAGATGATGAGTCTGGGTCAGATTAGGATCCAGTGGGGCTACCCCTAGTGCATTGGTGCACTCAGGATTTTTTGCATCGCTATGTATATTTAGTTGAGAAAGCATATGTGGCTTCTCGTTTTGTACTGGACATATTTTGGACATGCGATTTATATACCTATATATTTTTTATGCACATGGATGCACTTTTCATGGTTTTATATGTGAGTCTTTTTATGATGATGTGAAATGAAATGTCTAGATGATGTATTTTTACACTTGTGTGTGTGTTTTATATATGAGTATGCATGATGTTGTGGTTGTATGTTTTCTATATGCGATTATGAATGTGCCAATTTAGAATTTCTTTAGCTATTTGATCTGCTACACTATTGAGGTTTCTGGGAACATGTGTGAATGTAATGGATTCAAATGTTCTAACCATTTTTTTACTACACAAGAATTTTCTAAAGTGGCAGGGATCACGTACCCAATAGTAGTTGTTCAATGGGGAGACAAGTAGCTGGGAGTCTAAGAAGACATAGAGATGGAAAAAGCCTAACTAGAGAGCAATGGACAAGAGGCTGTTGACACCATCATATTCAACTTGGTTGTTGGTCGCACTACCCATGCATATTCCATCGATATGGATCAACTCATGTGACAAGGAGTAGATGAACCATGTAGCTGAGGTGAGGTTTGGAGACCATATGCTCGCTCCATCAGCAAATCTAATGTACCAGTCTGAGGTAGGATCCATCTGGGGAAACAAGGGGAAACCATACATAACACTCACTTAAAAAATGTGTAAAACAAAAATTGACAAGACTATATTACAAGTTGAACTACCATCACTTAAGGAGATGACGTTAGAGGGAAAGTGGTTTGGAATTTTAGGGGATCAATGGTCATTCCTTTGTGTGACACGATGAACCCTAGGAGACAGCCCTTTGGGGCATAGAAAACACACTTGAAAGGGTTCAAATGGATTTTGTACTTGCGACATCATAGGAAGGCTTTCTGCAAGTCGTCTATGTGTTGTGCTTGCTTATGTGACCATGCAATGAGCTTGTCAAGATAGACCAACATGATGTGGATGAGGTCACGGAAAAAGTGTGTCATGGTAACCTGGAAGGTGGCTCCAACATTATTCAGACCAAAGGGAATTACTCAATAGGCAAATGTACCCCACGGGGTTGTGAATGCAGTCTTGTAATGATGTTCTTTCCGAATTTGGATTTGGTTATATCCATAAAATCTGTTCATGAAGGAAAAGACCTCATGTCCAGTGGATGCATCGATTATCTGATCAATGAATAGTGTTGGGAAATTGTCTTTGGGACATGCCCCATTTAGATTGCAAAATTTTGTGCAAACACAGATGGTACCCTGTTTTTTATTTATGGGAACAGGATTAGAAACCCAAGTGTTGTATGTAATGGGGTAAATGAAGCTATCTATGCATAGCTTCTCAATTTCGCCTTTGATCACGATAGTTTTGGAAGGATGGATGGGTTGTTTCTTTTTGTGCATGGGGGCCACATCGGGCCATGTGTCGATGTGGTGTTCCATAATGGATGGATCCTATGTGCGCAGAGGGGTTTTGGTGATAAGGAAGATCTGCAGCTGTGTGTGCAGAGGCCTGCTGCTGTGTGCACAGATTTGAGGACTGAAGGGATCTGCAGCTGAGTGCACAGATCAAAACTGTCATTTTAGTTGTAAAGAGTTGAATAAAACGCAGTTCTGTGGACGTAACCCCTACACTGGGGGTGAACCACGTTATATCTGGTGTTGTGGTTCCTTTGTGTTGTTTCTGTTATGATATTTTATGCATTGTTAAGTAAACAACTGATAAAGTAAGATTACTGTTAATAACTAGCTTCGCTGTGGATTCCCAGATAAGGGATGTGCAAGTAACTGTTTGTTTATCTAACTGTGAAGCTACATATTTGACAATAGAAGCATTGTGTTATGTGATTAATAATAGTTAAACACTAAAGGTACAGTAAGATTCTCTCTTCTGCTTGCAGAAATCTGATTCTGTGGCACCCCATAGCTGTTTTGAGTGAGACTGTAGCTTGTTCGCAGGATGCTCTTGAAAGGGCCAACACTGTGGGTCTTTTGTTCGTGCGAAGTTAAAGGTAAAAACCCTGGTCTGCCCAATAGCCCAAAAAATTGGTTTCATTTCCGGTTGAACTCAGTATCTGTTGAAGAGGGATCTACACCATACCTCGAGGGCTATGTTTTGGAGACCCTCTGTAAAATAAATTGGTGATTGGATCGAAGAGACATATTTGAAGTTTGCAAAGCAAGAAAATAAAGATCACCGTCGTAGTGCGGAAAGATTTTTGCAAAGGATCTCGCGAGCTGTTGATTTTTGGACTGCGCGAACTCTTGAAGCATTTGTGACAGAGTTCGCCATCGACACAAGTACCTCCTTTAGCGAAGCTGAACGACAATTTTTCGAAGGACCAAGGGGTAAGTACTAGAACCTATTTAGTTTGAATATTAAAATATTATTGGCTGAAAAAGGAATCTTGCTTATAGAATCAGATTGTTAGATCTAGTATTGCTAATCTATGATTGGAAGTGACTGGGACTTCGACGAGCAAAGCGGTTTGCTGCGAAGCGGAAAAAGATATAAGAGAGATCTTGGCTCCTCTACTGAGTATACTACTTTAATCTCTGAAGCCTCTGAGTCCGTCGAATCCCCCTATGTTAGAAACCCTCCTATAAACTTGCAGCAAAAACCTGTTATCCCTGAGAATCTGTCGCAATCTGAAAGTAATCCTAGCCTGAGTATCCCTGTCGTAGGTCAGTCTTCCCCATCTAATTCAAACCGTTCCTCCCCCTCTAGATCCCAGATGGCCCATGTTCATGATGACATCAAACTACCAGTTTTTAAAGGAACTGGATCAGAGGATCCAGAACAGTTTTGGTTTCTATGCGAAGCTGTGTGGACCGCGAAGAACATTACAGACATAGATGTTCGATGAGCGCAGCTGATTACTTCTTTCAGAGACCGAACCCTAACTTGGTTTATGAAGTTTTCTAGCACGCAGAACCCTGTCTTGGCCAACATCAAAGCAGTGCTGATCCGAGAATTTAAGAAACCTAAATCAGAGTCACAGTGCATCACTGAGTTAAAAGAGATTCAGTAGTGGTGAGGTGAATCTGTGTGGGACTTTGATCAGAGATTCAAAGTTCTGCTAGACCAAGTTAGCTTCACGATTGGACCAGCACAACATAAGGACTAGTTTATTGTAGCATTATTACCTCACATCAGAACTCCACTCATGCAACAGAAGGTTGCTAATCAGCAAGAGGCCTTAGAGATTGCCATAAAGCTTGAAACAACACCTGTCGAAGATAATTCCAGCATAGCTCAAATTCAAGCGCAGCTCGCGGAGATGGATTTAGAGATTCACGACATGAAAAAGGGGAAATCCACCCGCGAAGAGGTATGGTGTATACAATGTTGAATAGAAGGCCACGACAAGGACCAGTGTTCGGCGCTGAGAAACTATCTGAATACTGGCGCACCAAACCCGCTGAATCCTAGTGTTCTGTACTATGAGATCTGTCAAACTACTGGCCAGCATCGATCGGAAGATTGCTATCTGTTACAGAGGTATGTTCAAGTCCCGAAGAACCCTTACTATAAGTTCTGCAAATCAATAGGCCACAATGAAGATGAATGTCGCAGCTTCGACCTTATGAGGGAGCGAACCTATGACACTTGTAGGGTCCATCCGGATGCACAAGGCAATGATGGATATGGTTACTGGGGTGGTCGAGGTAGTTTTAGAGGCCATGTTCATGGTATGCCTGGAGGAGGTCGAGGCCAAGTCATCTACTATAACTACAATCAGGCAAGACATCTAGCGCAAGACTGTCATAACCCAACCACGACATGCCGATATTGTAGAGCAGTCGATCATGTCATCGAGCGATGCCCACAGTTGATAGTTAAAATCCAAGAAAGAAACAGCAAACCAAGTCTGAGTTTCCAGTTAATTACCGTCGAACCACGACCGAGCCCCGCTATTAATGTTGTTACAAGAAGTGGAGCTACGACAGATGCGCAGTGTCAGGCGAAGCAGCCTGGCGAAGCTTGGGTTCGCAAGGCTGTAGAGAAGGCTCTAGAATTTGATGTCTGACAAGAAAAAGAAACTTTTCTGGAGGCTAGACAAGAATTTTCTGATCCAGAATTGTCAGTAGCTAACAAGCAGCATCAGCAACCACAACCCTAGGAAATCCCACAAGGCCAAGTAAGTACTCTATCATCATTTTTACACAGTTGCATCAAATTGTTAAGAAATCAGAATGCCTTAAATGAATTACAAAATGTTATTCAGTATTGCGAATCTTAGCAAAGCCTTGGTAAGGAAAAAGCTGTTAGTAGAATTAGAAGGATTGGAAGAGAGATGAGACTACATGCTCAGATAGGAGAATATGACATGAAGGATATTATTTTAGATCTGGGTTCAGAAGTCAATATTTTAACTAAGCAGACATGGGAACAAATGGGAAAACCCACCCTTGATTGGTCTCCTATTCAGTTGAGATTAGCCAATCAGCAGAGGATTATGCCTTTAGGAAGATTCCCTAGAGTACAAGTGGATATAGATGGAGTCAGTACTGTAGCAGATTTTGAAGTTATTGAGATCATTGATGACAGTAACCCCTATCCAGCTTTGCTGGGAATTGAGTGGGCAATAGACAGTGATGTAGTTATCAATATTAAAAAGAGACAAATGACTTTTCAAGGGAAGGGATTGAGAGCTATATTACCATTGGATCCTTCTTAAGGAGAAAGATATACGGAATCAGTCAGAGAGGAATATCAGGATATTCTGGACCACATCTATAATATCACAGCTAAGGAAGAATATTATGTTGAGCCTAATGCCGAAGGTGTAATGGATTGGCAATGTGATAGCTCCTACATGTCTCATTCAGACGATGTTCTAGAGAATTGGCAGAATCGACTGTACGAGCTACATGGCCATCAGTGCGCACGAATTACCAAATCTCTTAGATGCCTTAGTGCACAGACCAGAGCTTTGCCTACATATGATGGCTTGGCAAACCCAGGAGAATTTATTGCGCAGTTCTCAGAACAAGTGCCAGAATCACAAAGAATGCAGACTTTGGAAGCAGCATTAAGAGCTACAGCAGCTAGATGGTGTAATGGCCACAGGAAGTATATTCACAGTTGGGAAGCTTGCCATAAATTTCTACGCCTCGGATTCATAGACCAATCTCAAGAGGTGTGAAGCAAGTTCAATGGACAGAATAGTCCTCAGGAACATTTGAAGCAATGTTATGCAGCATGGGAACATGTACCTCGCAAGGAATGGGTGCATACGTTTGTGCACACTTTGGAACCTATAGCAAAAAACTGGTATACGGAGGTCAAGCTCCGACACGGTACTGTAAGTTGGGATAATATTTTTGATAGTTTTATGCTTACATTTTCTATTAATGAAGTTTTCCCTGCTTTAGATGCAGCTGTCAGATTGATCCATACTAAGATATTTGATGATCAAGAAATAGTGGAATACCAACAAGATTGGGAGGCGCAAGAAGCTAATGCAGTTGAATGTTACAACCTCGCAATTGACGAGGATGATGATCTATGTAACATTAACATTCCTGAGTTAGAAGAAAACCACGAAGTACACGGACCAGCTGTTGGGGCGCGCACCCTAACGGTCCTTAAAGTGGGTAACTCCGCGGGTTTTGACTCAAAATAGTCTTAGGGGTGTTGGGGGGTGATTCAAAGTCCTTTGTTGTAATAAACCCATGGTTTAATCCCAAGGTTTATGGTTCGGGGTGCCCATGGTTTGAATCCATGTTTTTGTAAAAAGTGCGCTGTATAAACAGGCGCTTGTGTAAAGAAGAAAGGGTAGGTTTTTGAATGTAAGAAGAATCAAGGCAAGAAAAGGCTGTTTTGTAAAGGGAAGGTTAAGTCCCAGCTGTGTGCGTGGACGACCTCTGCAGCTGTGTGTGCAGAGGGTTTTGTAAGTGATTAGAAGACCTACAGCTATGTGCGCAGGGGCCTGCTGCTGTGTGTGCGGCTTTTAAGGACTTGACGGGATCTGCTGCTGAGTGCGTAGATCAGAACTGTGATTTTGTAGCAAGTTGAATAAACATAGTTCTGCGGACGTAGCCCCTACACTGGGGGTGAACCATGTTATATTTGGTGTGGTGGTTCTTGTGCTGTTTATGTTTCTATTGTCTTTTATGCATTAATCATTAGATATATCTGGTAAAATAGGATCGCTGTTAATAACTAACTTCGCTATGAATTCCCAGATAAGGGTTGTGCATGTAACTATTGTTTATCTAACTGCGAAGCTACCTCTTGATAATAAGAGTATTGTGTTAAGTGAATATTAATAGTTAAAGACTAAGCTACAGTAATATCCCTCTTCTACTTGCAGAAACCTGATTCTGCGGCACCCCATAGCTGTTTCAGGTGAGACTGCAACCTGCGCGCAGATTGTTGCCGAAAGGGCCAACACTGTGGGTCTTTTGTTGGTGCGAAGCAAAAGGTTTAAACCCAGGTCTGCCCTATTTCCCAACAAAGTGGTTTCGTTGCTGGTTGAACTCAGTATCTGCTCAAGAGGGGTTTGCGTCATACCTCGAGGGCTATGTTCTGGAGGCCCTCTGTGAAGGAAATTGACGATTGGCTTGACGAGACTTATCTGAAATTCGCTGAGCAAGAGAACAAAAATCCGCGTCGTAGCGCAAGAGACATTTTGGAAAGGTATGTTTTTTGTGATGCTTATGAAATTTTATTTGGTACTATACACATAGAGTTGCACCAGTGGTTGTCCAAGATGGCCGAGAAAAGAACGAACTTCCACGAAGGACGGTTTTCTGTTTGGACCCCCGCAAGAGTTAATCTAGTGAAAAGTGTGAACAACGAGATATCTCGCGCGGTTGATTTCTGGACCACGCGGACCCTTGAGGCCTTCGTGACAGATTTCACACTCAACACAAGCAATTCCTTCACCGAAGCCGAGCGACAATTCTTCCAAGGACCAAGGGGTAAGCTTTTGAATTTATTGAGTCTAATAATTAAAATGCTACTAGCCGAAAAATGAATTTTGCTTATCAAATCAGATTGTTAGACTTAGTATTACAAACCTATGATTGAAAGTGATTGGGACTCCGACGACCAAAGTGGTTTGCTGCGAAGCGGCAAAAGATATAAGAGAGATCTTGGCCCCTCTACTAAGTATACCCCTTTAAGACCCAAACCCTCTGAGTCTGCCGAAGCCCCCTCTGTTAGAAACCCTCCTATAACCCCGCAACAAATACCTATTATCCCCGAGAATCTATCGCAGTCTGCAAGTAACCCTAGCCTGAGTATTCCTGTCGCAGGTCAGAGTTCCCCAGCCAGTTTGAACCCTTAAACCTTCCCTAGATCCCAAATGGCCCATGTTAATGATGACATCAAACTACCAGTTTTCAAAGGAACTGGATCGGAGGATCCAGAACAGTTTTGGTTTCTATGCGAAGCTGTCTGGACTGCGAAGAACATTACAGACATAGATGTTAGACATGCGCAGCTGATTACGTCTTTCAGAGACCGAGCCCTCACTTGGTTTATAAAGTTTGCTAGCATGCAGAATCCTGTCTTGGCTGACATCAAAGCAGATCTGATCTGGGATTTTAAGAAGCCCAAATCAGAGTCGCAGTGTATCACTGAGTTGAAAGAGATTCAGCAACAACGTGGTGAATCAGTGTGGGACTTTGACCAAAGGTTCAAAGTTCTACTGGACCAAGTTAGTTTCACCATTGGACCTGTGTAGCACAAGGAATGGTTTATTGCCGCATTGTTACCACATATCAGAACCCCACTCATGCAACAGAAGGTTGTTGACCAGCAGGAGGCCCTGGAAATTGCAATGAAGCTTGAGACTGCCCCTGTTGAAGACAATTTTCGTATCGTTCAAATCCAAGCGCAGTTGGCTGCGATGGCTCTGGAGCTTCATGATATGAAGAAAGGAAAAACTGGTCGCGAAGAGGTTTGGTGTACACACTGTCGGACAGAAGGTCACGATAGGGACCAGTGCCTTGTGGTCAGAACTTACTTGAATACTGGTACACCAAACCCACGTCACCCAGCTGTTCTATACTGTGAAATATGTCGGAAAACTGGCCAACATCGACCTGAAAACTGCCATTTTCTCCAGAGGTATGTGCAATTCCCGAAAAACCCATACTGTAAGTTTTGTAAATCATTAGGCCACAATGAAGATGAATTTCGTAGCTTCGAACTTATGCAGGAGCGAACCTACGACACTTATAGGGCCCATACGGATGCACAAGGAAATGACGGATATGGTTACCAGGGTGGTCGAGGTAGTTTTAGAGGCCGAGGTCGTGGTATGCCTGGAGGAGGTCGAGGCCAAGTCATCTGCTATAACTGTAATCAGGCAAGGCATCTAGCGCGAGACTGTCAGAACCCCACTACGACATGTCAGTATTGTCGTGCAGTAGATCACATGATTGAACAGTGTCCCCAGCTGATAGCTAAGATTTAGGGAAACAATAGTGGCCCTACCCAGAACCTTTAGTTGATTTCCATCGAGCAACGACCCGCCGCAGCCATTAATGCTGTCACGCACAGTGGAGCTACGACGCACCTACAGAATACGGAGAAACAGCCTGCCGAGGCATGCGTTTGTAAGGCTCCCGTGAAAGTCCCAGCACTTGATAGTGCAAGAGACCAAGAACTAGTCAAGGAGGCCAATTACCATGTTGTTGACCCTAGTGCGGCAGTAATACCTGCACCACACCCTCAGCAGGAGTCGCAGCTGCAAGATGCTCTGATGGATAAAGTAAGTACACTGTCCTCCTTTTTACAGAGCTGTATGAAACTCTTGCGGAACCAGAATGCTTTAAAGCAGTTGCAAAAAGTTCTTGCTTTCACAGAACCTCCGAGAAGAGTTGCTAAGGAGAAAACTGTTAACCGTGTCCGAAGAACTGGTAGGGAAATGAGATTGAATTTTTAGATAGGGGAGTATGATATGACTAATGTCATTCTTGATTTAGGATCCAATGTAAATGTTCTAACCAAGCAAACTTGGGAGCAGATGGGAAAACCTGCTCTTGCTTGGTCCCCTATACAATGGAGGTTAGCCAATCAGCAAAGGATTGTGCCCCTAGGGAGATTCCTTAGTGTTCCAATAGATATTGATGGGGTTAGTACTCGAGTGAATTTCGAGGTTATTGAGATCGTTGATGACAGCAATCCATATCTAGCCCTGTTAGGAATTGAATGGGCCATGGAAAATGCTGCAGTCATTAACCTTAAGAAGAGACAGATGACCTTTGAAGGGAAAGACTTGAGAGTCATCGTACCCCTGGACCTGTCACAAGGAGAAAGATATACAGAACCTCTACGAGCCGCAGATCAGGATGACGTGGAGCACATCCATAATATCACCGCGAAGGAAGAAGATGCTGAGGGTCCTCCTGCCGAAGGTTGGGAGTCTAGTAGCTCCTGTATGACGGACTCTGAGGATGAATTAGACAGTTGGCAGAACAGATTATATGAGGTCAATGGACATAGATGTGCCAGAATTACCAAGCCCCTCAGGTGGCTCAGCGCATAGCCAAGAGCTATACCTGTTTTTGATGGTTTGACAGACCCTGAAAATTTTATTGAACAATTCTCAAGTCAGATACCTGAGTCATAGAAAATGGAGGCTCTGGAGTCATCATTCAGAGCTACAGCAACTCGATGGCAGAACAGCCATAAGAAATACATTCCTAGTTGGGAAATTTGTCAAAGGTTCCTCCACCTGCGATTTTTGGACCAGCCCCAGGAGGTGCGAAGCACGTTTGATGGAAAGCGTAGCCCCCAGGAACATTTAGTGCAATGCTATGAAGCGTGGAAACATGTACCATAGGCAGAATGGATACATCGGTTTGTGCATACCTTGGCACCGACAGCCAAAAATTGGTACGTGGACGCAGAACTTCGCCAGGATACTGTAAGTTGGGATTGTCTTGTTGATAGTTTTGTCCATACTTTTTCTACTAATGAAGTGTGTCCAGATTTATATGCGGCTATCAGGGTGATCCATACTAAGGTATTTGATGACCAAGAATTCGTCGAATATCAACCTGATTGGAAAGCACAAGAAGCTCATGCTGTAGAATGTTATAACCTCACAATTGACGAGGATGATGATCCACACAACATTGATATTCCCAAATCCGAAGGCCACTGCAATGTCCAAGGCCCAGCAGTCAAAGCTCCTGAAGTGACTCAGCCCCTGAAGACATGGACAGTCAACATTGGGTCAGAAGAACAACCTAAGTATGCTACCATTGGAGACTATTGGGATGAAGAGATGGTAAGCAAAGTAACCCAACTTCTCCACGAATATCAGGACCTATTTCCAACAAAGTTATCAGAGATGAAAGGTATCCTAGGTGATATCGGTGTTATAAAGATCCCTTTGAAACCTGATGCAAAGCCAGTGAAATAGCGCCCTTATAGGTTGAACCCCAAATATAAGGAAAAAGTTCAAATGGAGCTGGATAAGATGCTTGGTGCAGGAATTATTGAACCAGTTGAAGAATCAGAGTGGGTCAGCCCTTTGGTGGTGCAAGAGAAGAAGACTAAGGGTGAAATCTGCATCTGTGTTGATCTACAAAAACTGAATGACACTTGTCTACATGACCCTTTCCCCACCCCCTTTATAGACGAAGTTTTAGACAATGTTGGGGGTCAAGAAGTGTACTCTTTTACTAACGGATTTTTAGGGTACCATCAAATTAGAATTGCTCCAGAGGATCGACACAAGACAACATTTGCTACAGAAATGGGGTCCTTTCAATACACTGTGATGCCCTTTGGTTTGAAGAATTCCCCTGCTATGTTTTCACGAGTAGTTATCTCTTCTTTCAAGTAATTTATACATAAATTCTTAGAAGCTTATTTTGATGATTGGACCATCTTTGGACTGGTAAAAGACCATATAAATAGTCTAAGATTGATGTTGGATAAGTGCAGACAGCACCAGATCTCCTTGAATCTAAAGAAATGCATATTTTGTGCACCCTTTGGAATTCTACTTGGCCATATTGTATGTAAACAAGGATTGATGATGGATCCTGCGAAGATAGCTATTATTGTGAACTTGCCACCTCCGAAGTCTGTTAAACAGCTTCGCACTATGCTTGGTCACACGGGATATTATAGGAAATTCATCAAAGGCTATTCCTAGATCACTACCCCGATGGAAAAACAGTTGAAAAAAGACATCAAATTTGATTGGACACCTGATTTCCAAGAAAGCTTGGATATTTTGAAGGAAAAGATGGTTACTGCCCCTATCCTAATATTCTCTGACTAGAATAAGGAGTTTCATGTACACGTCGATGCATCCTCCATTGCTCTGGGTACTGTGCTGGCTCAGTTAGGTTCAGGTAATATTGATCACCCTATTTCTTTTGCAAGAAGAAAATTATCCACAGTGGAGAAAAATTATACTATGACAGAATGCGAAGGTCTCGCTATGGTATATGCACTACAGAAGTTTCGACATTATCTGCTAGGATCTCATTTTAAGATGTTTACTGACCATTCTACTTTGAAGTATTTGGTTAACAAGCCTGTGCTGGGTGGAATAATATGTAGATGGTTGATTCTGTTTTAGGAATATGATTTTGAGATCATCGTTAAGCCTGGAAAACTTAACCTCGGACCTGACCACTTGTCGAGGCTCGATTCAGGCGAAGAACCTACCAGTTTGGACGAAGGTCTTCCTGATGCCCAGTTATTTGCTATCCAGATGGTTGATGAATATTTTCAAGATATTGTTCAATACTTGTCTATAGGTTTTCCACCCCCCGAGATGACCACACAGTAGAAGAAGAAGTTGGTGGTTCGAGCAGCGGACTTCACCTTAATAGCAGGACAGCTGTATAAAATGGGACCAGATGAAATACTATGCAGATGTGTCTTGGAGCATGAAAAGCCCCTAATTTTGGCTGAGGCACACTCTGGCGCAGCAGGAGGACATTATACAGAAAAAGCTACCACATAGAAGATTTTGACAGCTGGCTTATGGTGGCCCATAGTTCACAAGGATGTAAGGGAATATTGCCACAGTTGCGACATCTATCAGAGGACAGGTAAACCATCCAGGAGGAATGAAATGCCCCTAGTCCCATAGGTAACCATACAAGCTTTTGACAAATGGGCTATTGACTTTGTTGGCCCTATCAACCCCCCTGCGAAAAAGTCAGGAGCTAGATATATCATTATAGCGACTGATTACCTTACCCGTTGGGTTGAAGCTCAACCAGTCAAGACTTGTAGCACTACTACAGCTGCGGAGTTCATCTTCGACAACATCTTGGCAAGATTTGGGTGTCCTAGATTTCTTATGAGTGATCAAGGGTCACATTTTCTGAATAGGACTATTGAAGTATTAACTGAAGAATTTCAGGTTTATCATCAGAAGAGTACAGCCTATCATCCGCAAGCAAATGGGACTGTCGAAGCTTTTAACAAGATCCTTGAGCATGCTTTGACAAAGGTTTGTAATGCTAACAGAAATGATTGGGATCTTCAAATTCCAGCAGTACTTTGGGCTTATAGAACTACTTGCAAGAAGTTGACAGGCCATACACCTTTTCAGTTGGTCTATGGGCAAGAAGCAGTCATGCCGATGGAGTACATTGTTCCTAGCCTCCGAATATCTGCTTTCACCAAAATGGATGACCCAGTTGTAATAATAGAAAGACTGACAAAGATATTAGAACTTGAAGGGGATCGATTTATTGCAGGGTTCCAGCAGCAGGTGCAGAAATCTCAAGAAAAAGCATGGCATGATAGACACATCAAGAAGAAACAATTCCAATAGGGTGATCTTGTGCTTCTATATGACAGTAAATTCATGAAGTTCCCAACAAAGTTCAAGACACATTGGAAGGGACCATATATAGTGCAGAAATTTACTGATGGGGATGGAGTCCAGCTAGCTAAGTTGAATGGAGAAATTTTACCTTCTATGGTAAATGGGAGTCGTTTAAAAAAGTACAAGGATAGACCAGGACCTCAGAATCACAGGTAGCCACTAGAAGGAAAAGTCTAAGTACCAAGAACATTTGAAATTGGGTGCTAGACTATAAATGAAGTTGTTCTTAGAATTATGGGGTATAACAGTTTGGTTAGTCTAAAGGAGGAAATTTGGGTACAACGAAGGCCAAAGTGTGATCAGGGGTCGCAGGTTCATAAGTGTGTCGAAGTTGTAGGTAGTTGTTATGACGAAGGTCCAAGGTGTGTCGCAGCCTCCAATGTGACGGATGGGACAAAATGGATTTGGGGGCACCGACACGTGAGCTACTCGTAATACCTGTAATAATGAGATTTCAGGAGAATCTGGGGCTGTGTGTGACAAGATTTCCAGCACTCAAACAGATTTGGCATCATTAATACACCATGATGACAGAGTCTGTAACGGGATTCTATAAGAAAGCTACATTGGCTCGTAAATTCCTCCACTACACACTTCTTAGAGTTTGTTCGGCTGGAACCATGTCAAACAATTCTGAAGTCTAGGAGTTAGTACGAGAGTTCAGAGAGAGAGAGGTCTGCAGAACCTTCTGAGTAATTTGCCAGTACAGTTGTATTTGATTTAGGAACAAGGGAAGGCAGAAGTTTGCTCTAAATCAGGCGAAGGTAGGTAGAATTTCACTCTAACGTGGAGCGACGAAAGGCACAAGGCCTCGCAAGAAGACTCTGGAGAATCCCACCATGTACCTTCCTGGTATGACAAAATCAGGGCGGCTGTTTGTCTCATGCAGCTTGACACGCAATTCGAAGAAACCCAAATTGTGGATGGTCAAATGCACGGCAAACAGATTGAAGGATGGGGTTGCAGATGGATCTCAAAGGCCTGGCTCAGCATCAATAGTAAGAAGGAAAGCAACAACCAGCCGGCATTAGTAGGAGGGGCTCCAGCAACCAGCGCACAGTGTCTTCGCCAAAGAAATTCCTACCACCAGCCGAGTAGATGAGTGCCCCGGGATGGGACACTGGTGAGTCTTAGGGGCTTGTTGGGGCGCGCACCCTAACGGTCCTTAAAGTGGGTAACTCCGCAGGTTTTGACTCAAAATAGTCTTAGGGGTGTCGGGGGGTGAGTCAAAGTCCTCTATTGTAATAAACCCATGGTTTAAGCCCAGGGTTTATGTTTCGGGGTGCCCATGGTTTGAATCCATGTTTTTGTAAAAAGTGCACTGTATAAACAGGCACTTGTGTAAAGAAGAAAGGTTAGGTTTTTGAATGTAAGAAGAATCAAGGCAAGAAAAGGCTGTTTTGTAAAGGGAAGGTTAAGTCCCAGCTGTGTGCATGGACGACCTCTGCAGCTGTGTGTGCAGAGGGTTTTGTAAGTGATTAGAAGACCTGCAGCTGTGTGCACAGGGGCATGCTGCTGTGTGCGTGGCTTTTAAGGACTTGACGGGATCTGCTGCTGTGTGCATGGCTTTTAAGGACTTGACGGGATCTGCTGCTGAGTGCGTAGATCAGAACTGTGACTTTGTAGCAAGTTGAATAAACACAGTTCACTGGACGTAGCCCCTACACTGGGGGTGAACCACATTATATTTGGTGTTGTGGTTCTTGTGCTGTTTATGTTTCTGTTGTCTTTTATGCATTAATCATTAGATATATCTGGTAAAATAGGATCGCTGTTAATAACTAGCTTCGCTGTGAATTCCCAGATAAGGGTTGTGCATGTAACTATTGTTTATCTAACTGTGAAGCTACCTCTTGATAATAAGAGTATTGTGTTAAGTGAATATTAATAGTTAAAGACTAAGGTATAGTAATATTGCTCTTCTGCTTGCAGAAACTTGATTCTACAGCACCCCATAGCTGTTTCGGGTGAGACTGCAACCTGCGCACAGGTTGTTGCCGAAAGGGCCAACACTGTGGGTCTTTTGTTGGTGCAAAGCAAAAGGTTTAAACCCGGGTCTGCCCTATTGCCCAACACCAGCAGTCAAAGCACCTGAAGTGACTCAGCCTCGGAAGATGCGGACTGTAAATATTGGGTCAGAGGAAAACCCCAAGTATGCTACAATTGGAGATTATTGGGATGATGAAATGGTGAGCAAAGTGACCCAACTTCTCCATGAATATTAGGACCTATTTCCAATGAATTTTTCTGGGATGAAAGGTATCCTTGGTGATATAGGAGTAATAAAGATCCCTTTGAAACCTGATGTGAAGCCCGTGAAACAACGTCCTTATAGGCTAAACCCTAAGTATAAGAAAAATGTTAGACTCGAGCTTGATAAGATGCTTGCCATAGGAATTATAGAGCCTGTTGAAGAGTCCGAATGGGTCAGCCCTATGGTGGTGCAAGAAAATAAGACTAAGGGCGAAATCCGAATCTGCATCGATTTGAGGAAGTTGAACGATGAGTGCCTGCACAACCCCTTTCCCACTCCTTTTACAGATGAAGTCCTAGACAATGTCGGAGGTCAAGAAGTCTACTCTTTTACTGATGGATTTTCAGGCTACCATCAGATCAAAATTGCTCCAAAAGATTGACATAAGACAACTTTTGCTACAGAAATGGGATCCTTTCAGTATACAGTTATGCCCTTCGGATTGAAGAATGCACCTGCTATGTTTTCTAGAGTAGTCATCTGTGCATTTAAAGAATTTATACATAAATTCTTAGAAGTCTATTTTGATGATTGGACTATCTTTGGGTTACTAAAATATCACATTACTAGTTTAAGACTTATGTTGGACAAGTGTAGACAGCGCCAGATCTCCCTGAATTTGAAAAAGTGTATCTTTTGTGCACCCCTTGGAATTTTGCTAGGTCATATTGTTTGTAAGCAAGGATTGATGGTGGACCCTATGAAGATAGCAATTATTGTGAATTTGCCACCTCTGAAATTTGTTAAGCAACTTCGCACTACACTTGGTCACACTGGATACTACAGGAAATTTATTAAAGGATATGCCCAGATCACAGCCCCTATGGAGAAACAGCTGAAGAAAGAGATTAAGTTTGAATGGACACCGGAGTGTCAAGAAAGTTTGGACATCTTAAAAGAGAAGATGGTGACTGCCCCTATTTTAGTATTTTTTGATTGGAATAAGGAGTTTCATGTGCATGTCGATGCATCCTCCATCGCTCTGGGTATAGTATTGGCTCAAACAGGTGAAGGTAACATTGATCACCCTATTGCCTTTGCAAGTCACAAACTATCAACAACAGAAAAGAACTATACTACGATAGAAAGGGAAGGTTTAGCTATGGTATATGCTTTGCAAAAGTTCCGACATTATCTGTTAGGTTCTCATTTTAAAATGTTCACTGACCACTCTGCTTTGAAATATTTGGTTAACAAACCTGTGCTAGGTGGAAGGATATGTAGATGGCTCATCTTATTCCAAGAGTACGAATTTGAGATCATAGTTAAGCCAGGCAGACTTAACCTGGGGCCTGACCATCTGTCGAGGCTCGAGTTAGGGGAAGAGCCCACTAGCTTGGATGAAGGTCTTCCTAACGCCTAGTTATGTACCATCCAGATGGTTGATGATTACTTTCAGGACATTGTTCAGTATTTGGCTATAGGATTTGCACCATCAGAGATGACAACTCTGCAAAAGAAGCAGTTGGTGGTACGAGCTGCTAATTTTACTTTAATAGCAGGACAACTATACAAGCTGGGACCAGATGAAATACTGTGCAGATGCGTCCTTAAGGATGAAAAACCATTGATCTTGGCTGAGGCACACTCTAGAGCAGCAGGAGGTCATTATGCAGGGAAAGATACAGTGCAGAAGATTCTGGCAGTAGGTTTGTGGTGGCCGACACTTTATAAGGATGCCAGGGAGTACTGCCACAGCTACAATATCTGTCAAAGGACAGGAAAACCATCCAGGAGGGATGAGATGCCCCTCGTTCCATAGGTAACTTTACAGGGCTTTAAAAAATGGGCTATTGATTTTGTTGGCCCAATAAATCCCCCTGCAAAGAAATCGGGAGCAAGGTATATTATTACAGCAACTGAGTACCTTACCCGTTGGGATGAAGCTCAACCAGTCAAGGATTGTAGCACTACTACAGCTGCGAAGTTCATCTTTGACAATATATTAACAAGGTTTGGATGTCCTAGAATTCTTATGAGTGACCAAGGGTCACACTTTTTGAATAAAACTATCGAAGCATTGACTGAAGAATTTCAGGTATATCATCAGAAGAGTACTGCGTACCATCCTCAAGAAAATGGAACTGTGGAAGGCTTCAATAAGATTCTTGAGTAGGCTCTGGCCAAGCTTTCTAATGTTAATAGAAATGATTGGGATCTCAGAATCCCAACAGTATTATGGGCTTATAGAACCACTTGCAAGAAGTTGACAGGTCACACACCTTTTAGGCTAGTTTATGGGCAAGAAGCAGTTATGCCAATGGAGTATATTGTTCCTAGTTTCAGAATAGCTGCTTTCACAGAGATGGATGACCCAAGTATGTTGAATAAAAGGCTAGCCTAGATAACAGAACTAGAAGAAGACAGATTCATTACAGGGTTCCAGCAGCAAGTGCAGAAGGCTAGAGAAAAAGCATGGCATGACAGGCATATAAAAAAGAAGCAATTCCAGATTGGTGATCTTGTACTCTTGTATGAAAGTAAATTCATGAAGTTCCCAGGAAAGTTTAAGACCCATTGGAAAGGACCCTACACAGTTCATAAAGTTACTGATGGTGGCGCAGTCTAGCTAGCTAAATTAAACGGAGAAACTTTGCCTTCCATGGTGAACGGAAGTCGGTTGAAGAAGTACAGGGACAAACCGGGACCCTCTAATCACAAGTAATAAAAGAAAGAAGACTCTAAGTACCAAGAACAGTTGAAAGTGGGTACTAGACTATAATTAAGCTGTGAAAAGGTCACGGGTCGGGTGTCACATGTAATTTCGAAGGTCCTTAGTATGGCGCAGCTAAAAGTTGGGTCGCAGATTAAAATTATGATGGAACGGGAAGATTAGATTTGGCGGCACTGGCACGTGCAATGCATTGACTGTCCTCACTGATGATATTTTACGAGATATAGTGGCGTATGGATTAGATCCACTACACTTGGGCTAGATCTGTTATCCATGATGACCCATTATGACAAATCTGATTGCCGGATTTCTTAAAAAGACATTCACCTTCCCACAGTTCGCAGTCTATAGTTTTTGCAGTTCAGACCATGTCGAATGACTGTAAAGTCCAGAAGCTGTTACGAGCAATCAGGGAGAGAGGTCTGCAGAACCTTCTGAACAATCCGCTAGAGTAGACATGCTCGACCAAGGCACAAAGAAAGGCAGAAGTTCACTCTAAGAGGACGAAAGCAAGGCAGAAGTGCGCTCTAGGTTGCACAAAGAAAAGCCCCGGTCTGCACGGGAAAATTTTTCAACATCCCAAGAGGTAGCCTCCTGGGTTGGCAGAACCAGGGCGGTTTTTTGTCTTATGCACCTTGACACGTAATTTTAAGGAGAGCCAAAGTTGTGGATGGTCAAGTGTTCGGCAAGCAGATTGAAGGATGGGGTCGCTGATAGACCCAGAAGGTTTGTACCAGCATAAAGATTCCAAAGGAAAGGCACACGCAGCTGATTACCATAGGAATGGCTTCAGCACATCGTGCACTGTGTTTCACCAACAAGATTCTCCTACCAGAAAAGTTGCAGAGTGCCCCAGGACGAGCCACAAAATAGTCTTAGGGTCTTGTTGGGGCTCCGACCCTAAGGGTCTTTAGTTTTGGTAAATCCACGGGTTTTGTGGAAGTTGTAAGAGGAGTTACGACCCAAAATAGTCTTAGGGGTGTTGGGGATGGGTCGAAGCCCCTTTTTGTAACTAACCCATGGTTTAAATCCAGGGTTAGGGTTTTGTGCGCCCATGGTTTAAGTCCATAGTTTTGTAACAATGCACTGTATAAATAGGCACTTATGTAAAGAAGTAGGGTTAGGTCTTGAATGATTATCTTACGAAGCTATTGTAATGCGAAGATAAGAGATTGTATAAGGGTTTTTGTAAGAAGGTTAAGTCCCAACTGTGTGCATGGATGACCTTTGCAGCTGTGTGGGCAAAGGGGTTTTGGTGATAAGGAAGATCTGCAGCTGTGTGCGCAGAGGCTTGCTGCTGTGTGCACGGCTTCGAGGACTAAATGGATCTGCAGCTAAGTGTGCAAATCAGAACTGTCGTTTTAGTTGTAAAGAGTTGAATAAAATGTAGTTCTGTGGACGTAACCCCTACACTGGGGGTGAACCACATTATATCTGGTCTTGTGGTTCCTTTTTGTTGTTTCTGTTATGATATTTTATGCATTGTTAAGTAAACAACTGATAAAGTAAGATTGTTGTTAATAACTAGCTTCGCTGTGAATTCCCAGATAAGGGCTGTGCAAGTAACTGTTTGTTTATCTAACTGTGAAGCTACATATTTGACAATAGAAGCATTGTGTTATGTGATTAATAATAGTTAAATACTAAAGGTACAGTAAGATTCTCTCTTCTGCTTGCAGAAACCTGATTCTGCGGCACCCCATAGCTGTTTCAGGTGAGACTGTAGCCTATTCGCAGGCTGCTGCCGAAAGGGCCAACACTATGGGTCTTTTGTTGGTGCGAAGTTAAAGGTAAAAACCCAGGTCTTCCCAATAGCCCAAAAATCCAACCCCGGCATTTCAGTGTAAGACCAGACAAATATGTCGCGAAATTCTTGGAAGAGAGCTTTGTAGGAAGCGACTTCTTCTGGGGAGCAGGATGCCCCCACCATGATTTCTTCAACAACCTCAGGATTGGATGAGATGTTTATTTTGATGGTTGGAGAGATGTTGGCCATGTTTCCTTCTTCAAAGGTGTCTGGTGCCAAAATGGAATTTTTGAACCTGTTGACTTTCCCATTAATGAAATCTTTGGTTTCCATGGAAAACTGGTCAAAATGTGAGACAAGTTCTTCAGGGAGGAAGAATGAGCGATGGTGCATGTTGTCCCATGGGTATTCTGAGGTGATTAAGGCTTCAAGTATATGCTCATCATTGTGGAAGCAACGAAGAGACAAGTCTGATGGACTGTCATTGATGGTGGAGACAAGAGGGTATGTAGAACTAGACATCATGTAAATGGACATGGTGTCTGAAGAAGGAGGTGGGGGGTGAACTTCTTTGATCAGAGTGATCTCAGATTTAAGGGAATGTTGCAGAAGGTTGCCTAGATCAATTTCAAACTCGGACAATTCTTAGCAATGGTGAGAATAGTGTCCATACAATCTGCAAAGGGCACAAGCATGGTTTGTTCTCAATGACTTGTTTCTCACTATTGGACAGCTTGGGAGTTCAACAACGGGGAGATTTTCCATTGTATCCATGGCATCAAAATGCGCGCAGATTATAGGAATCTCAGGGAAGCTTTGAGTTGGATGGCCCTATTCTTCACAGACGATGTTATGGAGAGAAATTCCTATGGCTTGGGGTAGCACAACAGACAACTTGACTCCAGAAATAAATCTTTTCCAATATGCAATAGAAAGTAAATGTCTAACACTAAAGGATCAGACCTTGTACCTTATTCTGGACGGTTGAAGTAGATCCCCGTTGAAATTTCCAACTTCATCTTGAATTGATAAATTACTTCCTCGACAACAAGTAAACAATACAAGCATACTATATATCATGGTGTTAGATCTATTCTAGCATATATAATCAACAATGTATAAGCATTCGAAATACTCCCATGGATAAAAATAGTCATTCAAACACACATTATTGGACAAGAAAAGATATTTCTATTAATATAAATCAGAGATTACAATAGATACAACCTATGATGGTACATCTATGAACCGAAGAAACTGAATCCCCCACTTGGGCCTCCACCACCTCAATCCTCCATCTCTCAATAGCAAGCTTACAAGCAAAATTCAAGCTTGGAAAGAACACACTAGTGCTCGAAGGGACAAAGGGATGTAGACTCAAGCATAAGTTCCGTAAACAATGGACTATAGTTTCTTTTCTCTCAATTCTCTCATATGCCTTCAATGTACCATTGAGTTCCTTATATAGTTTTTCAAAGGGGTAATGAAAGGTTGAATCCGAGTGATCTTAAGGCATAGGAAGGCCAGGAGTCAAATGAGTCAGATCCATGTCTAGGAAAACTCCAAAAGGATTTGGATTTTGTACACATCCAGATGTACGCGGTTTTATGGGTCAAACCCACGTATATACACAATTAAGGGATTAAAATTCCCGTATAGCATTTTTCACATGTTTTTAGGGATGATCAAGGAAACATCAAAGGACAAAAAATGGTCCATGGGATCTAAGGAGTCTGCAGCGGGACAGGGGAAGGACATACAAAGTGTGATTTACCTTGAGTGGTAAAATCAGCTATAACAGATTCCCCCTAATTTGTGAGGTTAGAGGGGTGATATGATGGCCGAAATACATTATAAGTCCATCTTAGAAGTGGAGTGATGAAGGATCCCAAATGGAAGATCAGCCACCCAATCAGCATAGTACAATGGTACAACTCTACACATACTGCAAATACATATAACTATCTTGGATACATAAGAGTACAATGTCCATGAATAGGCATGATACAAGATATCACATAAGTGGTCATCACCACGTACAATATACATAGATCAGAATCTCCATGATGAATATATACAAAGGACCATGATGTCCATAATGGGTGAAGATATATAATAGATCAAGATCTCCATAATAGCTAGAAATGTCTGACATATACTAGAGTCAAGTCATGAGAGCTGAAATCTCATGAGCAATGGCACGATCAAAGAGGTAGCATATAAGGGATGCCACCAATCTGGAAATTCTTCTACACAAACCGCTACGAGTACATGTCCTACTATGTGAATAGAGGTGTTGAGGTCAAACATAGTAGTCCATCATCTGATTACTGGTCATTAATGTATACCGTTAACAAATGCGAGATCACCCACCGATAATGAAAATGGGAATCAAGGTACTAGAGTGCAATCTAACAAGTGTGAATAAATGTGTTGAGGTTGAACACTTGAGAGGATCCATCCATCAGGGGACATTGATGTATTCCCAAATACTGTTGATGGTGAGAGAACCTGCCACTAATGATTGTAAGTCTCAAGGCACTCAAAATGACTCTAGATTCCAATCCTAGAATAAATGATTTGAAGTCGATGGGATGAAATCCGCTAGAAGGAGGGCATTAAGGCATCCCCCATCATCCAACATGAGGTACTCAGCAAAGCTGTATAATGTGGAAGAAATCGATCATAAGGTGCACGAACCGGTAACTGTACTGGGAATGACCGACATGCAAAGTCAAGATAATTGAGGAATGGCTGACTCAGGCGTCAAATTACTTTGAACAAGAGCATAATGGTGTATGGTGACTGAATGAAGGTAGCATAGACTCGATACAAACTGGGACATCTCTGCGACACAGGAGGCATCGATAGAGGCTCCATAAAGACTGGAAGCTTAACCAGTCGGTGGAGATGAACTCAGATAAACGAGTACAAATCCTAAAGTCAAACTATAACCCAACCAATGGATTTGATATATAGTGCTCTGTTCGAAGGAGACACGACACGATAGCTACCATAGATAACATTTTCCCTTGTTCGGCTTTTTGGTTTTTTAAATTTTTTTTGTGGACTTTTTCAGTTATTTAAAAAGCTTGAAAAGGAATAAAATGGCTTTATAGTTACAGACTAGGAGGAGATGAGTGTCATAAGGGAAAACAAACTATATCCAAGAAGTGGAACATACCTATGCTCAATGCAAGGATACATGTGTAGGATATCGACACTCAGGGGAAAAATCCCCTCCTGGTAAAAAGGGAAAAAAGCTGTGAAGGATATATAAGAAAATGGCTTTGCATGGCTAGACATGAGACAAGCTCAGGCTATATGGCTGAAATGCAATGTCAGGGGAGTCGGCATAAAGCTCAATAAGGCAGGAAAAGCTCATGATAATGCATTCACAACTAGATATGAGGGAGTCCTGAGGGAAATAAGCCAGGAAAAGATCAAGAGGAGTATGAGGCTCTTGCGAAATGTCATGGCAGTACTATACAACGAACTCCCACACCCTAAAGGAGAAAATGTCAGCATGGGCACCAAATGCAAATAAGGAAATAACTAGGGTACCCATGTAAGGTGAAGCTCTACCACTCATATCATGCCACTTCTAAAGTAGCAAGAAGGTTCTGTGACATAATAGAGTGGGTTCGTACCTAAGGTTATTATGAAATGGTCATAAGGTCATGCAAAATGAAAATGGTGATGAAACTTAACCTATATGCCAGTTTAGACATGATACCTGAGATCGGCACAAACAGGTCAATCCAATGGCTGAAACGACACTGAAAAAGGTCCTCGACATCATGAATTATGTCAAAAACGGTCCAAAATGGTAGAAAATGTCAAAACAATAGGAAAGGGGGTAAAATTTTTCAAATATTTAAAAAATTTCTATAAATAGTAAACAATTCAAAATATTATAAAACATTTGAAACTTTTACCCATTTGAGCTCAGATTTTCCATAGCAAATTCTAGGAGATCCAGCTGACTAAATCCACTACCATTTCTTCCAGGTATTTACTCAGGCTCTTCTCTTTCATTTTGATGCAAATTTTGTGAAATTCCATGGTTAATTAAGCTTTCTAGGCCAAACTAAAATGGGTGCTGTGGCCCATGTGGAAATTGATGGTTTTTACGCGTATAGGGTTGGATATACATGGCAAATGCCCCCAAACCTACGTACATATGTGGCTGTTTTGAAAAAAGACACATATGAGGCCGCACATAAGGTTTTTTCAATAATCTAATGGGAAAATTTGCAATTTCTTGTGCAGGATGGTCCTAGAGTGGAGAGAGCGTGAACATGGTGAGGTAGAGGAAGCAGTAAGGGCCGACCTAATGGCTCAAAAAGCTCTACATCCATGTGGACTCTACAAGTTTTGGTGTCTTGGTGGTTTGAGGGCCAAACCAAGACTATTAACGATGCCAATGGATTACTGGGATCCAGACTTGGAGTCCTTCCAGATAGATGGGATGTCCCTCACTCTAGAGGTCGAGGAAATATACTTCATTATAGGGATTTCTAGAGAAGGGGAAGTAGTGAACCTTCGTTCCCGTGGTGGGCTAGGAGGTGGCCTGACTATCGACGAGTACATTGCAGTGTACTGCTATCCAGACATAGAGAATATGGGGATTCAGGTCCCTACCAATGCTATACAGGTGCTGGGCCTAAAGGCCATACTATTGACATTAGACAGGATAGCAGACTTGGTATCACTCCACTAGGCCTCATGGCCTCTGATGTTCTATGCTGTGGAGTGCATGAGACCCATGATTTATGACTAGAGCACTACACTACTGAGCAACATAAAACATCGGCTTAGTGAGTGTAAGGCAGGCAGAGTGTAGAACTTCGCGTTCAGCAGTATACTGAGCATGTTTTTCTTTGAGTGTGTTCCAGGATTTAGCCCCAAAGTGGACGTTCCACTTCATAGGGTTCGAGATTCAGCCCAACGGCATTGGGAAGATGCGATGTGCAGATTGGGGGGTGGTAG
>LPNX011035095.1:7353-22181 GCA_001517045.1 Pseudotsuga menziesii | reverse complement strand
AACCATTAATTGAATTAATTCGACAAACAATCAATCTAACTAGTAATATTGCTTTTATAACATTATGTGTTTTTAAATTAATGGATATACACATTATTCTAGTACTGAAGCAACTAACAATAAATCATCAATCTAACTAGTAATATTGCTTTTATAACATTATTTATTTTTAAATTAATGGATATACACATTATTCTAGCACTGAAGCAACTAATAATATATCATGCCCACACCAATGAATTCACACCACAACACATTTTTTTTTAATTTTGAAAAAACAAATGGGAAAATCAAAATTCATTGGGATTTGATTATTTCTCTAGAGATTCTTACAAGGAGGAGCTATGCACTCTTACTTACTAGCAATGTTTTGTTAAAGGTTTTTACACCACAAATACATTTTTTTTTTGTAAACTTTGAAAAAACAAATGGGAAAATCAAAATTCATTGGGATTTGATTATTTCTCAAGAGATTGTTACAAGGGGGAGCTATGCACTCTTACCTACTAGCAGTGTATTGTTGATGGTTTTGGTTTTGGTCTATTACAAGGGCAAGCTATGCACTTTTACCTACCTACTAGCAGATTATGTCTTTGATCTCTCTTATTCTGCTTGTGTTCTTCTTCCCAGCCGTCTTTTCTCTGTCTTTGAGCTCTCTTCTTTTGCTCTTGTTTTTCTTCCTAAGCTTCATTTCTCCCTTACTTGTGATTGGTCCCCTACATCAAGCAAGCGTTATCTTTAATAGCACTGCCCTAAAATGCCATCAAGGTGATTTGTTTCACCTTGAGGTCTTTTAACATTTGTTTTCAAGTTGATTACTAATTGCAAACATTTCAAAAATTTAATTACAAAGTTTGGTTGAAGAGTTTAATTTGGATCTATTTCAAATCACACCTTATTCACAGGTTTTTGGTCCCCAAAAGCTTCAAGTTGGATATGTGGCATGCTATGCTTTTTTACAACACTCTATAATGGCTTTAACACTTTTAAATATGGGAAGAATTCAATTCAAAGTGCTAGACTCATTCCTAAGTGTCCTTACTCCCTTTACAGTTCTTTAAACAATTTGCAATGCTTTTAGATTCATCTTCATAACAACGGGCAAGTAGTGGCCAACTTATCATCCATTTTACTTTTGGTAGAATCTTTTGATATTGATGCTACTCCATCCGTGTGTCCTCTTGATGTCGAAGCTCTATGGTTGTTGATTTAGTTGAGGACATATTGCTAATATTCTAGTCATGTTTTTTCATATTTAGGGCAATCCCTAGTTTGCGCTTGTCAGCTTGTTTCCTTGCTCCCCCATGTGTTGGCGCAGTTTTGGGTTGCATAAATGTTCCTTTCGTTTCTTTCTTTCAAGCTTCTACAGGCAAGTTAGAATGGTTTGATGCCCAATCTTTTTTCTCCTCAAAGTGTCACGACTTCTTCAAGGCCACATATTCAATTACTTTGATACATTATGATCTGTAAACACAATATTTATAGCCTACATGTCTCACAAACACTGATCGATATGAAAATGAATTATGTTCTTTGTTCTCGACACAATTTTGAGTGAATTTTTTTATATTACCAATAAGCATACAAAAATGGTTTTGAGAACTTTGTCTTCATATTTGTCGATTGCTTGGTTACTTTGCTTGTGTTGACCAACCTAATGCCAACTCAATGTTGAGTTTGTATTTATGGGAAAAGTTTAGGACAACACTCAAACATTGCCAAGCTAAAATAAACAACATACTATGTTGTATTACTAAATGCAAAAATGCACTATGAGTTTGCTCAGCCAAGCAAAAATCTAGAAGTCTGCTTATTCAATCCAACTCACCCAATTATCATCTCTCATGAATGAAAACTTTGTTTATTCACAAAGCCTACAATTAAGAAGCATGGTACTCATTTTTTTAGAACCATGGAAATCCTAGCCATCGGACAATGCTTCACTTAGGCAACCGCTTTATCTGACAAATGAGATGAAAACCAGGTGTCGGCCCCAACCTTTATGTTAGAATAGGAGAATGGCCTGCCTAGTGGCAAGTAGAATTGACACCATGAAGGAAACAAGGATATGATGGATATTTAGTCCTCGGCATGGTTGGTACTTGGGTCTCCATTGGGTAATCCATAAGGCCCCACCATTGGATCCTATCCTCAAACCTAGTGTGGTACTGTAATTACACTCATTGGATTCGAACTCTATTTATTACATGCAAAAAATTATATGTCCATTCACAGAACTAGCAATACATACTTTCTTATAAATAGAAAGGGAGATGTTTTTTGGTTTGAGCCATGGCATCACTATATAACACAATAGCGTGCAGTTAGTCACAACACTTAAATTTTTGTTGGCTAATAGGGTGTACCCACACACACATTGCTAGCTAAAGTGCTAACCAACGCTTGTCTAATAACCCATTTATGTTCATATGGAATTGTTAGAATGCACTTGTGTGCACTTAGAAACATAATTTTTTAGATGGTTGTAGGAATTAACAATAATCTTAGGCTTTTCGAAGCAACGATTTGGGAAAATGAGATTCCCAATAAACCATACACCAAAGACTCAACAATTGACAATTGGAAGAGATTTCAATGCCTATGCATGATAATTAATGCTCCCAGGGTTAAGGGAAATGGTTTGTGGATGAATTTCCCATATTTAACAAGGTATACCCCAAGTTTTAGTTAAAGGAGAATGTGGGCAATGACTGCAGGTTATCTTGGCAATCTCAACCATCAATAAAATTGGTTGTTGGAGGAATAGGATTTGAGTTTGTAAGCCACAATTAAACCATTCACCAAGAACATGCCAATTAATTTAACCAAAGACCCCATAGGTGGATGAGACTATTGTAGCTTTCTATGCACACCATTCAACAACTGTTAATTGAATTACTTCAACCAATAATTAATACAATGAATAATATTGTTGTATGTGTTAAGTTTTCAATGGTTATACAAGATCTAAATCATTTAGCATCATAACAATATAACCATATACAAAAGGATCACTGAAAGAAAGACAAGCACAACCACACAAAAGAACACAGAGATTTATCCTGGGAAACCCTCATTGGGAAGAAAACCCAACGAAACTTCCTCAATATAGAATTCAACCAAGTACAGTGTAAGACCCAAAGAATAAGACTTATAAGACCCCACGAATAATACTGGACTGCTTCCTCTCTCCCAGATGGATTGCTCCTCTCTCTAGCGCAATTGCTTAGCTCTGAGTGTGTCCAAATGTGGGAGATGCCTCTCTATTTATATTGATCAGCTGAGAGGCCTAATAAACCAATTGGGCTGACTTCTCCTTGCTTCCAAGGCCGACATGCCTTGAGAGACTCAAAAATACATTTTAATAATATTTTTGTGGGTATTACTGACCCAACTTACAACGGAGGTTTTACCTCAATACTTCACATGACCAAATACATCAATGCCATCCCTAATCAGAGGAACAACTTCTACGAAATGGGTAATAACAATAATAATAGAATATCTTCCATAGTTACATTTCTTTAACACTCGCTCTTAACAAGGAAGGTATTCTACAAAAATACATCTGTACAACTGATAGGTGAATCTATATGTCATAGGAAGTTTTCACAACTATATCAACACCATCATCATCCATGGAACGTCATCATCATTGATATCAAGTATCATCTCGATCATAATCTCTTCCATAATCTTGAGCATCATCATCTTTGGAATCATCTCGATCATCATCATCTCTGGCATCATCTCGAGCATCATCATCTCTGGCATCATCTCGATCATCATCAACTCTGGCATCATCTCGAGCATCATCATCTTTGGCATCATCTTGATCATCATCATCTCTGGCATCATCTCGAGCATCACCCGCACTATCAATATACAAATACTGAGCTAAATCACCCACAACATAATTAAATGTTGGAACATCATAATTTTCAACTGAATGCAGGAACTTGTCTACAAGGGAATGCAGGACCACTCCCCATAAGAGAGTACTATCGTCTGCAGGACCATTCTCAACTAGTAAGTGCTAGGATCACTCCCAACAAGAGAGTGTTCTTGTCCGCAGGAACGTCCTCAAAGAGGATACTGTCATATGCAATTGAATGCAAATCTCGTCTGCAACTAAATTCCAGACCACTCAACATATGAGGGTACTATCGTCCACAGGACCACCCTTAACCGATAAGTGTTAGGACCACTCTCAACCAAGAGAGTGATCTTGTCCATAAGACCATCATCAAAGAGGATACTGTCATCTGCAACTAAATGCAAATCTCATCCGCAACTGAATGCAAGACCACCCAACATATGAGAGTACTATCGTCCGCAGGACCATCCTTAGTTGGTAAGTTCTAGGACCACTCTCAACCAAGAGAGTGTTCTTATCTGTAGGACCATCCCACAAATGAATGCAGGACCACTCTCCATAAGAGAGTCGTATTGTCTGTAGGAGCATCCTCAGCTGGTAAGAGATAAGACCACTCTCAACAAGAGAGTGTTCTTGTTTGCAAGACCATCCTGCAAATGAATGCATCACCACTCTCCATAAGAGAGTACTATCGTCTGCAGGACCATCCTCAGCCGATAAGAGCTAGGATCACTCTCAACAAGAGAGTGTTCTTGTCCACAAGACCATCTTGTAAATGAATGCAGGACCACTCTCCATAAGAGAGTACTATTGGTTGCAGGACCATCCTCAGCTGGTAAGATCTAGGACCACTCTCAACAAGAGTGTTCTTGTCCGCAAAACCACATCTCGTTGGGATCTTCCTATTTGAAGATACGACCAATCTTCATGGTCTTTTACTTCCGAGGATACCACCAACCATGTTGGGATCTACCCTTAGTGATACGACCAATCATACTGAAATCCACCCTTGGTGATGTCACCAACCATATTGGGATCTACCCTTGAAGATACGACTAGGATATCTATACAGTGAGCATACCACTAGGGCTCATCATAATAATCTTATCATCACTCCCTCTTTCCAAGGAGGTCTTTACACCAAGCTTGTCTTGAAAGTGTTCAAACTTTACATAAGATAGAGGCTTAGTCTACCATCAGCAACTTGTTCCTCTGTAGGAACATACTGGAGCTTCATGTCTCCTCTTTGCACCATATCCTGAACTTTATGGAACACCAGGTTCTCTGTTAGCTTGATGCAACTATGGTTGTCACAATAAATATCAGTTGCATCCATCTCGGCATCAAACAATCCTGCCAACAGTTTGTGAAGCCATTCTACTTCACCACAGGATGAACATGCTGCAATGTACTAAACCTCGGCTGTAGTGAGGGAAACACTAGTTTTCTTTCTGCTAAGCCATGAGATCACACTTGATCCCAAACTGAAACATCATCATGAGGTGCTTATTCTGTCTTCAACACTTCATCTTTGTATCTACAATGCGTTCGTCCTCTTCTGTCAGGTCATCGACATATCCCGGTCTTCTTCATTCAACCTTAAAGTAAAGGTCAGAACCCACTTTACTCTTGGTAAATACTAAGTCCATAAGGAAGCTTTCCATCCTATTGTACCATGTCAAACTCAGAGATCTTCTGCAGTCACTCCCTCTAAAGTGGAGCATCAACTTCCCTCTACATTTGTACTCTATGTATCGAAACATTATGTACCAGAGTGACATGTAGCATCCTTTGCTACTGATCTTCTATGTATCCATCTCAGGTCACTGGATGCCAAGATCCTCTATCTTGAACTTGTTGAAAATTTCCTCTTGTACCCATCTGTTAGCTTGTCGTCTTCTATAGGATTCCATCTTCAACCTTGTAGCAAAGGTTAAGATCTTCATCACTCTAGTGATCTTCAAGCTCCTCATGTAACTGGATATGCTTATCCATGGGTTCGTTCCAAGCTTGTACAAATCCTTTTTTGAACATGTGGTTCTTTTCTCGATATACACTTCTACATCATTGGAGTCTTTGATCAATGGAGTATGTCATGCCATAGTCTACTCCCTCTTTATGAGAGAAACCAAAAACATTTCTTTGTATCCCTCGATGCTTCCATCTACTACATGCTTGATCTTGTAGATCTGTATGGAAGACACTACGGATTTTCCTTCAGGTCTCGAAACCGCATCCTAGACATCATTCCCTATGATCAACTGGTATTCTTTGATCATAATCTTCTTCCATTTCTCCTTGGCTACTTCTGCATAGCTGGAAGGATCTACATCAATGATTTCACTCAACAGTGCCACATAACTAGAGTGTATATGAGTCCTCTTACTTTCGTTGGAAGTCTCGTCATACTTTTCTTCATCTTGAATTATCTCTTGTGCCCAAGATGGTCTTCATCTCTTGGGGTGGATCTATCATTCTCTTTAGGTCATATCACGATTCTTAGATTCTTCTGAAGCTCTTTCTTTCGCCATGGTGTCTCTGACCCTGGGAGCTTCAGGTTCATCTTCATGTATGGTAATTGGAATGAATCTTCTAACTGAACTGTCGTCACTTGTTCTTTGAAACAAGTCTCATCAGTCTTTTCTTGTAGGTGATTGTACATGATATTTCCTACAATTCAAATACATCAGTTGCATGGTTAGAAACATTTCATACGACATATTCATAATGACAAATTTTTATGCATAAATAAATAAGCATGCAACTATTTTAGGCAATACAACTTTCATCCATATCACGTATACACATGGAAACTTTCTAGATTCATTCCATCTCTAACATAACATTATTGAGATTATGCACTAATACCAATATATCAGCAAAGAGGTTTCATTCTACATAAGTAGCAATGGAATGTTTTATAACACCATAGGATACTTACCCATCACATGCATATTAGTAGTATATTGTTCATTAACATTCTATCATGCATAATACATTTCCTTGAACATAGATATGTACACAACTAAACAATGTTATTTAAGCAACTAGATATATAGGAAATGACAATTCAAATACTTATCTTTGTTTTTTGGTAGACTCCCTCTTGATCTTTATCTCCTTGCAAGAATTACTGGAGCCTTCTACTTCATCATCTGATTCTGGTAACCTATGTACTGGTTCTAAGTGTCGCTAACTGCATTCCTTCTTAACCAATGCTGAAATGGATAAGAGTATGATCCCTGTCTTCACCAGTAGAATTTATATTCCTCATCACTTGAGGAATATTCCTTTTCTTCTTATGAATCTTTTGTTAGTTAGTTCATCATCTTCAACAGTGTTAGCATGATGTCTTTTCTTGTTTGACTTCTTGTTGAAGGAGCCTCTATTCCTAGGCCAATCTACGGAGTAGTGTACCTTCTCATCACAAGTGTAGCATCAAATGTTTGGAAGGATATCTTCTGAATTCCTTTTGTCTTATGTTGTGATGATGGTCCTCCTTCTTTCTATGATTTCTTTTGGAGTGCACTGTGAGAGTGTGATCTATAGTTTCTCCCATCTTCTCATCTCTTGTTATGAGCCGAGCTTCTTCTTGTGTGCATTCTTCCCATGGTCTACTGAAAGAGGTCAACTTCTTTCTTTCACATATTCCTTGAATGAATTAATCCCATGATCTTGGGATTCCATTCAAGGTTGTAATCTCCGCTTCTGCTTCTTCGACATCGTCTCTAATGGATTCTAGTTTCTCCTTGATATGAGAGATTCTTGTGAAGTAAGATTGAATGATTTCTGACATTTGCATCTTTACATCCTTGAGTTGCGTTCTCAATATCATCTTCTTGTTGATGTTCTTTCCTTTGTAAAAGTTGGCCATTGCATCGAACATATATTTGGTAATCTTCAAGGATGATACAGGTGAGATCCAATGGAGATGGAAATAATGCTCTTGGTTTTGACAAAGTTCTACTTGTGCTTTGTCTCCCTCTGGATCTATGGCTTCTTCTTTGACATAGTTCTCCAAGTCATGCTTCTTCAAGTATGAGAAGCATTCTATACTTCCATGCTCAGAATTCCTTGGCTCTTTCAAGCTTGTCCTTAAGCTTGGTACTGTTTATCATCATGATAAATATGGGAACCTCAAATGGAAATAGAGAGGATATAACTTGCCAATGATATTGCTTCAACTTGATGCTTGCTTGAAATATTTTCTGGAAGATTGTTTCTAGTGGACCTAGGGTTTGACAGAGAAACCCTAATTTCTCAACTTAGGTATCTTTCAGATATGCTTGGATAGAAAGATGCGCCTCCTCAAGGAAAGTTGAGCAACATACTCATTTCCCTACAATTGTGGACATAACTGCAAAATATCTGATGCTCTAGTTTTCTCCGGCAGCAGTATTAGGTAAAAAATTGAAAATCATGATAGAACGAGAAACGTATTCCATAGACATATGCACCCTCCTAAGGCAAGTTTTATAGTCCTCCTTTCTCAACTGATCGGTGGAGGGAAGTGCTCGGAACAGGAAGCCCTAGTTTTCTCTAATATATTTTACATAATTGTCTGATCTTGATTATGTTATATCCCTGAATTTTATGCTCCTCAATGTCTGTAAATTCACACTGACATAGATTGATATTTCTTCTTTTCAACCCCATAGTTTAGAGAAGAATTCGATTCACCAAGCGGTATTTATGATAAGTTTCCCAATTTGACTGTTTTTACGACTTTTCAACATATCGAACTTGTACAGACTTCCACGTGTCACTGTTTCACATTTGAGGTCTGAAAGTTATACCAGAAAAACTACATTATGTTCCCTATCTGCAACATCTTCTAAAATTTGATTTGGGCCTTCCTAGCATGAGATATAACAGTTCTCCCTAGATCACCTGTTTATTACTTTATTCTGGAGATGGGTGGATCCCTGATTTGGAGGAATCATATCTCCTAAAGTATAGAGAATCTATGGCCGAAATGCGCACACAGGGTACATAAATATTTCATATTTTCCCCCTAAAAGTTTCAGCTCGTGATCCTTCTCCAATCTTGAGTTATAGATAAAGTTCCAAGATGACTATATTTACTCTTCTAGGGTTTTCAAGCATGAAACCCTAATTTCCAGTAGCTGTCATTGTAGCTATATTTTGGCTACACAGTTCCTTCTTTTAGGGTGGCTCTGGTACCATGTTAAGTTTTCAATGGTTATACAAGATTTAAAACATTTAGCAGCATAACATCGTAACCATATACAAAAGGATCACTGGAAGAAAGACAAGCACATCCACACAAAAAAACACATAGATTTATCCTGGGAAACCCTCATGGGGAAGAAAGCCCAACAAAACTTCCTCAATATAGACTTCAACCAAGTATAGTGTAAGACCCAAAGTATAAAACTTATAATACCCCGAGAATAATATTGGAATTCTTCCTCTCTTCGAGACGGACTGCTCCTTCTCTCTCTAGCGCAATTGGTTAGCTCTGAGTGTGTCCAAATGAGGGAGGCACCTCTCATATTTATACTGATCAGCTGAGAGACCTAATAACCCAACTGGGAAGACTTATAATTGTTTCCAAGGCCTACATGCCTCGGGAGACTCAAAAATACATTTTAATTATACTTTTGTGGGTACTACTGACCCAACTTACAACAAAGGTCTTACCTCAAGATTTCACATGACCAAATACATCAATGGCATCCCTAATTAGAGGAACAACATCTCCGAAAGGGGTAAAGACAACAATAATATAATATCTTCCGCAGTTACATTTATTTATCGGTATGTGTATTTAATTTAATGGAAATACAAACATTATATTGATGCAAGCAATATAAGATTATGTACACAACAATGAATTCACACCATAACATAGATTTTTAATCCTAGAAACCCAAATGGGAAACCAACTTTTGTTGGATTTGATTATTGCTTAAGATATTATACAAGGGGGGATATGCACTTTTAAATGATATTTTGATGCATTCTTACTCATGAGAAGTGCTTTTTTAGTGGCTTTGGTTCATGGACAAGCTCCTACCCATGTGTGGATAGGTTCCATGGCTTTTCGTATTCCAATATTCAAAGCATATTGCCTCTTTGAGATCTTTTCTTCTGCTACTTCCCTTCTTCTTCCCAAATTTCAATTCTCTCGTAGTTGTGGTTGGTCCCTTGAGTTCAACAAGCATTCTTTTTAATATAGCTGTCCTAGAATTCCAACCATCAAGATGATTTGTTCCACCATCTTGAGGCCTTCTGATCATTTGTATTCATGCTGATTACGAACTTTGCAAAAGATTTAATTACAAATTTGGGATAAACAGTTTAATTTGGACTCATTTTAGATAACATCTCCCTATTCATAGAGTTTTGTTCTCCTAAAGCTTCAACTTAGATATGTGAAAGTTTTGTTCTTTTCAACACACTCTATAATGGCTTGCTGGAACTTCTAAATATATGAGGAATACAATTGTAGTGATATTTAACCCAGAAATTGAATTACAACAATGATATAAAACCATTAAATTTCCGAAATACAAAGATGCATTCACATCATAAAGAACACAAGAATGTAGAGAACCCTTAAGGTAGGATAAGTCCATCAATTACTTATTAAGGAAGGAATCTCCACAAACCATGTTTATTACAATACAATTCATCCAACACATATTATATAATGGTACCCATGTATATTTATACTTTCTCATAAGTATTCCTAAGGGGCCTATCACAACGATTCCTTATTATTATATTATTTTATCTAACTACATAGTGGGGCTATTTATTAACCATCAATTATCAAGTGGGATTATTTCATGATTATTGCCACATTAAATACATTATCCCCTTGTATACCTCCCTATGTACCCAACATTATCCTCCCTGGGTACATAACATTCCACCTCCTTTTGCATGTTTCATCCTCAAAACATGCAAGGAAGCCATACAATATTATCTACTACAACAATGTAGCCAATTGGTACCAAGAATGATCATCCATCCATCCCAACAAAATGTGGACATGTGGTTCAACTACTTCCTTTCCACCCCAATCTTGATTTTGGTTGGTTTTCTAGTTCCATGTTGTCACTGTGCTACTTTGTATCGCCCTATGTTGTTTTTAGTCTTCCATGTTCCTCTATAATAGTTTCCTTTTTGGTTCCATGTTCGTTGAAACTCTCAACCTTGCTTTGATGACTATTGCTTTTCAGGGTGGTGTGGGTGACGACAAACTACAAACTTAGCTATTGGTTGTTCTTTCTTTGACTTGTGAAATTATTGTTCCTTCGGGTCAAGTATCTCCTTCATTTTTTTTTCCTTTTGATCTCCTTCCTAGAGTTTTTCTTCATGTACTTCAACCTTACTCTTCATCTACCATGTATGTAGATACTTCAACTATTTACTTGCAATGACTTTCTCATGTGCCCCCTTGTGTCCTTGTTTAATAGGAGAAATAGTTTGTAATGTGATTTTCTTCTTCCTATACCAAAGCTTCAAGAACTTCTTTTGCACATTAATATTAACGATACAATTGAGTCCATATAAAGATATCCCGAAACAATATCCTCATTATCTATATTGATAGCATGAAAATATGAGTGCAACACATATTTATCCATGGTAAGCTTCATATTTAAAAAAATTCAACATTTAACCCCTCAACATGTGTGCATTGAATATGCTTTATGGGGATTTGCAACCTTTTTAACCAAATTTATATTGATGATCCATAAACATGTAATGGAAATTTTGTGCATGAAAATAAACCCTTAGTGCTTTCTTTATCATTCTTTACAACATGAGACCACCTATCTAAAAATACCTTTTCAAATTCTTCATTTGAATTGTTTTTGAAAGTTTTGACATCTTGTCATGATTAAACAAATGGTGCCATTAAGAGACATATTTAAACCATATTGTAACAAAAATATCCAATCCCCATTTCACCATAACTTTTGCATACTTATGTACTCTTTAATACTAATGTTATCTCCTCAAATGGTTTTGTAAATTTTGAGGTATTTCATTCTTTCGGGCTTAATTTATCATTTTCTTTGGTCTTTTGGTCAGTGCCTTAACCTCCATATTTTTCATCAAGCTCCCGATTGATTACTTTTGCCCAAAAATCCTTTGGCTTCATCCTCTTGACCTGCAAATAAATGGTTAGAAATCTTAGAAGATGGAAGACTGACAGATAGCAAAGGCAGGATTGTGGACTTTAAAAATACACTTTTGATTATGATTTCAAATGTTGGGAGTAGCATGATTGATAAGGGAGGCCGCGGAATTGGTTTTCAACTTGATTATGATGAGAAAGACAGTAGCTACACAAGGATAAAAAGTATTGTCAATGAAGAGCTGAAGCAATATTTTCAATCTGATTTACTGAATCAACTAGATGAGATGATTGTGTTTAGACATCTTACAAAGACAGAGGTGAAAGAGATTGCAGATATAATGTTGAATGAGGTCTTTGAACGACTTAAAACAAAAGAAATTGATCTTCAAGTAACAGAGGGGTTCACAGATCAAGTTGTAGATAAAGGGTATAGTCCCAGCTATGGTGTAAGGCCACTTCGTCGGGTAATTATGAGGTTATTAGAGGATAGTCCGGCTGAAATAATTCTTGCTGTCAAGATCAAAGAGGATGATTCCACTATAGTTGATGTAGTATAAGAGCACATCATCGCAAATTCCAGATGTTAAAGAACTCGAGCCAGATGTTAAAGATCAAGCAAATCTTCAGAAAGTCTTGATCGAATAACACTCTACTTCTGTTTGCAATAGATTTCAACATTTTTGCACTAGTAGTGCTACAAACGAGGGGTCTTCCTAACAAAGAGCAAATAAGATCTATTAGAACTCTATCTTCTATTGAGAAAGAAGACTGCCTTAACGGTGGCTTACAGGGGTTTGAAATGTTCCCTTAGCAACCGAAAACAGGGCTTTCGGTGGCTTATGTGCTTTCAATTTTGGTCCCCAAATCACCAAAAGCACAGATTTTAAGGCAGAAATTAAGGTAAACAAGATAAAAGGCCTTTCTATTTTTGGCCAACAAGCACTCAGCTATCAAAGAAGGAATTCAAAGTGCTCACTCGTGCTGTTGAAAATGTCAAAGACTATTGGAGCTGTCGAAGTTTGCAGAAGATGAATTGATAAAAGTTTTACCCTCATTTTAGGATTAGATCCTATATATCATATTATTTGATTTTGCTCCATTTTAAGGATATTAGATCCAGTTTTATAGGATCTTCAACTTCTTTGTAAAGGCTATAAATCCTGCAACTTCTGTAGAAGAGGGGGGGGGGGAGGGGAGAGAATTTAGTCTTGGGACTGAAGGTTCGACTTCGAAGATTATACATTGCTTATATTCCCAGACTTCTCATAGCATATTATAGTATAAGCTTCTTTTGCCTACTATGTTCAGATTTACCTCTTGTCTATTCTATGCTTGTATTTGAATGATTTATTTAATTTCTTATGCTTATCTAGTGTCTGATAACTGTCATCTTGTCATTACACTGATAAACTAAGCTTTACAAGTATTCTTTGCTTATTGTATTGGCCATTCATATATATTGCTTATGTATGTTTCTGCTAATATTATAAGATCTGTACACACATTCACCTTTATTTAATCATCTGAATAGAGTTGGATAAAAGCCTTGTCCATATGAATATGTCTATGCATGTTTTGATTGAGTAAACCTTGTGATAGTCATTTCATTTTGATCCACCTATCCACCCATCATTGAGAAAATAGTTAAGTTACTAGGCATCTTTGAGCTACAACCTAGAAGAGTTTCCTGGAGGGATAACATTTTGGTGCCGTTACCGAGGAAAGGAGATTGAAGCTCAACTTCCTTGGGACATGACACAGATCCAGCTTTGATGATAGACAAAGTCTGGACACTATTTTGGTTGTAACCATCTATCTGGCAACTCCATGAAGGACGAATTTAGTGGAGACTCCATTGTTCAAAAATCTATTGGCGAATCCATTGGTATGAAATGAACAAGAGGTATGCATTTTGCAATTTCTCAAATATTTCTGGTTACCCTCATCCAATACCTAGTAGAGATGAATGGGAAAATAGTATTCCCAAATTTCGAGGAGAAGATTGGGAATTACCAGCCGAACATTTGCTGGATTTTCATGATTGCATTCATCGGTTGCAAATTGTGCATGAAGATGTTCAGATTAAAATGTTTGGCTATTCATTAGAGGGGATTGCTCATGATTGGTACCAATCTCTTCCTATTGCCAATATCATCTCTTTGGCATATTTTCATGCTGCCTTTCATTTGTTTTGCAAAGGAATATTTTCAGCTGACATTTTATATCCCGAATGCTGTCATGAATTCAATTTATTGAATAAAGAACTAAACATTCATGAAGATGAGATTGTCCCCTTTGGAAACCTGAAAGATAAAGAGCAGATTGAAGGAACAACATGTGACAACTTTGGATCTGCAGCAGATACTAAGGGAAACCCTCAGTTTTCTGATTTGCATACACAGGAAGATTGCAGCAGATACGAAGAGGAAGATGATGAGCGGAAAAGTCCAGATCAGTAGTACATCATACATTCTTCTCAGATAGAGATTAAACAATCTGTATTTAGCATTGATATCAGTGAAGGAAAACAACAACAACGTTTCTTTCAGTTGGAACAACAATATAGAGAAGTATTCCTTTATGGTTTTAATGACCCTATTGCAAACTATTTGGAATCTATGAGCAGTATATATGTTAAAATATTTCTGTCAGATGAAAGTTGGCTTTATCATCTGTTCAAACACTTTCATGTTCAATGTACATTCATTTATTTTTGGGGTCAAGATCAATAATTTTGTCAGCAAATCAGTTTCTGAGATGGCTTCATTGGAAGCATGAGTTTACTTGATTAATAAGTAGTACAATGGTTAGAGTAGGAGTAGAAGAAAATAT
>LPNX011035082.1:92430-108127 GCA_001517045.1 Pseudotsuga menziesii | reverse complement strand
TATTCTGCACTCAAACCTCCTAATATATACCCATAAATTAGAACATTGCATAATACCTTGATCCATCAACACTATAAGCCATTGCAGTGCACCCATGCCCAGGATAATCATAATTAAGTTTACAAATTGGAGGATCATAGAACCAGGCTTTAATCTTTCCATGAACATCTATAGAGAAAATGAACTGCCCTCATTCACACAAGATTATCAGTCATGGATGAAAGTTTCAAATAATTCTTTTTAACGGTACTTCAAATCTTACAAGTTAGAATTCTACATAAAAGATATTTGCAAGTAATCCTCATGCTACATATATGCTAAATTCTTTTAAAAGTAGCAGAAAAAACTCTAGAAATCAAGTACCTGGATATTTTGTTTATGGTGAGGACAAACAGAATAGACAGGTGCTTCATGACCTTCTTTTGCATCCTGTTTCTACATCCCATACCTATCCAATAGACAACAAGTTGGTATAACAATAATCAAATGTATACTTTTTGCAGCCTATTTCTACATCCCATACCTATCCAATAGACAACAAGTTGGTATAACAATAATCAAATGTATACTTTTTGCAGCCTATTTCTACATCCCATACCTATCCAATAGACAACAAGTTGGTATAACAGTAATCATAGTTGTAAATATCCACGATTGTAAAATAAGTTCAAATTGGTGAGCTTTTGTAGCATTAAATGATCATCGAAGAATTCAAGGAGCAGTTATTCAATTTAACTTGATGATCTTATCATCCCCACAAGTGATAGCATAGAGCTTTCTTTGAAGGTGCACAAAAGCAATGTCATTGACAGCACCAACATGTGCATCAATCTGCAATGTTCTATTATTATTGTCACATACAACCATGTGTCAGGAAAGCAACCGCATCAAAATAAAACTTATCTTTGAGCTTGAATACGAACCTCAATATGTTGTCTCAACTCTCTAGTCTCGTTATAAGAATATAAGTGAACTATATGCTCAGAAAATGCCACTCCTGCAAGTCAGTTTATATCAGAACAGTGCTTCCAATATAGTCATTTACATGGTAATAATGGCTTTAAAATTTTATCACATGAAGAAATTGTGATAATAGAAAATATAAAAGTCTAAACTCAACACCAAGAAGGCAAATTTACATACCAACAAATGCTCCCTCTGGGCTCCAAATACACCGGTTCACTGATACAACTGTTTGTTTTGAAAGAGCTGCCTAAACACATAAAACAAGAGGTGTTTGAGTCATAAGAAACACTATGTTGCTAAGAATCTCCTAAGAATCACCTTAAAGGAGAGCATCTGTGTTATGAACAATAAAGTATAAAAGACGTCTCTTCACCCAAATCACTTAACACTGAAACAAAATGTGATATGTACACCTGCACGGCCATTGTGCGATTTGAGGAATTCCAATCTTTGAATGACCTATGAGTTAACTTTTCACTTGATGCCACTTCCCAAATTCCAATATCACCAACATTAGTTCCAACTGAAAAATATTCATCCAATTTACTAAGTTTAGAAATCATTTCATGGGTAGAGTGCATATAAAACAAAACTATATTTGAAGAAATTGACTTTAGGAGTCAACTGTAATATAGAATTCTGACCAACAAAATTCTGGATTACCTAATAGAGTTGTTTGCTGGTGAGGATGAAAATCTATGCTAACAACATCTGAACCCTGGTTGAGGCTATGAATATAGAACAAAAAAGATGCGAATTTACCTTCTCCATATGCAGGAAAACCAGAACTTTAGATCTACCCATCAGGCTAAAATATTTAAAGACACAAATTCAAAACTTGGGTAGTACTTCCTTTAGAAGACAGAAAGGCCTAGAAAATACCTAAGGACTCCAAATACAAAAACTTGCCCAAAAGCTCATGGTCCAAATGAAAGATTAACCACAGGCAACTCCTGAATACGTATTGAAAACTTTAAAAAAGTGACAAAAATACTATAACACCTTAGTTTTTAGGGAAAGTGCCGTTAGTTTTTAGGGACAGTACCCTTACCTGCGAAGGATGGCCCTTGTCAGGATGAGACAGTTCCGTCTTCGTGGCAGAGTCCTGAACAGCAAAGCTTCTGTTGAACTTCATGTTGATCAAAAAAGGTTTACAGGCCCGAGATCAACGTTCGAATCCGACAAAGGAAGTGCTAGACCTTTTGGGTTCTGTCCTCATTCCTCGAAAATATTGTTATTATTAATGTTTATATGGCCCAACAGCCCATGCAAACACTATAAGAAGAAGAAATTCTTGTAGAAGCATGGTAGGAAGGGCACCGACCATGGAGTTCTATTCATGGCACTTGCTTGCTTGTTTTTGGTATCCATCTACTCTCATTGGTGTGTTCAACTACTTTTACTTCAATTTTCTGAGTTGTTTGACCTCAAGAATCACCTGCTCAATCAATTATTAACTATATCAACTCCATAACCCACAGAATTCAAGGCACTAGGGTCATAAATCATTTTTCAGAGTTATACTTTGTTGTTTTTAAGGTTCTTTACACACAGATCTGCACTCTACCAATGAGTTTGATACAAAACCATCTAATTTACATCCTTTTTTAATCATGCAACCATGGATCCGCTCGCCTTTTCGCAGAGCTCGCAAATTGGCACATGCCAGGAGCACACTGGCCAAAGTAACAGAATCAGGTATCACATCAACTATTTTCATTTCATCAAAGAGTGCCAATGCCTCAGCTGCATATCCACGGTGAGAATACCCGAAAATCATAGCAGTCCAAGATACAACATTTCTTTCAGACATTTTGTCAAACAGACGGCGTGCATTGTTTAAACTCCTACATTTGGCATACATATCTATAAAAGCAGTCTCCACAAACACATTCAACTCAAAGAGAGTCCTAATCATGTAGCCATGAATGGACTTACCTTGTTGCAGGGCTCCTAATTGGGTACATGCCGAAATTACTGCCACCAATGTAACAGCATTGGGTTTCACATCGCTAAGCTGCATTTGGCGAAAGTGTTCCAATGCCTCATAGGAAAGCCCATTCTCTATAAAACTAGCCCCCTGCCCTGGCATACATTCTAAGCATCGCATTCCACAATACAACATCTTGTTCATGTATTTTGTCAAATACATGGCATGCATCCTCAATGCAGCCAAACATGGTGTACATGGTCACGAGCTTAGCACCCAAAAAAGGGCTCTGTTCGAGCCCGCTTATGATCAAATGGGTGTGTAGAATTTCAAGTGATTTAATGTGAGTACACGCTTGTAGCAGAGATGCGTAAGATTTAGTGTACATCGGATTCATGAAATCCCATTCTGGTTCTGCATTACGATTTGGATTAGCCAGCGATGGAACTTGCATGTGTCTGCAAATTTTGAATCTATGCAAAGAATATTGGTGGGAATATGGGCGAGACAAAACCAATTTCATTCCGACCAGGGATCAAATTTGAAGGGTAGGGTTTCATTTCACTTTGAAGGGTTGTGAGAAATTGAGCCCTTTCAATGTTGACATGTAAAAATAAATTTTTCTTTTCATTTGAAATGGTAGGTGTGCAACAAAATTTTATTATTTATTAAAAACAATGTATAGAAAAGAAATGACAATAAGAAGAAATCCCAAGTGATTCAACATTTACATGGAATTAGTGAGGTAAACCATGTACTCTCCGGATCCCTGGAGCATATAGTTTATTGAACTTAGATAAGGGACAACTTTGTCGGGCCGGTGAAATACTCAGTTGTTAGGTCGTTGATAAAATAAGGCATTGGAATTTGGAAGGACCTTCGAATGGAGGATTGATTCCGCTTGATGGTGGCTCTATTGGTCAAGTGTGATTGGGCCTACCTAAAAGAAAAAACCAAGAATGTAATACCTAATGCTTTCAGGCAACAAATTTTTTATTAACCCTAAGTTCAGCAGTTATTTTTAGAATTGAATCATGTCCTCCCCAGATGCTCAATTCAAAGTGATCAAACAAAAGCCCCAATTTTAGGTGGATTATGGATAGTCCCTCCAATGTATATCGAGTTTATACCGCTATTCGAAGTGATCAAACAAAATCCTCAATTTTAGGTAGATTATGGATAGTCGTACCAATCTATATCGAGTTTATCAGCCCTATCGAAAAGATTAAGTATTTATTATTCCACTATAAGGAAGAACTTAAAATTCTCCAACAAATATCACTACAAGTTGGGTGTCTAGTGTCTACCAAAGTCAACAAGGGAGACTAATCATAAACACACGTTTGGGAGGTTTGTGATAGCAAGGATGTTGAAATCATGTTCTTTGCTAGCTCACTGCACTCCCAGTCCCTCATTCATGAACGTTCGTCAGGGGATTCCCTTGTTTACATATATTGGGAGACAATTTGTACTTATTGTTATTGTTTCCATTATTAGAAGGCTGACAGGAAAATGAAGGGGTCAGGGTCTACAACATTTATAGTGTCGATTGTTAAATATTTTATCCTTTCAACCTTTGGATTTCATTAAGGAAATTGGAATAAGTTAAACACTTATATTCAAATATTGTTCTTTCAACCTAATGTTTACAATTCACGGTAAAAAGTCAAGGCGTGGATACAGCGACGGCTAAGAGTCCAGGCATGGATACAGTGATAGCTAAGAGTCCAGGAGTGGATACAGTGACAGCTAGGCGTGGATACATCGACGACTTGTTTCTGTTACATCGGATTTTATACCAAAAAGTAAGAAACGTGGAAAACCTCCGTGGAAAAATCCACGCTTTTGTACTAGTGATACGTGGGTTTGACCCCTAAAATCACATACATCGGGATATGTGCATAATCCAAATCCTTTTGGAGTTTTCCTTGACATGGATCCAACTCACTTGACTCCTGGCCTTCCATATGCCTTGAAGTCGCTCGGATTCGACCTTTCATTACACCTTTGAAAAGATATATAAGGAACTCTTTGGAACATTAAAGGCATAAGAGAGAATTGAGAGAAAATAAACTATAGTCCATTGTTGCTGGAACTTGTGCTTGAGCCTGCATCCCTTTGTCCCTTGGAGCACTTTTGTGTTCTTCCCAAGCTTGCATTTTGCTTGTGAGATTGCTATCAAGAGATGGAGAATTGAGGTGGTGGAGGCCCAAGTGGGGGGTTCAGTTTCTCCAATTCCCAGACGTGCTGACAGAGGTTGTATCCATTGTAATCTTTGATTTTATATTAAAAGAAATATCTTTTCTTGTCCAATAATGTATGTTTGAATGAATATTTTGTCCATGGGATGATTTCAAATGTTTATACATTGTTGATTATATATGCTAGAATAGATCTAACACCAAGATATATAGTATGCTTGTCTTGTTTACTTGTTGTTGAGGACATGATTAATCAATTCAAGCTGAAGTTGGAAAGCTCAATGGGGATCTACTTCAACCGTCCAGAATAAGGTACGAGGTTTGATCCTTTAGTGTTAGATATTTAATTTCTATTGCATATTGGAAAGGATTGATTTATGGAGTCAAGTTGTTTGTTGTGGTACCCAAGCCATAGGAATTTATCTCTGTAACAATCTTTAAGAAAATGATACATTCATCTCTGTGTAAATATCAAGGGAGCCATTCAAGGAATATGGATGAACTCTTTTGGTTGACTCTCCATATTAACCATTCACAAACCGAGTGAAAGAGTAAGTGACCCACCATCTCGTTTACCAACATCAATCTCCCTTCCTCACTTTTTAATGAAAAAGTAAATATTGATCATAAAGTGATCAAGTCAGTTGCTCCAAAAATATCCTTGATAATTCTGTTCAACTTCTTTTCTGACTAGATCACTATGTTGCGCCTCGATTGAATCACAGAGCTACCTGCACCCTGGCATGAGATCACACCCCCTATCTATATACCATAACACTTGCATGTACTAAAACATGAAACAAGGTAGAAATATGTAATTGGAATAACTTAAGTTTTTTACACGTCCACAAAGGAAATATGATCCATATTCATGCTTGATGTATTAGGTTTTAAGATGTACTTGTTTTTTTATTTTATTAATCAAAACTTGATATTTTTAATGACTTTTTATTTGGTTTAACTTTTTTTATTTTATGAGTTGGCATGGTTTTTTTTAATTAATTTTTATTTGGTTTCATTTTTTATTTTATTAGCCGAGATGATTTTTTTTAATTACTTTTTAACCGATACATCTACATAAGGTTAAGAGTTACTTAATGTTATGTGACAACATCTTGGCATGTCAAAACCCTACCATCATTAATGTGTTTATTTTATACCACGCTAGAAAATTACCACATCATTGATTGTTAATTAATGTTTTATTACAACGTGCATCACACATGATTCCATATTAAAACCTTGTGAAAAAGCGTCGAAATATATGGAATCCTCACCTTTATGGATCGCATTTGTCAATATAATATAGATTCTAACCTAGGAGAAAGAGCTATCAAAGATCCTTATTTTGAGAAGTTTTCTCATTCAAATCCCTTACTTTTGGACAAGGGCGCTCGCACGAAGTTGGTTCCACCTGTTAGTTCCACTTTAAAAGTCAGAAACGCACTTCCGAAATGTAAAATCCGCAACACATATGCGTTATTGATGCTACGTTCGGAAAGCTCAAGCCTAAAGATGAGGCTAAGGTTAGTTAGTAGATATCGCATATGTGTTTTTAAAGTTTGACATATCGCAAGTGCGATATATCGCACTTGCGATATTGAAAACCAAAAAAATAAATAAAACAGAGGCTGCAAGCCTCAATTTGTTATTTGTACAGTCAACTAGATATTGGGAAGGCAAAATACCGCACCAGCATTTTGTGTTAGAGCATTTGGAGGTGGTTGTGGAGGCGACTTGGCTCCATTGGCAGGTAAGTACTCATTTCATCCACATTTTATTTTGTTTTTTTTAATTTCATAGTTTTTATGATCGTTAAAAACTTAAAACGAATTCAATAAAAAAATTGAATTAAATCAAATAATGATATATTAAAACAATTTGTAATTCATTGTGTTAATCTTAACATATAACATGAATGTTCAAGATATTGTGCAAAATGAACCAAACCCAAACATGAACCAAAACAAAGACACAAACCCAAACACGAACCCAAACACGGACACAAACCTAAACATGGAGGGGGAACAAGACCGCAATTCCTAGATTCTGGCTCATTTGGGTACATTGAGGCGCCTTAGTTCACCTTTTAGAGGGGGGGATCACTTGAGACAATCTTTAGCCAAGGCATTGGACACCATAACAAACACAATTTCTAATGCCCAAGGAGCTCTGTACAACATTATCTCATACAGAGAATCCATGAGGCAATAGTATTCTGATGGTTTGAGTTATAAAGACATCAAAAACCTAAAGATTACAAAAGATCAATTGTTTTCATTATTCTGGGACCCTAGCACCAGATTGGTTCCACCCACCAGTCGAGCACACATTTCCATAGATTGGTGTGTGGAACCAAATATTAAATCCAATTGGATGGATCAATGGTATATGGTCTTCGATGAAGACCCTCATGGGAATAGGGACATCCCATTTTATTTCATGAGGAAGTTGTATGCAGAATTCATCCTAGGGAAACATGTGAACTATTTCGATATTTTAGACTTCTAGGGTGTGGGTCATGGGATTCTGCAATATAGGGAAGGGGCTAGGACTGATCCTAATCATGTGCGATGCCCTCCACTCACACCAAAACCCCCTCGTCTATATCCTCCTACGGGTCCTGTGATTGATGATACATAGGAGGCCTTATTCGACTTGGTAGATACATTGATTCAGCATAGGATTGTTGTCCAAGGAAATGTAGGCCAAGGGGTTGGAACTTCTGAGGCCAACCCATCACACAGCAAGTATCCATCTACAAATCGCACTAGAGACTCAGAGCATTCAGTGCATCGTGTTACTCCACACCCTTGCACATCGTGTGGAGGCATATGCTATGGCCCTGCTTTAGAGTTTCGGGACGATGGATTACTTCGATATGTAAGTAAAACTCATTATTTTCATATTATATTTTGTTTTATATCACAATTTTCAATTGTTTCACAATTTATTTCTATTTGATTATCTAACAAATTATGTGAACAAATATACAGTTGGTGTCCCATGACAGCCCAGATTCGCATAGTCTGTCGATTGATGTTGAGAACATTGATGCAGCAGTCAATATTGCATATGGGTTTGGTTCTTCACCATTAGCAGTAAGAACTATACTTTTTAATGTGTCATCATTATTTACATATATATAGTAGAGATTATAACATTCAATACATCCTAATATGGATACAATATGTTTTATGCAGGGTGAGCAGGATGAGTAAGTTGAATTTTAGCCTAGTCCCTCTCATGTAGAGGAAGATTCCCAGAACCAGGTATTATTATAAATACGCTTTTAATAATTCAAGATTCATGCTTTCAATTTTTAGAATTTTTCTAATTGTATCTTTATGTTTTATTACGTAGCATGATATCTTGATGGGTGACCTGCCTCTCCCCTGCCCCTAGGTACCTGTATGTCTCGATTTCTTTGAAAATTTCATTGTCCCTCCATGTTGTATATGTCTCGTTTTCTTTGTATTATCTGACATTGACATATCTTACTTTATGCATGCATCTATTGAGCCAGTGGTTCTTGAAGAGCACCAAAGCGAGGTTGTTGGCAAACCACCTCTTCCCCCCTACCAGGTACATGTATGTTTCACTTTCTTTGAAAACATCATTTTTCGTCCATGTAGTATATATGTCTCGGATTCTTTTTATTATCTGAAATTGACATATGTTACTTTATGTAGGCTTCTAGTGAGGCACCAGTGCTTGAAGAGCACCAAATCGGTGACCCACCTCTGACAAGGTAGCAGATACGTTTATGTATCACTTTCTTTTAATTGTGATTTTAATGATTCAACATGCGCTTTTTTAATTTTTTGAAATTGTCTAATTGTATATTTATCCTTTTTTACGTAGGAAGGTGATTTTGATGATGCTATCCAACAAGCGAAATTCTTCGCTAATGCATGTAGAAATATTTTTATCCCATTGATAGTTGTTCAACGCACTGGTTACACACCTCCTCATGTCCCCCAGGTATATTTATATATTGCAACTCTTGTTTATATTGCGTTTTGTAAATGCAAGTATATTTTCCCTTGTTTCCCCCATTGATATGTTGACATTGACATATATACTATTTTATGTTGTTTGATAGTGAGCGAGTGGTTATTGAAGAGCACCCAATCGGGGTCATTGCTCACCCACCTCCCCCCCCCCCCCAATGTACCTGTATGTCTGGATTTATTTGAAAAAGTAATTATCCCTCCATGTTGTATATGTCTCATTTTCTTTGTATTATCTGACATTGACATATCTCACTTTATGCAAGAATCTATTGAGCCAATGGTTCTTGAAGAGCACCAAAGCGAGGTTGTTTCCGACCCCCCTCTTCCCCCTCGCCAGGTACATGTATGTTTTGATTTCTTTGAAAACATCATTTTCCGTCCATGTAGTATATATGTCTCTGATTCTTTTTATTATCTGAAATTGACATATGTTACTTTATGCAGGCTTCTAGTGAGGCACCAGTGCTTGAAGAGAACCAAATTGGTGACCCACTTCTGACAAGCCAATAGGTACGTTTATGTATCGCTTTCTTTGTACATTTATGTATCACTTTCTCTGATTTGGTGCTTGAAGAGCACCAAATCGGTGACCCACTTCTTCCCCCCCAATGTATATGTATGTCTTGATTTCTTTGAAAAAGTAATTATCCCTCCATGTAATATAGTTTTATTTGTACATGCAAGTATGTTTTTCGTGCACTCATTGATTTGTTGACATTGGCATATATACTTTTTTATGGATCTTGATAGTGCGCAAGTGGTGCTTGAAGAGCACCCAATCGGGGTTGCTACTAGTGAGGCACCAAGACCCACCATTACTTACTCACGTACAGTAAGTAAAAATGTTATATTGGTTTGTAATTTGAACAAATTTACATAGAATTTTTATAGGTTGGTAAACTAACTTACAAATTTTGGTTTTTCTGTAGTCTCCATTAATGCAACCTATCCCTCTTGTTCAGCGATGGGGATCACCAATGAGCAGTCTGAAAAGAAAGCTAGACTTCTCTTAAGACATTGGAAGTGGCAGCGAAATGGGGGATAACTAGAATTAATGTATAGGGGGGATACATAGATGTAACTTTTTGTTTTTATACACACAGATGTACAGTTTGATCCACTATTTTGTATTATGGGAATGTGGCATGCCAATTTTTGTAACATTATTTGTATACATATATAATATAAAGCAAGGTTCAAATTTATACATATATGGTTAACTTGATCTTGGAACATGGTATGTGTGGTTCACCTATGTGATATAATGATACATGTGGTTCACATGTGTGTTAGTATGAATTTCCAATACTTAAAGGAAGAATTTATGACTCATCCAACTAATATCAAGTAACGATTAAGTAAGTCATGGGATATAATCACTAGAAACCATAACCATAACCATACCATACAACTACATAAATTTAACTATCACCAACTTCTTAACGTTATGGCTATCCTCAACTTTTTAACATCATAACCATACCATACACTACCTAAATTACATACACTAACATCATACCATACTAACATACCATACCATACTTTACAATACTAACATCATACCATACAATACCCTATGATACTAACATATCATACCATACTAACATACCAATACACCATATCATACCCTACGATAGTAACATAACATACCATACTAATATACCATACCATATCATACCCTACAATACCTTATGATACTAACATCATACCATACTAACATACCATACCCTACAATACTAACATACCATAACATAACATGTACCATAACATACTAACATCATACCATACTAATATACCATACCATGCAGTTTGGTAGTTCATGAAACCCTAGTTGTTTTTCAATTTGTTTATGTACATGTGTTTCTAGTTCCATCTCATAAGTTGTCAACCCTAGTGATAGCATGCAATTTGGTGTTCACAAAACCCTAGTTGGTTTTCAATATGTACATGTACATGTGTTTCTAGTTCCATCTCATAACTTGTCAACCATAGTGATAGCATGCAATTTGTAGTTCATGAAACCCTAGTTGTTTTTCAATTTGTTCATGTACATGTGTTTCTAGTTCCATCTTATAACTTGTAAAGAGGTCACTAAAATCTAGTTCCATCTCATAACTTGTAAAGAGGCACGGTCGAGGGTTTTGCAGAGCTTACCCACCAATGCAAGAGTTGCATTGAAGGAAACTAAGCAAAAACCTAGTTTACGAAATCAATGCACAATGAAGTCACTGGTCCTTGAAAACAGGAGGGAGAGGGCCACCTAGAGGTAATCGCATGCCAGGAGACCAAAGGAGTCAATAGTTCTTCGATCTGACCTCCGATTTTTGAGTTATGTCCAGTTGAAAGTCGCATGAAAATGTCGTTCAAGGACACTTGGTGACTTTCGGTCCACTGGAGCGAAAAACCAAACAGAGCAGGAAAATTGCATGTCGTTGGCTCCTGCAAGTGTGTATGGGAAAGGACGATATGGGTACCCTACCAACACAACCACGGTCGATGGTTCTCATGTGTTGACCCACCAATGAAATAGCTACAAGAGTTGACTCAACAATGTAATTAAAATGTATATTAATATTAAAAACATCAAAAGATGTATATTTCAACAACTCGAGAGCATGTTATTTTCTGATTTCGATTTGTTGGTGTCCAAAGACACCGTTATTAGTGCCTCCAATGTGCCATAGATGGTGTTTATATCCTAGGCACACGAAAGGATAGACATTAGTCCTCTCATAAGAAAATAAAGAGAACCCAATGAAAATGTGCAAACATGATTTATAGATAACTCGCTTGAGGTTGTACAATCGTGTTTATAGTGTCCAGTATCCTCTAAATAATATTATGTTTGTAAATGGTATCCGTCAATCATAGGTTTATTACATTGGGAATAAACTAAGGATAAATAATTGAAATTGTGCTTTAGCATGCACTTTAAAGGTTAAATAACGCACCTGACAATGCACTCAGACGAGTAGGCCATCTAGATCATCTCTACTGCCGATGATGTCCATTAACCTTCCATGCTCTATATGAGGTAGAACGTATCGTACATGTGACCTATTTTTGTGACTAAGTGTGCACAGCTTGATTTTTATACCAACTACTAGGTTGGTGAAGTGGTATACAATAGCTCCTAGTCTATGATCCTGATATACATACCCACCCTTCCTTTTCTGTTGTGATGCAAGTGTCAAGTACTCCCCTTTTATAACCATTGAGCCAGTTGGGAATTCAATATTTTCATCATCTGTAATAGGTTCAAGAATGGTTTGTTTCCCCTCTAAGAAATGTGCCAATCACTAGTCAGAACCCCATTCATTATTTTTTGGGGCAACCACTGCATATATCTGACCTGTGAAAGGAAATAGGTCGAGTTAACAATACATTTTTTAAATAAGGTCTTGCATTTCTAATTTCTACATAAATTAAATTCTACTTAGGTCAATTTAACAATACATAAATGCAATTTCTCATTTAGGTACTACTAATTTACTTTTTTGTACCTTCTTGTATGAGATCCAATATGTGATCATAGTCTGGAGAAATATGTGTCTCATCATCTTCCAAATGGTCTATTTCATTAACCCCATTTAAATTGGTTCCAAGTGTCACTCGATCCCATGTATCAACTGCATCTGTATACTCACAATCATCCCATTCATCGATGCTGAAGGAACTGCAAAAGCAAGCCTTCAATCTTGTCCAAATTTGTAGGGCCGAGTTGTCTAAGCTTCTAATTGAATGAAATTGTCGAGTTCCATGCACTATGTTCACCCGATGTGTTTGGGATCGGTCCACATTTGTTACCTCCCAAAATATTAACAACACTAGGTGTTTCCTTGTTGCTTGTTCTCCCATGACAGATGCACACCATTTCACTATAGATGCAATGTCTCAAAGGTGAGCACCTATAAAATTCATCTCTTTCCTTCGAAGGGAAGTTTTTATGCATGCACCAGCACCATCGTGCTCTCCTTTGAATGACTAGTTTCAAAGTAGTTCCATACATGTGGCACCTTGTATTGTGTGTGCAAAAAACACAACCATTCAAATACACATGCATTCTTGAACTGTCCAGCACAACCATCTGACCAAATGAAATGACGATAAAATGGTATATCCATAGCTATCGCATGATCATAGAATAATTTAAAGCAATGCTGCATGCAATGGATTTCATGGGTCCAATCGTCACTTATGTAGAAGTGACTTTCTTTCAGTATCATGCGTTCCTCTTCATTGCTATCTCTCCCATGTCGATATGTGATATGCACCATTATGCTCACCTACTCTGAGTGATAGTATTGACTTTGTATTTCATTTTGTGGTTGTAGGGTGTACTTTTCCGCAAATTCAACCACCGATAGTATTGTTCCGAGAGGGAAGGTGTCCAGGCATATTCTGAATTGCTCATCTTTCCACCGTATCATATCGACATGTTGAATGTATTGTTGGATCTTTCCACGAAACTCTGAAATAAAATCACATACTTGCACCTGGTGTAAAAAAATAAACAGTGTTATAAAACAACATAAAAATATGTGTACACGAATATTAATATGTCAATATTCAACAATTTACTTGTGAAGTCACCGATTTAATCTTTCTGCTTTCCTTCCCATCATGTAGCTAATATGTCTCATACTGATAGTTCTACTTCTTGACAATTGCATTCCCGAATGCTTGATCTTCACTCTCATGGATGCAATTAGACCATAATGATAGCCCACCACAATAGTTGCAAGAACCCTCTACACATTGTTTTAAGTAACGTGTCTACCCATCTTGCATCGGACACATTATGCTATGGATGAAATCTTTGGATGGGATTGGTGGCACTGTACTTGAGCATTCCTACACATGGTTAGGATGCAAAAAACAACGTATATGTGCAAATGCATGGTAATATAGGTCAAAATATATGTGGTATCTACAACAATAAGTGTTCCAGATGGTATTGATTCTAACATACCAACGCTTGCATTTTACAAAAGATCTTTTTCCGAGCCTTAGCTCTACATGGGACACTTTAAACATCTCGGATAGTTGAGTTTGTGTCATGTCAAGATAATGTTTAACATGAGGTTCATTGTTTCTAGAACGCCTATAATGTTTTAACACATCCTTCGTGTTAGAAGAAGGCCTAGTGTTATCATGCCAAAACATGTGCACTAGGCCCTTCACTGCTTTGACTAACTTCATGTCTTTGTAGGGGAACCTACCGCAAAATACCCATAATATTTCCATTTGTCCCTCTACATCAAGGTTGTCTCTTCTTACTGAATATTTTTAAGTGTCTTTAGATGTAAAGGCATAATTTGTGATGTGTATTTAAGTAAATGACGTTGTCTTGTGGATCTACATACAATTGATTCAGCCAATATACGGTGAGCCACATTACAGTCCCGTGAATGAGTTTTTTACCAATTGATGTGAATGCAGCAGCGAGATATTTAACAATGTGATTACTTGATTCGATATTATTCATTGTTCTTATGCCTAAATTTCTTCTAACACTTGCCATATTTCTAGATTTAAGCAAAGCTAAAAAAAATTTGCATTTACCGACTTTGGATTTGTTATCAAAATATTGTTTCATTATTTGAGATTAATGGTGAAGGATAGTGTGTTTAGCCACCTTACCTTCCATGGAAGTCAAATCGCTCTCGTCCACTTGTATGCGTTTAGGAGTTCTCTTTCATTTTGATGAAAAATTTCTTGTCCTTTGAAATGCTGGAATGACGTTTACATCCACTATAGGCTGAAAACTTCGATTAGGAGATTGAGCCACTGACCATGGTTGTTGTTGAGTCACATTTGCATCAGGAGGAACATAATTATTGAAGTCTTCACAATATTGCTCGTTTACTAATGGATCAATAATATCATCTTCCTTATAACCAGCTTCTTTTAATGTTGCATTATCTTCCTTAGCCTCTATGTCAGGTATATGTTGAGGGGGAATGGGAACTATTTGTTCATCTAATGAATGCTGACAATTTCTTGAATCTTGCCTCTTTTTTTCTTTTTTATTTTCAGCTTCTTTGGATGTAAGCACCTTCCTCGCTGATTTCTGACCTCTATTACGTACATTCCCCATTGAAATCCACCCAAACTTGTACAAAACCTATGGATTTATGTAAGTGATGATTAAATTGTAGGTTGAACAGTTCTATGTGGGTGGGTTTGCATTATCTTCCTCACCCTATACGTCGGGTATCTGTTGAGGGGGAATGGGAACTATTTTCTCATCTAATGAATGCCAACGATTTCTTGAATCTTCCCTCTTTTTTTATTTTTTATTTTCATCTTCTTCCGGTGTAAGCACCTTCCTCACTGACTTCCAACCTCTATTACGTACATCCCCATTGAAATACACCCAAACTTGTACAAAACCGATAAATTTATGTAAGTAATGATTAAATTGCAGGTTGAACAGTTCTCTGTGCGCGGGTTGAGAAGAATTATGTCTTTTTCTGTAAACCTAGCCCACAACACGCAACCCACATTAGAGGAAATTTCAACTCAAAATGGGCCTCCTAAAAAGAATGAATAAAATAATATTTATTAATTTTGGAGGAAGA
>LPNX011035082.1:27122-92254 GCA_001517045.1 Pseudotsuga menziesii | reverse complement strand
AAAAAAAATACTTTTTTGTTTGTATTTTTGACATATCTCCCCGTGTTTTTACTCAAATTTCGATTGGGAGAGCTCGTTGGATGTGGAATTTAATTCCGCATCTNTGTTTGTATTTTTGACATATCTCCCCGTGTTTTTACTCAAATTTCGATTGGGAGAGCTCGTTGGATGTGGAATTTAATTCCGCATCCAACGAGTACCCACTAGGCATAATTTTGACGGATCCTGCTACCCTAAAAACAAGAAATACCACTAATTCATCATCACATTTTTCAGGTATTTCTTGTTTTTGGGGTAGCGAGGTCCGTCAAAAGTATGCCGAGTGGGTACTCGTTGGATGCGAAATTAAATTCCGCATCTAACGAGCTCTCTTGTTCGAAATTTGAGTAAAAACATGGGGAGATATGTCAAAAATACAAACAAAAAAAGTAGTTTTTTTATGATACCTATCCCCAAATTTATATTAAAAAAGTGTTTAAGACCTATACGGTATTTCAAATTTAAAGCAATTTCATTGGCTAACACATGATGACATGGAATTTGAATCAAAGTTAAAAGGCCCATTTTGAGTTGAAAATTCCTCTAATGAATTTTTTTATAAAACACATTTCGCATATGCGATATAACGCATGTCCTTTTTATTGCATATGCGATATGGATACAATGCTTTTAAATTAACAGGCAGTTTTTATTATGTGATCTCCAAATCGCATATGCGATTTAGTGCATATCAAATATTAAATTTGACTTATCCATGCTTATCAAATATTAAATATCAACTCCATACCAAACTTAGATTGAAATATGTTAAACTTCTATAACCTTAGAATGGACCCCATACCAATGGTTAAGACCTCCAAACCTATCCTTGGACCATGGTAGTGTTTAAAGAACTATCTCTTGTCTGGAAATATTCATAATGGTTCCTATATGACCATGGTCAATGCCTCCTAGGAAAACTTCAATGCATAAAATAGACTAATGGCTCATATATCCCATATTAATGCTAAATATCCCCTTCAAAGGGCATGTGTAGTGCTTTAAGACTTGTTTCTGCTACATTGTTGTCCCATTACCATGTTTAAGACCCTGAGACCCATCCTTAGTGCATAAAACCTCATAATGACACCCATATCCCACTAAAGGCCAAATATTCCATCTATAAGGCATGTGTGGTGATTTAGGGACTTATTGTCTACTCTTCCATGACTATAGTTGTAGTCCAGAGACCCATCCCTCCCATCCAAAAACCTATGATGGAACCCTTATCCCATTATAATACTATTTAGACTCCCAATATTCCATCCAGACGGTCTATGGGGTGGATCATTACCCAACATTACATTGGTTAAGAGAGGGGGGGGAGTCAAAGGAGCGAGAGGAAGGTGTGGAGGGAATCATGGGAGGGGGGGATGGGTACGATGATGATGACTATGATGATGATGATGATGATAACGATGACGATGACGATGATGATGATCACAAATAGTATGACTATGATGACGATGATTATGGTGATGATTGCGATGATGAGGATGATGATGAATGTGATGGTAATTATAATGATGATGATGACAATGATGATGATGAAAATGATGACTATGATGATGAGGAGGAGGAGGAGGAGTAGGAGGAGGATGATGACTATGACGATGATGATGATGAAGATGAGGGTGATGATGATGATGATGATGATGATGATGGCGATGACGATGATGATGAACAATGATGGTGATGATGATGAGGATGATGATGATGATGATGACGATGATGACAATGATGATGAAAAATGATGGTGATGATGATGATGATGATGATGAGGATGATGATGAGGATGACGATGATGACGACGATCATGAGGAACAATGATGATGATGATGATGATTGGTTTAGTTGAAACTTTGATTTGATTTTATTTTCAAGCATTTGCAATGGAATGGTGATGATGAACAATGAGGAGGAGGAGGAGGAGGATGATGATAATGATGATGATGAGTATGATGAGTATGATGATGATGATGAAGATGATGATGATGATGACGAAAATGATGATGATGATAATGATCGCGATGACGATGATGATGAACAAATATGGTGATGATGATGATGATGATGATGATGATGATGATGATGACGATGACGATGATGATGATCACGGTGAATATGGCTATGATGATGATGACGATGATAGAAATGAGATTTTGGCCGCTTACTATAAATACTAATTACTATATCTTGCAAGCTGTCGAAATCTTTAATATACATATAGACACTCATTACAGTGATGGCCATCACACAATGATGATGATCATGATGATGATGATGACGATGATGATCACGATGACTATGGCTATGATGATGATGATGATGATTACAATGATGAGGAGGAGGATGATGACTATGATGATGACGAGGAGGATGAGGGCGATGATGATGATGATGACGATGAGGATGATGATGAGGAGGAGGAGGAGGAGGATGAGGATGATGATCGTGATGATGATGATGATGATGATGATGATGATGATGATGATGATGATGATGATGACGATGACGATGATGATGAACAATGATGGTGATGATGAGGAGGAGGAGGAGGAGGAGGATGAGGGTGATGGTGATGATGAGGATGAGGGTGATGATGATGATGATGGCGAAGATGATGATGGTGGTGGTGATGATGATGATGATGACGACGATGATGATGAAAAATGATGGTGATGATGATGATGAGGAGGAGGAGGAGGATGAGGATGATGATGATGGCGATGATGATGAGGAACTATGATGATGATGATAGGTTTATTTGAAACTTTGCTTTGATTTTATTTTCAAGCATTTGCAATGGAATAGCGATGATGAACAATGATGAGGATGATGAGGAGGATGATGAGAATGATGATAATGACTATGATGAGGATGATAATGATGATGATGATGATCGCGGTGATGATGATGATGATGATGACGACGACGATGATCACGATGATGATGATGATGATGATGATGATCACGATGAATATAGCTATGATGATGATGACGATGATAGAAATTAGATTTCGCCCACTTAATATAAATACTAATTACTAAATCTTGAAAAACCTTAAAATATTTAATACACATATAAACACTCATTACACTGATGGACACACACTTGTTTGAATATTTTTGGTACCAAATTATTTTTTCTATTCTATGGATCGTACATTTGCAGACATCGATGAACAACCGTCCACTCCTCATATATCTCCCGTCCCCACCTCATATATGTCCTCCCTCCATTCCCGTCTCATATATCTCCCATAACCTTCCCTCCCTTCCCCTTATATTTCTCCTCCCTTCATCCCCCCATATATGTCCCCTACCCATCCCTCCCTCCCTCCCATTATTCCATCTACACCTTCCTCTCCCTCCTTTGACTCCCCCCCTCTTAAGCAATGTAATGTTGTGCCATGAGCCACCCCATAGACCGTCTGGATGGAATATTGGGAGTCTAAATGGCATTATAATGGGATAAGAATGCATTTACTCTTTTTTTACTCTCGTACCAAAGTAGTTAAAAAAAATGCATATGTGTTATAATGCATATGCGCTATACATCGCATATGCACTATATCGCATACACGATATGGATCGCATATGCGATATAGCACCTATGCGATTTGAATAAACTATAACGCATATGCATTTTTTAAAAATTTAAAAACTCGACGGGAATAAGGTTTGGAATTATGTTCGGAATTAGCTTCAGACTACCGAACCTGTTGGCTAGGACATCAAAACCAGGGCTATTGCCTGTCTTTTAGAATTCTATCAATATGCTCATTTTCGATGGCATGTTTTTCTTTGACAAACACAATGGTTTTTTATGAAAATTTAGAATATTGTAGAGGACGATATTACGATTCTGAATATGTAATTTTTTCCTTCAAATGTGTGTTTTAATTATTTATTATTATTTTTCTAAATGACATAGGTTAGTTTTCGAAAATAGATACATCGATTTTTTTATACATAACTTTTGATTTCCTTCACCATTTTCCAAGAAAACTATATGGTGCACTAGGAGAGAGCGAGCTCTACAATATTATATATAGAAATCAAGGATTTTATTAATTTTTACCTCTAAACTATTGCACCCGCATAGAACGTTTTAATTTCGAGCTTTTCTGAATTCAATAGTAAAAAAAAAAAAAAACATCAAACAATATGAATAAATAGTGTTGCACTAGGCCCATACGTCCTTTACATGTGTGCGATTTTATATAAAATTGAAATCATTTACCTCATATATGTTGCACCCACACAAACATATATGTTATGATGTCACGCTGAAATTTTGAAAACCCAATTTCACGGAAACAAATTTTATAATAAATTACACATTTTTTCTGCATAAATGTTATATATTATGAAAGCTGATTCAATTACCTATCTTTTGTCTTTTTACTTCATCTTCAAATACGTTAGAGAAGTACCCCAATTCTCACCTAAAGTCAGAGGTTCCAGGTTTTTCCAGTATTATGTGGCATCTAAAGTTTCTTTAAAGGAGTCCATGATTGTACATCAGCCCATAAGTTTGTAACAAAAAATTGAAACATCGATCTATACAAAAGGAGTACATAACTCCCATTCCCACTTGTCGCACACTCTCTTCTCATATTTTTGAATTCTTGTTGTACCATTCTCCTCCATTAATATATGGTTGTATAGTCTCATTCAATTGTGTTCTAAGCGTTGAGACTCTCACACTAGTCATAGTTGATGAAATCATGAATCCATGGATAGTAGGGAGACCTCCCTACATCATAACACACATCCCATCCAACAAGCGATAATTGTTGCATAGAATAAAGCAAACATAGCTTTGCAAAACATGGTTTTGGGGGATTCAAACATGAACGAAAAAAAGATTGTGGAGCTTAATTTTGAAGGGTTGTACAGTATCTCGATGGCATTTGGCCTAATACCATGAAGAAACTTCCTATATATGCAAATCCAAGAAAGGGGATGCTATTAACAAATGAAAATGCAACCATCCTATGATCGTAGGAAATGATAATTTAAGTCTTGTTATGCATAAGTAATACTATTGTCATTGTTGCGCCGAGAGGCGCTCTACAGCCCAGTATGGGGGAGATCTTCTCACGTGATGTCACGTGATGTAACGTTACTAACATGTCGGCAAAAAATAATAGTGAAAGTGAATATTATGGAGGAGATCTTGTCACGTGATGTAACGTTACTAACATGTCGGCAAAAAATAATAGTGAAAGTGAATATTATGGAGGAGATCTTGTAATGTGATGTAACGTTATTAACATGTGGGCAAAAAATAATAGTGAAAGCGAATATTATGGGGGAGATCTTGTAACGTGACGTAAAGTTACTAACATGTCGGCAAAAAATAATAGTGAAATCAAATATTATGGGAGAGATCTTGTAACCTGATGTAACGTTACTAACATGTCGACAAAAAATAATAAAGATAGTAATAGTGAATAAGACAGGAATAAGCTTGGTGCACGTTGAAATTTCGGCTTCAATGGGAAATTTCACAGGTAGCCCTTTGCTTGATAAATATTGGACCTTTTCACCTTAGGTCTCTGGCGCACTCCTCACAAATTCACGGAGCTTGGCCCTTTAGTTCACGGATCTCTCCTCCACGCAAGATTCCACTGAAGCAAACCGGCTCCTTTATTTCAACAACATATCCACAAGTTCTGTTCGTGGAAGCAATGATCGTGGCTTCACACGCAGCATTAACTTCATAGTGGTGAGCAATCACTCCTTCATGCAGCTGATTGGGCAGCGTTCCATTGGGCAGCAATACGTTTAGGGTGGGAATTAATCTCTCACCCATAGCATTTAGTGTAGGAACCAACAGAAAATTGGCAGCGATGGTTTCAGCTAGCTCCTTCACGGGGGAAGTTGGGCAATCTAGCAGCCACTCCAGTCGACTCTCTTCTCTTCACACGGGAAGCTGAGCAAGCCGACAACAACACCAGTCCTTCACGCAAGTTCCAGGCTGCAATGTTTTCAGGAATCTCTCCTTCCAGTGATTTGATGTCAACGATCCAACGATGAACTGAAACGATTTTTCAATGTATTAAGAGTGAGCAGTGAGAGGCTTCACTGAGTGGTGATCTGAACTTCCAGCGTTAATCAAACCTCCTGCCAATTCCTTCTGATTGGAAACACATAGATTACAATTCTCTGAGGTGACTCTTCCCTCATACACAGGAATGACTCCTCTTATGGAAAATTGGTCACGTCTCTCTGCAATCTGGTGATTGTGGATTTGCATCCCACTGTGGTAGTTGAACAGGATTGGTGCAATTTCAACGTGCACAAACCAATACTTGTCACGATATTTCTTTCACCAACAATATCGAAATTGTCGGCCCTTTCTCTTATTGAATCAGTATACACATCGATTATTTACTCCTTTATAATTGCTGCTCTCCACTCAGATCTGATCACATACTAATTATTGGAGAATTCTTTGAAAAAATGTAGTTGTGTCAATGATATTTTCAAAACTTACCAGAACGCTAGATTCCAGAAAATCTTGATACGATGCTCAGCAATGTTATCCCAACACTACACGAACTCCTCTAATGATGATTGGTTCAATTTCCAGGCAATGAGACAGGAGATATTCTTTTTTTGTTTGATTTCCAAGAAACGATTTCCACCAATGGTGATGGGTTCTCTCCAAGAAGTGATGAACGTTCTGACCCGTTTTCCTTAGGCATGGATAGGATTTACATTCAACAGATTTCAGTAAGTTGATTCTCCTCCACATGGATGGCAACAATGAATAATGGGGCAGCATGATATTCTTTCCACACTCACCCCAACACTCAATCTTTTAAATTGCAGCTTCACTCTAATTCACGGGCAGCAATCTCAGCAGCGATCTGAATCCTATTTGGAGGCTCCTCACAGACAGTCAGAGGAATATATACACTCAACTCTACTCTACACATAAGCAGGAAAACAGGCTCTCAACATGCCACCAACAGGGCTCTCACAGAGCAGGATGCCAATCAGGAAATATCACAACAGTAGGCCAATGAGCCTTTGTCTCAGGCTCGAAGGCTCTGATACCAACTTAAGAATTTGGACAAGAGGAAGTGCAGAGCCAAAAGCTTGCACATACAAACATGAATGGTATCAAAACCAATTCTATTATCAAATAAGAAATGGTTACAATAAATAGTGAAACAATGTTTAACCAACTGAGCTATTAGATCCTATACTCATGGATCTCAACCCTATCTCCTAATCTTATGAGATGCACACAATACAATCACTATTATGCAGCCTTACATTTCTACATTATTCCAACATGTTATGTAATGCTATTTTTATTAATAAAAAATAAAATTGTAATTATAGTCCAAAATAAATGCCAGCCATAAAAACAACCTAATATGGGGGATGTTGTAATCTTCCTACCTGACAAAACAATAAAAAAGTAAAAATTTAATTATCCTCAAAAATAATGTGGGTCACAAAAAAGACACAATATGGGGAAGATGTTGTAATGCTCCTCCCTAAAAAAATAATAAAAAACAAAAAATGAATTATCCATTGGCCTTGCACATGGTTTTAAAACCATGTTCAAGGCCTCCTAAACAAGCCATGGTTTTATTGTGCATGGTTTAGGAGGGCCTTGCAATGGTTTTAAGACCATATGTACGGCCTCTTAAACAACCCATAGTTTTAGGAGGTCCTTGCATATGGTTTTAAAACCATGTATGGGGAGATGTTGTAATGTTCATTCCTAACAAAATAAAAAATAATAAAAAATATTATATTCAAGCCATAAATAATATTAAATATTAAAAATAAAAATATTATATGCAGACCTTAGAGGTTTTCACCTCGAGATATTTGATCCCTCTCGGCGCTTGATAGAGCCTAGGATTTGGATCTACGCTGGTGTAGTAAGAGATCTAACTACATAATTACACTTTTAATCAATTTTATAAAATCAATATAAGTGATTGCAAAGTCATATTGCAATAAAAAAATCAATAAATTTTATGTATATCCTAATTGTTAAAAATAATGAAAAAATAAAAATTAATTATTATTAAAACAAAGTTTTTAGAGAATTTTAAGTTATTTTAACTATTTTTTTAAAAGATTCTACCTCCATCGTTTTAGGATGTATGTATATATGTATGTAAGTAATAATAGGATGTATGTATATATGTATGTAAGTAATAATATATTATGGTATATAGTTGCGACAATCTCATAGCAATTATGTATTTGCTTTTTATTTTGAATATGAGCCTATGAAAAATCTTGAATTAAAATATGCTGTAGGGATGGGCTCCTATGCAGCTTTTACCTTGTTATGGCCTGAAAAAAAATATAATGAAAATCAGTCTTAATAAAAATCTACATTTCCTTTAAATTAAACATAACGTCTACCTTATTGATCTTAATGGATTAGATATTTAAGTGGAGACCTAATATAGGTCCTGTCCGTCACTAATAATTAACGAAATATAGAAAAAAGAGATAGACAGAAGATGATATAACTATTGCCAACCACCAGGAACAAACTTATAAAGAAATAAGAATGAGTAGCACTGATACATGGCCAAACGACATAGTGGAGTAGTTTTTGCAAACTTAACTAATGAATGCCTCGAGTTTGTGCTACGTCTACAACTCGCACTAAAGGATTTGGTACACCAATTCATCACTCATGAGTCATCATCCATCGCAAGATTATTAGATATATCTATTTTGGATTTGACTGAAGGTTTGGTTACGGTTTTGCTTTAAAATAATAACGATCGTTCCAACGACTCCGTATTTCCATTAACGTAACATTTCAGACTCATGTCTACATCTCTTGCTATATATACATTTGCGCTAACGATTCACTCTCATCACATCGTCCATCAAAGCTAGCAACTGCCATTTTCCAGTTGCAGTCTCGCCTCCTTTGTGGTAGCTGGATTTACAGAAATGGCGATGGGAAGGGGAGGAACTGGTCATGGTAGAAATTTTATAGTTGGAATGACAAGACTGTTAGTTTTATTGAGCGTAGGCCGAGGGACGTTATTGATGTGTGTCGAAGCTCAAGGTGTGGCAGCTGCGGGAAGTATTCAGCGAACCCAAATGCACCAAGTGCTGGCGGCCCTCAACACTCCCTCTTTGAACTCGGGGATTGGCATCTCCACTACGGCGGGTCCTTTAAGCACGCCATTGACAGCGACGCAGGTGTTTATGACATCTCAGTCCGGCACTTTCACTGCGATGCTTATAAGACAGCAGACCAATGCGGCCGCTGGAGGGCTCGGCGCCGACTTCTGTCACGTCGACGTCATCAATACTGTGGCTCAGCAGAGCGTCTGGGAGTCCCCCTGCAAGCCCATAACGACTACGAATCCTTGCATTCTGCAGCTTGCCGACAATGGTTTGGAGATCATGGATGGGAATAACAACGATGTCTGGAACAACGGCGCATCGAATGACTACCAGTCATTGGTTCTGCTGGAAAACGGAGCTCTCCAATTGGTGAACAAGAATGGACAGACCGTCTGGTCCTCCACGGATGATCCGCGGGTAAATCAAAAGTGCGGCACCGTTCTCCAGCCGGGATCCTCTCCTTTCATTAATCCTCCATTCGCTACTCCCCTGCAGGCTCAGCTGCCCAACGGGCAACCAGTCTTCCAACAGCCTTTCACGACCGCTAATCCCATTGTGGGTAGTGCTCCTCCACAACTATTTCATCCATATTACCTGGTTGCTGCTGGATGCCTCATCGCCATATTTTTCTTTCATTAATTTGCATGGACTACTGCCCTCCCTACTTTGCATGAGCTGATCCTATCATTAATTATACTGAATAGTATATTCTAGTCTTCCTCCCTCCTGAATCCATCCATCAATGTCCACAATAATTTGTATAAGAAGATTCAGCTCCTGCAGCTCTTGCTTTTCTGCATGCATTCATTCCAACATATAAATAGCAGACTTAGTCCGGTGGATGCAGGCAGTATTGTTTCTAGCTATGGTTTTGTTTTGGGATGGCTTGCTCAGGTTTCTTTGTTAATGTATTCCATATCTCAGTCGTATGTTTTTGTGTAATTGTCTGTAACTAAGTGGATTCGTATCAGTTCAATTAGATGGAGTCAGGAGTCTGGTTGGTGCACATATTTTATATTATAGGTGCCATTGTAAGAATAACATCCGGACGTTTTATAATCTGGGGGCACTCACACCCCCTCATTTTCGCTTGAATCTGATAAAAGATTAGGGGAACTTTTGATTGATTACATCATTGCTTTGAATTCCTTCTCAATGTATTCTATGTCTCACTCTTATGTGTTTGTGTAAATGCGTGAGTAGTCTTGTTGGTGCACAACTTTACTCTACGTACCATGCTAAGAATTGCAACCAGGCCGAGGCGGGAGCTCACATAGATGAGGGAATTTTCGATGTTCTTGCAGTTTTAAGTTTTCAATGGTGACAAAGTTTTTGCGATCAGGAAAAGCATTGTGGGCACATTTTCATATCGTCAAACTTTACCTTTTGAATTCCATCACAACCATAAGAGCACGGTACTAAATGAACGTTAATTTATGTAAATCTTCCAATGCAACTATAGTTTATAATTTAATTTAAAATGTGGTTATCAATATTTCTAATAAATCGGTCCAAAATAAAACTATACTTTTCAATTTTAATTTGCAAAGTGGTGTCTGTCAATACCTATAAGTATTCAATACCTATAAGTATTGGATAGCAACATTTACTCCATTGTATGAAATTAAACATTTAATGATTAAAAGAATTCAAATTTTAATTACTTTTAAGTTAATATTGTAGTGATTTACTATAATTAATAACAAGAATTACCACTGGCAATGATATTGTGTGATTGTTTTGAAATTTGCAAAATATTGTTATAACAATAGCCAAGTGGTGGCAATGTCCACACATTGTCACATGCCTTTGCAAATTAATTTGAAAATAAATTACGAAGAAGATTTCAACATTCATTTATCTCGTTTTTGTCGACATTTATTTCTCTCTAATGCTTGATAAAATAAATTATTTTATTAATCAACATTCATTTCAAATTATTTTATTGATCAATAGGAAGCTAGCTAATAAATATGCATTATGATTCTTTTCAAAACTTCATAAAAAATATGTTGTAGAAACATAAAGATCAATGAATATGCATACACTATTAGTATTTAACAATTAAAATAACTAAATAAGTTACATGTTCTATGTTTTAAAAACATGAAAATAAATACAAGTAATTTTAATCTAAGATGGAGACCAATAGATATACATACACTATTAGTATTTAATAATTAAAAATGATGAATAACTAACATGTTTTATGTTTTAAAAACATGTTATAATGTTGTTGCGTTGATTAATTATTGTTATCAATGAGAAGTCTCTTGTGACCATTGTACTCTAAAGCATTGCAAAAGTTGGCATTATCTTCCAAGGTAAAGGAATTACTCTGTAGTGTAAACAAATGAACACTAATATATAACAATAGTTAGTGGCACATATAAGTCTACAGTTGCATGAGAAATTGATTAATATGTTTGCAAGTAATGGTGGCATTTCCATGTTTAGACATACTATGTAATCCATGACCTCTTTCAGAAAGACGGGAAAATATAATCCAAAAAACCTAAAATGCAAGAACTCCCAACCATAAGAGGCCTCTTTAAAAGAACATGCTTGTGAATCATTTATTATAATAGATAAAACGTAGGGATCTACAAATGGATATCATTGAATAGGATCTTTGGGAATAACTTAATTCATGAATGATTGTGTAACTTTTTTAGGTGTGTGATAGGATCCAAAACGTTTGCGGTTGAAAAAATAAATGTTATAATTAAATAAATAAATTTAGAATTTTGGTTTTGAAATTTCTCAATATTTATTTTATACATTTACTGTAGAAATGGATGGATCCTAGTATATCAAGGTAAATCTATGCTACCGATTAAAATAAATTGTTTATGCTTATGTTTCTATCAACATAGAGATCAATTGATATTCATAATTGATATACATACTCTATTAGTACTTAATTTCTATTAACATAGAGATTAATTGGTGTACATACACTACTAGTATTTAATAATTAAAACTGATAAATAACTAAGATGTTCTATGTTGTAAAAACATCGGAATAAATGATTTTGCAATTTTGGTTTTGAACTTTCTCAATATTTATTAAGTAAATTTCGCGTAGAGATAAATGGATTTCAACATTTTATACATCCTCGGTAGATTTGGATGTATCTAGAAATGGATGGATTTTGATACCTTGGGGCAAATCTATGTTGCTGATTAAAATAAGTTGTTTTCTTTATGTTTTTGATTGAATTTTAGGCCTGGATAGTTGGGATTAACTTAAAAACTTGCACTATCTAGAAATGGATGGATATGGATACGTCGAGGTAAATCAATGTTGCGAATTAAAATAATTTGTTTTCTTTATGTTTATGATTGGATTTTAGGGTTGGATAGTTGTGATTGAATTTACAATTTGGGTTGTTATTCTGTAACAATTGGAACATAACCTACATAATAAAACATTTCTGGGTGAAAATTTCTGGCTTAATGGACATCAAAACTAGGAGAAATTTTGGTTGTTTGAGCTTGTCATAATGTTCCATGAAAGAACTTCAAGAACTAATATTTGCATATTTCAAAGCGATCTCATTTGAATCAAATTTAATGGTATTAATTAATCTACCATTTAGTGATTAGGTTTTATTTTGCAGGTTGTGAACCCATGCCAGTATTTATTGTAATCTCCAATTCCTATAGTTATAATCTAGCATGCGAGTCTTACTTCATTCCTTTTCTCCTCCCCATTGCTTTCCTCTTATACTTCTATTCAAAAATGTATATTATAAGTATATATAGATATACGCCACAATACACATATGTGCACCTACTACTTATATGATACACAAAACTATCCTCTGTGACCTATATACATATCTAAATGGAGGGTATGGAAACGACACACTACAACAAAACCCTGTGATTAGCATCTCTTTTAGCTTCCTTTTTAGCGTCCACTATCACTTTTAGTGTATTTTTCATCGTTTTTTGGACAAAGTGGACACTTTTCCACGGGATGACGCTTTTAATGGCGTTATTTGCATCCATTTTTAAAAGTTGGCGCTATTTTGGACGCTAATTAGCATCCCAATTAGTGTCTTTATTAGCGTCCCAATTATCGTGCCAATTAACATCCCAATCAACATCCCAATTAGCATCCGAATTAGCGTCCCTTTTTAAAAGTTGGCGCTATTTTGGATGCTAATTAACATCCCAATTAATGTCCCAATTAGCATCCTAATCAGCATCCCCATTAGAATCCCAATTAGTGTTCCAATTAGCATCCCAATTAGCATCCCTTTTTAAAAGTTGGCACTATTTTGGATTTTAATTAGCATCCCAATTAGCATCCCAATTAACATCCCAATTAACATCCCAATTAGTGTCCCAATTAACATCCCAATTAACGTCCCAATTAGTGTCCACAAAAGAATCCCATATAACGGCAATAATAGCCTCCAAAACAATGTCGTGAATGACATAACACCATATATTAATAAAGGGTTAGCGACATGAATTGCACCATGAATTTTGGTAGGAAAAAAATTCAATATAGCGCCAAGTATAGTGCCAAGAATTGCACCTAGAAAACATCCAACATAGCGCCAGGTATAGATCCAGGTATAGTGCTTGGAATAATGCCATAAATTGTGAAAGGAACCGCGTTAGGAATTACACTAGGTTTAGAGCTAGGAATTGTGTTCAGAAAATGTCTGACATAACGTCATATATATCAATGTCTATGTCAATGATCATGATTCATGTGATAATACTTTTAGATCTTGATTTATCATAGTGATACCTAAATGATAGTAATCATGGCACTTTTGGATCTTGATTAATCCTAATGAGGGGTAATGATCGTGACACACACACATTGCATATCTAAGATTGTCTCTATGTACTCTTCGAGAGTGACTTTTACTTGGCACTTTAAGTTAATCACAAAGGTATTTAGGGATACGAGTTGAACTTATAACACTAAGACACAATGACTTGTATAACTATATTACAAACCTAGGGTCGCCTCCATATTCTATTTAAGTCTACCATTTTTAATGTGGAGGAACTACTTTTTGTTTACAATATTCAAAGATGAACTAATATGATTTTATCATTCACCCCCTAGGGCATACTTTTTGTCTAGAATATTCAAAGGTGAACTAATCCATCATATATTAATCCTTAAAATTATACACATATTTCTTTCTTAAGAAAAAATTCAAAGCCCATGTGGTGGTCAAATGCTCTATCCATGAGTCATAATTAATAGTTATATGCTAATTGAGGATTTGTGGACGGTTTTATAAACCCCCTACAATATATCACGATTGAATATGCCAAGAATGCTTTTGCTACTAGTTTATTGGATAGGAGTGTGAATGATGTTGTTAATCCCAAGGTTGCCTACGCAATTGGAGGGTGAAGTTCTAGCCAGATTCCATCATGTTAGTATCATTTATAACTACATACAGGGTTTCACAATGATCAGAGTTGGCTACATATTCAATTTTGTCAGATTTAGTTTGGATACAAACACTACTACATTTGGATAAAAAGTCCCATGACAGTTTCCCACGAATAAGTTAAAATCGTTTCTTTTGTGGAAAAATAGTTTAAAATTTTGGAAAAAATGAAAATGTCCTCGACCGTCACTATAGCGACGCATAGTCCATAATGTTGGTATAGCGACGGACGTTCATCGCTAGAGAGACGAATGTCGAGGAAAAAAAAAGGTCATGGGTATGGAAGGCCAAAGTTTACCTATTTGAAAAAAAAACACCCCAAAAAACCAACAACCAAAAACATAAAAACAAAGTCGGGTCTTTTTTGGGGGAAAAAACATATATTTATTAGTGTTTATATATGTTATGTGTAGAAGAAAAAGGAGAATATATTTCATTACAATGAAGGTGTTATTTAAAGGGATGCTCCTCTGAAGAAAAAAAAATCGTTTATCAACAACGAATGAGGAGCCTCCCCATGTCTCGCAATGAGAGTGCACCTTCCATTATGATACTGTGCCGAGAATTGTCATGTATGTTGCATCAACAACATATTATATAAGTAATGTTAAGAGGTGGCAAGTGCAAGATTTTTTTGGATCTTGATGGAAAGGAAGAAATTAAATTTCCATGAGTATAGGTGTGGCAACAAGTAACTAGGCTAAAATGTACACCTTCCTTCTATGTACAGAAATTGTGAAGAGTCTTCAACTACAACATATTATAATTTTTAGAAACTCATTTCTTGTCATAAAGCATATAAAGGGGAAAAACTTAAGGGAATATACAAGGTAGGAATTATGAGTGTATTAATTGGAACCTTCAAGCGTGAAACTTATGCACCTCACGCATCTCAACAATTCAGTTGCAGATCAACTTTCCAATGATGCAATCAAGTTAGACAAGGGAATTATAGTGTAAAATAGGGACCCCACAAAACGAAGATGGCTACATTAGAAAGTTCAATTTGTTTAGGTTTGATTCCATTTGGTGAAATTAAAATGTTGTTTGGTGATAAATTGGCCATGTGCTCCATTTGGCATCTTCACCCACTCCAATGCACAACAAGTATTATCTCATTAATCCCAGGTGAGGGAGCCATTGCACTCACGCATGGCTTCCTTTTCTCATTTCTTCCATATATGCGAGCAATTCAAACCTTATAGCCCTTGGTTTGGATTTTTTTAATGTTAGGAAAGAAAATGTTTTTTGTGATTGAAGCGATGCCTCTCAAATGAAGGAATGCGGGCCAGCCACTTCCATCTTGAAACTGAAGATAGATACCGCATTTGATTTTCATTTTTGGCCTTTTAAAAATGTCGCACTTGCTCTACTTACCATAGAATTTATGTTAATCCAGTAATTTCACATAATGTCGTCCTCCTAAATTTCACAATGATGTTTCACAGAGGTCATATTACAACGATATTTGTGTACAACTCTTGAAATGTAAAAAAAACTTCTTTTCTTAGTTAATGAAAGCCAATTGTTTAATTTCTCTTTAAATCACATATTTGTGTTGGGTATATGTTATATCATTTGCATGTGCATATGGAGGGGAGGTTCGTTGTGTCAGTACTGCAGCTCAGCAATCCCAAAGGCACCTTCGATGGAAATAGGCCGTAAGCCCTGTTTCTGATGCGAGTGCAACGAGCAAATGTTTTGGCTATTTATAGATTTTATGGCTATTTATAGCTGTTTGTGGCTATTTTTAGAATTTGTTTAAAAATATGTAACTTAATCCTGGTTAAGGAATTGGATTCTTTTTCTAATCCAAGTTAACGGATTAGGGTATTTGGATGTTGCGGAATACCTATATTTTGTATTGTGAGGATTTCATAATGTAATGAAGAGAAAATAGGAGGTGTGGCTCCAAGGTTTTCTGGTTTTCCCGGTTAAGGGTTTCTAGGGTAAATCTATGTTTTTATGTGTGACTGATGTGTTGTGATCTCTATTTTGCTTAAAAGAACCTGTATGCTTTGCTTCTCTACACAGGTTTAAAACTTACATGTGGTATCAGAGCTCGGTTTGGGCATCACGAGGATGCCTTTGCTGCTAAGGGTTCTACGCAGTTGAGAGATCTTGGGTCTGTGATAAACCTGGGTTCAGTGGGAGCTTTACAGTGTTAATTTATGAATTGAAAGAGAATAGCGAACACTTCAAGAATTGAGATCGAGAAATTTAACAGTCAAAATTTTGAGCTATGGAAGCTCAAAATGGAGGATCTTCTGGTAGATCGGGAACAATGGATTGCTGTGGATTCGGGTACGAAACCCACTGCAACGTCACAAGAAGATTGGGATAAATTAGAAAGAAGGGAGAGGAGTACAATACAATTGTGCTTATCAGATTCTGTGTTGTTGAATGTATCTGGTGAAGATAGTGCAGTAAAGCTATGGGCAAAATTAGGGAGTTTGTATCAATCAAAATCCCTTGTGAATAAGTTGTTTATGCAAAATAAGTTGTTGCACCTCAGAATGGACAAGAATGGCACTATAACAGAGCATTTAAATTTCTACAATACTCTGGTAAGTCAGATAACCTCTGTTGGTATTAAAATGGTTGAAGAATATAAATGTGTTAGGGTAAAAGCATGGTAATGTGTCTCACTTTGCGGCAAGAAAAATTGTTCTATTTTTATATATTTATTTAAAATATTTATTATAAAAAATAAAAAAATTTAAAAAAGTAATTTTAACAATCACTTGTATATTATTTCCATATTCATATGAAAAAATATTGATTTTGATGTCTTAAAATGATAGTTTTTTGGGCCGAGCTTTTACATACACATAAAACTTATTCTTTATATTGATAATTTAATAATAATTAAAATATATCATAAAATTAAATTAAAAAATATGTACAACAGTCTTAAATATGCCTATAAAAAACTTGTTAAAAAAAATTGGAATTAAAAAAGTAAATGAAGGTAGATATGGGGGGTCACAGTTTTGTGAGTACTTATGAGATGCGTGAAATAATTGTAAATGACCTCAAAATAAAATGAAATAAATAAGATAAAATTAATTTTTTTAATTTAAAAAAATTCCATATAAAAGCTCATTCATAATGAATTTTTTATTTATTTATTACACCATTATCTAATTCTTGATGGATTTGTAGATTTCTAAGCAAATACTTTTAGTTCATAAATTTCATCGCCGTAAAATGGGAAAAAGTGAGACACATTACCATGATTTAACCCCATACATTATTGTGTTCTTTGCCGGATTCCTGGGACATCCTAATTGTTGCAATAGGTAGTTCTAGCCAGGCGACCTTAAAATTTGATGAAATTGTATCATCCCTACTATCAGAAGAGATGAGGTGAAAAACCATTGATAACCATAGCATGGATGCCTTGTCTATGAGAGGCTGACCCCAGGAGAGAAATAAAAATAAAGGATCTGGGGGGAGATCTAAATCTAAAGGTAGATCTAAATCCCTAGGAAAAGGAATAAGGAAGTGTTGGAAATGAGGTAAAGTTGGGCACTATAAAAAGGATTGCAAATCTAAGAATGTTGTGAAAGCAAAGGGATATGAGGATACCCCTTCCACAGTGGTGAAGAACTCCTCAGAAGAATTAGGGGATGTGTACCTAGCTTCCAAGGGTAATCCTTCAGAACTTGATACATGGCTGATTGAATCAGGTGCGTCATGTCATATGACCCCTCATAGGGAGTGGTTCTGTGAATATGAAAAGTACAACATAGGAGATGTGTACTTGGGAGATGATTCACCCACCATCATCATTGGATGTGGTAGATTTAAGCTAAAACTGAAGGATGGAAGGATTAAAACTCTGCCTGGAGTGCTACACATTCCAAATCTAGCAAGAAACTTGATATCTGTCAAAAAGATGGATGTTGCAGGTGTAAATACTGTGTGTGGAGATGGTGGTTGCAAAATGGTTTGAGGATCAATGGTATTGATGAGGGGAGTTCGGTATGGAACTCTGTACAAACTATTGGGAAAAAACCATCATTGATGAATGTAACAATTCTGTTGTGTTGGAGGAAGGAGGTAAAGATGACAAAACCCTGACTGCATCAAGAGGAAAGACAATGCTGTGGCATCAAAGAATGGGGCATATCGGAGAAAAGGGACTTCGAGCATTACAAGGTAAAGGTATGGTTGAAGGTATGACTGATTGCACTTTGGATTTTTATTTTTGTGAACATTGCATATATGGAAAACAAAATCGAGTAAGATTTGCATCTAGTGCTACAAGAGCAAAGGGAATTCTAGAATTAATACATAGTGATGTGTTTGGACCTGTTCCTATTCCATCATTTGGAAAATCTGTGTATTATGTTTCATTTATAGATGATTTCTCAAGGAACATATGGATTTATTTCCTTTAAAAGAAATCTGAAGTATTTTCCAAGTTTAAAGAATTTAAGGCTCTTGAAGAAAATCATTCAGAAAAGAAAATAAAGGTGTTGAGGACAGATAATGGTGGAGAGTTTTGTGGGAATGAATTCGAGGACTTTTGTAAGAAGTGTGGAATAGCAAGGAAAAAGACTACTTCATACACACGTCAACAAAATGGAGTTGCTGAGAGGATGAATAGGACGTTGATGGAAAAGGAAAGGAGCATGCTAAGCAGTGCTCGGATAGGACAAGAATTTTGGGAAGAAGCAGTGGAGATAGCATGTTATTTGGTAAACCGATGACCCACATCAGCATTGATTGATAAAACTCCACAAGAGGTATGGAATGGTAAGAAACCCTCTATTAAGCATCTGAAAGTTTTTTGGTTGTGATGCTTATGTACATGTTCCAAAGGAGAAAAGGAGCAAGTTGGATAACAAAGCTGAGAAGTGTATCTTTATTGGCTATAAAGATGGTATGAAAGGGTATAAGCTTTGGAGTCCTATAACTAAGAAGACTGTTTACAGTCAAGATGTTGTGTTTCGAGAGGTCAAAGAAGTCCCCAGACAGGAAGTGAATCCAATGGAAAAGGAACCAGAGAAAATAGAGTTTAAGTTAGAAGGTGAAGAATTTGACTCAATAGAAGAAGAAGAACCTCATACTCCAGTTTTGAGGAGATCATCTCAAGAAAAAAGGCAACTAGAAAGGTATTCCCCTCCTAATTTTCACTCTCATTTTGCTATGTCTATTACTGATGATGATCCTAGAAATGTGAAGGAAGCTGTTAATTCAGAGGATAGTGATCTCTAGAAAAAGGCCATGGATGAAGAAACGGATTCCTTGGACAAAAATGAAGCTTGGCAGCTAGTCTAGTTACCAGCTGGGAGAAAAGTCATTGGGAGCAAATGGCTATTTAAAAATAAGTTGAATGCAGAAGGTAAAGTGGATAAGTATAAATCCCGCTTGGTAGCAAAGGGATACTCTCAGGTAGAGGGGATTTATTTTTGGTGAAATATTTTCTCCAGTTGCAAAATTAACTTCTATTAGATTTCTTCTTTCTATTGCTGTTGCTTTTGATCTTGAAGTAGAGCAGATGGATGTGAAGACAAGGTTCTTACATGGGTATCTGGAAGAAGAAATATACATGAAACAACCAGAAGGGTTCATAGTAAAGGGAAAGAATGAGTTGGTGTGTAAACTAAAGAAGTCCCTTTATGGTCTAATGCAATCTCCAAGGATGTGGTACCAAAATTTTGACACATACATACTTGGATTGGGGTTTGTGAGAAGCAAAGCTAATCACTGTGTATATTCCAAACAGGTTGGTGATCACTTCATTAACATAGTTTTGTATGTTGATGACATGTTGTTGATTGGAAACAACAAAGATTTTATAAAGGAGGTGAAGTCTCAACTATCCTCCAAGTTTGATATGAAAGATCTCAGTGCTGCAAACTTCATTCTGGGAATGGAGATAAGAAGAGATCGTGCAAACAAAATGACACGTTTAAATCAAATAAAATATGTTGAGACAGTACTACAGAGATTTAACATGCAGGAAAGTAAGCCAGTAAAGGTTCCTATTCCTGTAGGTGTAAAATTATCTGTAGAGCAGTGTCCCAAGACACAAGAAGAAGAAGAAGACATGTCACGGGTTCCATATGCGAGTTCAGTTGGTATTTTGATGTATGCAATGGTCTGTAGAAGACCATACATTGCTCATGTAGTGGGAGTTTTGAGCAGATATATGTCAAAACTACGAAAGGAGCATTGGATAGCTGTAAAGAGGGTCTTTAGATATTTACGTGGCACCATAGATTATGCAATCTGCTGCCAAGGAAGGCCTGCACTAGACAGAGTAATAAATGTACATGGATTTGTTGATACAGACTGGGTTAGAGACCATGATCATAGAATATCTACAAGTGGGTATGTGTTTAACCTATTTGGAGGAGCTATCAGTTGGATGAGCAAGAGACAAGATATAGTTGCACTTTCAACTACAGAAGCTGAATACATCGCAGCCACTCATGCAAGCAAAGAACCTGCGTGGTTACAAAGATTGTGTTCAGGTATTGGGTTTGTATAGAAAGTTGTAAGGTTAGAATGTGATAGCCAAAGTGCAATCTTCCTGGCAAAGAACCCTCCTTATCATGCTAAGACAAAGCATATCGATGTGCAATATCACTTTGTGAGAGATATGGTTGAAGAAAAGAAGGTGATGCTAGAGAAGGTTGACACCATGAAAAATGTTGTAGACTCATTAACAAAGTCTATTAGTACAGAGAAGTTCTCTTGGTGTAGAGAATCTATGGGCATTGATGCCCTGAACCTGTGACTTTATGAGTACATGACTCATTGCTATGCAAAGGAAACAACAAGTGGGAGAATGTTGGGTATATGTTATATCCTTTGCATGTGCGTATGGAGGGGAGGTGTGCATGTCAGTTCTGCAGCTCAGCGATCCCAAAGGAACCTTCAACGAAAATAGGCCGTAGGCCCTGTTTTTGATGCAAGCGCAGTGAGCAATTATTTTTGGCTATTTATAGATTTTATGGCTATTTATAGCTGTTTGTGGCTATTTTTAGAATTTGTCTAAAAATATGTAACTTAATCTCGGTTAAGGGATTGGATTCTTTTTCTAATCCGGGTTAACGGATTAGGGTATTTGGATGTTGAGGAATACCTATATTTTGTATTGTGAGGATTTCATAATGTAATGAAGAGAAAATAGGAGGTGTGGCTCCAAGGTTTTCTGGTTTTCCCGGTTAATGGTTTCCAGGGTAAATCTCTGTGTTTATGTGTGACTGATGTGTTGTGATCTCTATTTTGCTTAAAAGAATTTGTATGCTTTGCTTCTCTACACAGGTTTAAAACTTACAATTTGTTACAAAATAGTATAAGATGGATTCTTTTGTTTCAAGCTATCTATCTATCTATATATATATATATATATAACTTCAAAGTAAACCAAATACATATGTAACTTACTCAATGTTTATATAACTATAAACATAGTCAAATTCTAAGTGTTTCCTTCGATTATGTTTTAAGTGTTTTTTTTTTTAATTTTATCATTGTTTATGTTTGAACTTCAAGCTTTTATAGCACTTTTCACTATATATGTTTTCATTCTTTCCTCATTAAATAAAAATATTATACAACTTTTTTTTGTTAAAAACAAAAATACATACAAATTTACACATTATCATTTGTATTATATGCCATGAATCAAATTGCTAATTCATAATTTTGAAAAATAATTTCATTTATTTTAGACATATCGAAAATATTAAACTTATAAATCATAATTTTTAAAAATAATTTCATTTATTTTAGACATATCGAAGTTCTTTTCGATGTTTTGTTTCCCCCTCTTTGGGTATGCTAATGCTAGTATATTTACATGGAGGACTAAAGGCAGTAGTTGTGAGTCTAGATTAATTTTGTTTATAGATATATATAAATTTCTTCTTTTCATTTTTGTGATTGATCACCAAGTCCCTAGGAAGCTTTGATCAGACCAGGTTCCAGGTTCAATTATCATGGCCTTTGTTCCTTTAATTTATCCATTATATATATGTTTTTTCTGTATGATTTTGCAGTAGAGTGTAATTCGATTTAGGGTTTGGACCATTGCTTGGAAGCTTTTAGGTAATTTTCTTGTATTATTGATTTTGACAGTGAAATTCATCTAGGGTTTGGACTGCTGCTTGGAAGCTTATAGGTTTTTTTGTTTTCTAGTCTTTTTTAGATAAATCAAGGCGTAAATGGATTAATTAAGTGGATTGAGAGTTTAGATGTAGAAGGAGTTGAAATATTGGGGTTTGAATTAATTGTATGGAAACATACATCTGAAAGTGGGTGGAGGCCTCTGCCCCTCCTCAGTTATCTTCTTTTGCATCTTCTCAGGCTTCGAAACGAGCTCACCATTTGCTAAAATCATCCAACACTACCGTCACATCATCGTTGCTGTTGGTAATCCCTCCTCGCACTTGTGAACTAGTGGCTAGTTCCCATTCACAAGAAGTGGCCATGAATTCTAGCGCCATCGATTTGTCAGCTTCTACCTTCCAGAGGGATTTTGCGAAGCAAAATTATGGATGCGATGAGAGCCATCCTGTTGGTGCTAATCGAGACAAAGAAACAGATAAGGGAAAGAAAAAGGAAAGTGAGTGAATCCATGAAAAGGTCATAGGGTTAAGCATAGATGGCTCCATAGCACCCCTGGACGACGATAATGAAAGTGAGGGTGTGAGCATACTCCACCAGAACCTAACCTCTGCTAGCAGCGCACTACAGGGCCTTCTAAAAAAATTGGGCACAGGTCTCAACGATCTCTTTCCCTCTTCTGTGCCGTATTCAGACCAGAGCAATTGATTTAAGAGAATTCTATTGGGGCTTCAGGCTAATAGGGAAGAAGGACGGCAGGTTGATGCACTTACGCAGCTGTGTGAACTTTTGTCCATTGGAACCGAGGAATCACTTAGCAGCTTTTCTAAGGTGGATTTTGTATTTTACATTATTTTCTATATACATGCAGTTATCCTGCAACATTGAATTCATTTTTTACCTAATGACACTAGCCTTTCAAATAATACCCTCTACAAGTCTTAGAAAATGCCTCTATGTGCTTGACTCAAATTGTAGTGTCATTTGCATCTTTTCCCGACAAGATGGATGAACTTTGAAATCATGGATTTGTTGCATAGGCTACAAGACTCATATCAGTTAGTAGTTCAGGTGGTGCTCAGGAATCTCTCAGCACTCCAACTTACACGGAACAACTCATAAAACAATATTTGTGGTTTTATTATATATCTGATTTCTCCCTCAATATGATGAATATACAATCATCTCAGGATAAAGAAAAAAGGATTGCAGCCATCAATATGCAACTGTCAGAAACGGAGCCATATGAGTATCAGCTACGTGCAGCTCTAAAAGAAAAGAAGAAGCACCTGCTCAAACAGATTGAGCAAGACAAAGGAAAAAGAAAGGTAGTTGCTTCTACTCCTATACTTTATAATCCCGCTGATTTATACAAAGGCTATCCAGATGGCCATGAAGATAGACAGAGTTATAGGACAAATAAAGAGCTTATGCTGAGACTGCAAATCAAAGATAAATAGCAGCAGATAAAGTAGTTGTGAGCAGAAGTCGAAGATCTAAAGTGTATGATAAAAATCATACAGACGGAAAAGGACCAATCATCAGATGAAGAACTCAGCAAGCACTATGATAGGGAAATGACCATACAAAGCCCTACAGAAAGAGGTTAGTCTCCTGGTCCCGAGATTTCAATGCTTACAGGACCAAAAGTATATATTCAAGTCCAGTTCAAGCCAAAAGAATTCAAGCAGTATACCCTGGACTATATGATTGACTCCGGTTGTCAAGTGAATCTTGTGAAAGGTTCAGCTCTTCCACATTTCTACTGGGAAGATACTACTAACAGAGGTTCAGCAATAGAAGGTACCCTAGTTACTCTCAAAGCCAAAGACGAATTGTTTCCTGTAACTTTTAAAGTAGTCAAAGATAAGCTAACCCTGTACAGATTAGATGATATCACTGATGAATGTATTTTAGGTTTTGAGTTTTTGCATAGAGTTAGTCCTTACTCTGTAGATACAAAGAAGATGACTTTCTCTCGTATATTTAATAACCAATCTATCACTCTCCCCATCTCTTTTCATTATTCCCCTAGATGTCAAGCCTCTATATAGAAACTTGCTACTAAGCCTAACCCAGCCCAGCTCTCAAAGATGGATCGTTGTAAAGCTTTCTCAGACATCCATGGAGAAAAGATGTTAGCAGAAATCTCTGAGAAACTTAAGAAGGATTGCTGTGCTGAGAATCCAAATGCTTTTTGGAAGAGAGAGAAGTATTTTTTATCTCTCCCTTTTGATCCTCTACAGAAGGTAAATCCAATGAAAGATTCAGCTAGACTCATGTCTCCCTCTGAGAGAGAGTTCTATGCTAAAGAAATAAAAGACCTGTTAAGCAAAGGTCTAATAGAGCCTTCTTAAAGCCCTTGGGCTTGTAGATCTTTTGTAGTCAATAAGCATTCAGAAATAAAAAGAGGAAAGCTGAGGTTGGTTGTGAACTATAAGCCTCTGAACCTGGCTTTATAGAAAATTCGGTATCCTCTGCCCAACAAGTTAAGCCTGCTGCAAAGAATTGCAGGTTGCATCATCTTCAGTAAGTTCGATTTGAAGTCTCGTTTCTACCAGATAGGTATAAGATCTGAAGATCATTATAAAATGACATTCATTGTCCCTCATGGACAATATCAATGGAAAGTGTTGTCGTTCGGAATAAACAATGCCCCATCAGAGTTCCAGAAAAGGATGGAAGATATCTTCAGAGATAAACTATGGGCATTGGTGTTCATAGATGACATTTTAATCTGCTCCAAAAGTCTGCAAGAACATCTGAAACATCTACAGATCTTCTATGAACTAGTTTATAAGCATGGGTTGGTTCTTTCAGAAAGAAAGATGGAGATTGGTAAAACTGAGATTGAATTTCTTGGTTTTAAGCTTCAGAAAGGGCAAGTTATCTTGTAGAATCATGTTCTCTAAGTGTTTAAGTAGTTTCCAGATGAGATTCTAGATAAGACCCAACTCCAGAGGTTTCTAGGAAGCCTCAATTACATTCAGCCTTTCTACAAAGGCCAAGTTTATGATATCCTATTGTTACAGCAATGTCTGAAGAAGAATCCCAGACAATGGACATCAGAAATGACAAAGGAAGTACAACAGATTAAAAGAAAAGTACTAGACCTGCCTCCCTTATCTTTGCCAACAGGAAATGGTCAGATGATCATCGAGACAGATGCATCTTCATCCACATGGGGTGGAGTATTGCTTGAATCAATCGAGGGGAAAAGAGAATCTTTGCAGCTATGGCTCTGGATCCTTTAAGGCAGCATAATTAAATTATCCATCCAGCCACAAAGAAATACTTGCAGTCAAGAAGACTGTGAATCACTTCATTCTGTTCCTTAAGCCTGTTAGATTCATTATTAGAACAGATTTGAAGATTATGCCTGGTATATTTAGAAATGAGAATTTAATGGCTGAAAATAATAGCAGGATATTGAAATGGTTTATATGGTTGAGTAATTTTGATTTTGATATTGTATATAAAATGGGATATCTAAATTGTCTTGCTGACATGCTCACCAGGGAGCATAATAGCACACCAGCCTTGAATATGTTCTCAGTAGGAGCATCTAGCTTTGACCCAGGTCAGACCAACGCATATAAAGGCAAAGCTCCATTGACAGAACCAGAGGTAAAAGCAAAAGAAGGTTTGTTCCTCCTCCCATGGGACACCTCAATACCAAAAGAAGTTCGTACCCAGCTGCTCGAGTATGCATCCAGGAATGAAGCTGAGAGATTCTTGGAGCTCACACTTATCAAGAAAATTCAGTCTTCCCCTCTGAAGATTGAGATCATGGAACGTTGGGAGCAAGATGCTTTTACCAGTTTCAAAGATGCCAGGGAAAAGATCATGAGATGCAGAGAAGTATGGCTCGATTGTAACAACGAAGAACAAGGTCCATTATGGTATATTGACATTCACAAAGGACAACTGACATGGACATCATATAATCTCATACTTCAGTTTTGCAGGGAAGAAAAGAAGATTGTAATTTGTGCAGATCCCTGTAATCTATGTCATAATACCACCTGGTCCGGATGGACAGAGATTCTCTTGGAAAAGTTCTGTCCATGAGTCGATTGGGAGAACAAACATGCAAATTTTATTTTGCATATGAAGGCAGACATGGAATTTGCAAAACAAGAACATCAATGGTTCAAATTCATGCTGCATTATGATGGTGGCAAGTATAGAAGGTTAGATCATACACTGTACACTTCTCAGAATTTCATCCAAAGGAATGTACATGGAGAAAGGATTGACTCAAATATCCTAACTCGCCAGATACCTCTCAACTTCAGGGTTGAGTCTAAGTTTCGTGGTGAGTTCCTTTATGATCCTAATCCAATATTCCACGGATCAGATATCGAACAATGTTTCGGTCCGATGCTATATCTGCCACCCAGATTTGAAGATCGTCCTCCATATCTTGAAGATTCCTAGTACTTCTATGATTCCGATTATGACAACTGGGATTGTCCATGTGGAGGAATTGATATTGCCAGCCACACTCAGTGCGTATGCTTTCAAGGATGAGATCCTTATGACCGATGGGAAGCATTGGTGGGCCATTCCTGAAGACTGTCATGGGCCAGTTGCTCCACTGTGTAATAAACTTTAGATAGTGCGGTCTGTCATGAGTTTGATTCTGGGTACCCATATGTCACTAACCGATGAAGGGACGAGATAATGACTATGGTTTTCCCCACATGTCACCCCAGATGATTATTTAATGACTTGTTTGTGTCAATCATAGCATACCAGATTACTGATTGACCGAATACTGTCAGTCGATGCTCACCAGACTACTGGCTAGAGATTGTATAAATAAGATCCTCAGGGTTCATTAGAAGCATAGCATTTGAGAGTTTTCAAAGTCGCTCTGCAAATAGAGTCTAGAGTCTTTGAGTCTGTAAAAGAGTGTTATGCTCTGCAACTTGGCTTCGTGCTAAAAGATTGCATAAGAAACTATTACATATATTGAGTCTGTAAAGAGTATTATGCTCTGCAGCTTGGCCTAGTGCTATAAGACTGCATTAGAAAGCTCAGTTAATGTCATTTTGTAGTTACTGTGTCATGTTATTCTGTAAAGACATCTGAAAGTTAATAGAAGAAAGCTTGAAGCTGTTGTGACTGCTCGATCATTGGCTAAGTTGGTATCGCAACTTAGCCAAGGGTCGAGCAGTCACAGCAGCTTCAAGCTTTCTTCTATTAACTTTCAGATGTATTTACAGAATAACATGACACAGTTAAAAAATGACATTAACTGAGCTTTCTGATGTAGTCTTATAGCACTAGGCCAAGCTGCAGAGCATAATACTCTTTACAGACTCAATATATGTAATATTTTCTGATGCAATCTTTTAGCACGAATCCAAGTTGCAGAGCATAACACTCTTTTATAGACTCAATACTTATTACAGACTTGAACTTATACAAACATAAGAGTTTCTGATGCAATATTTTAGCACGAAGCCATGTTGCAGAGCATAACACTCTTTTACAAACTCAAAGACTCTAGACTCTATTTGCAGAGCGACTTTGCAAACTCTCAAATGCTATGCTTCTAATGAACCCCGAGGGTCTTATTTATACAATCTCCAGCCGGTAGTCCGGTGGGCATCGACTGACAATATTCGGTCAATCGATAATCCGGTATGCTATGACTGAAATAAACAAATCATAAAAGAATCATCCAGGGTGACATGTGGGGACAACCACAGTCATTATCTCGTCCCTTCATCGGTCAGTGACATATGGGGACCCAGAATCAAACTCATGATAGACCGCACTATCTAAAGTTTATTACATAGTGGATCAACTGGCCCATGACAGTCTTCAGGAATGGCCCACCAATTATTCCCATCAATCATAAGGATCTCGTCCTTGAAAGCATACACACTGAGTGTGGCTGGAAATATCGATTCCTCCGCATGGACAATCCCAGTTGTCATAATCGAAATCATAGAATTACTGGGAATCTTCAAGATATGGAGGATGATCTTCAAATCTGGGTGGCGGATATAGCATCGGACCAAAACACTGTTCGATATCTGATCCATGGAATATTGGATTAGGATCATAAAGGAACTCACCATGAAACATAGACTCAACCATGAATTTGAGAGGTATCTGGCAGGTTAGGATCTTTGAGTCAATCCTTTCTCCATGTACATTCCTTCGAATGAACTTCTGAGAAGTGTACAATGTATGATCTAACCTTCTGTACTTTCCATCATCATAATGCAGCATGAATTTGAACCATTGATGTTCTTGGTCTACAACATCCATGTCTGCCTTCATATGCAAAATAAAATTTGCATGTCTATTCTCCCAATCGACTCGTGGACAGAACTTATCCAAGAGAATCTATGTCCATCCGGACCAGGTGGTATTATGACGTAGATTACAGGGATCTGCACAAATTACAATCTTCTTTTCTTCCCTGCAAAACTGAAGTATGAGATTATATGATGTCCATGTCAGTTGGCCTTTGCCAATGTCAACATACCATAATGGACCTTGTTCTTCGTTGTTACAGTCGAGCCATACTTCTCTGCATCTCATGAGCTTTTCCCTAGCGTCTTTGAAACTGGTAAAAGCATCTTGCTCCTAGCATTCCATGATCTCAATATTCAGAGGGGAAGACTGAATTTTCTTGATAAGTGTGAGCTCTAAGAATCTCTTAGCTTCATTCTTGGATGCATACTCGAGCAGCTGGGTACGAACTTCTTCTAGTATTGAGGTGTCCCATGGGAGGAGGAACAAACCTTCTTTTGCTTTTACCTCTGGTTCTATCAATGGATCTTTGCCTTTATCTACACTGGCCTGACCTGGGTCAGAGATGGATGCCCCTGCTGAGAACATATTCAAGGATGGTGTGCTCTTATGCTCCCTGGTGAGCATGTCAGCAAGACAATTTAGATATCCTAGTTTATATACAATATCAAAATCAAAATTACTCAACCATATAAACCGTTTCAATATCCTGCTATTATTTCCAGCCATTAAATTCTCATTTCTAAATATACCAGGCATAATCTTCAAATCTGTCCTAATAATGGATCTAATAGGCTTAAGGAACAGAATGAAGTGATTCACAGTCTTCTTGACTGCAAGTATTTCTTTGTGGCTGGATGGATAATTTAATTATGCTGCCTTAAAGGATCCAGAGCCATAGCCACAAAGATTCTCTTTGCCCTCGATTGATTCAAGCAATACTCCACCCCATGTGGATGAAGATGCATATGTCTCGATGATCATCTGACCATTTCCTATTGGCAAAGATAAGGGAGGTAGGTCTAGGACTTTTCTTTTAATCTGTTGTACTGCCTTTGTCATTTCTGATGTCCATTGTCTGGGATTCTTCTTCATACGTTGCTGTAACAAAAGGATATCAGAAGCTTGACCTTTGTAGAAAGGCTGAATGTAATTGAGGCTTCCCTGAAACCTTTGGAGTTGGGTCTTATCCAGAATCTCATCTGGAAACTGCTTAAACACTGGAGAACATGATTCTGCAAGATAACTTGCCCTTTCTAAAGCTTAAAACCAAGAAATTCAATCTCAGTTTTACCAATCTCCATCTTGCTTTTTGAAAGAACCAACCCATGCTTATAAACTAGTTCATAGAAGATCTGCAGATGTTTCAGATGTTCTTGCAGACTTTTGGAGGAGATTAAAATGTCATCTATGAACACCAATTCCTAGAGTTTATCTCTGAAGATATCTTCCATCCTTTTCTAGAACTCTGACGGGGCATTGTTTATTCCAAACGGTAACACTTTCCATTGATATTGTCCACGAGGGACAACGAATGCCATTTTATAACGATCTTCAGCTCTTATACCTGTCTGGTAGAAACCAGACTTCAAATCAAACTTACTGAAGCTGATGCAACCTACAATTCTTTGCAGCAGGCTTGACTTGTTGGGAAGAGGATACCGAATTTTCTGTAAAGCCAGGTTCATAGGCTTATAGTTCACAACCAACCTCGGCTTTCCTCTTTTTATTTCTGAATGCTTATTGACTACAAAATCTCTACAAGCCCAAGGGATTTTCGAAGGCTCTATCAGACCTTTGCTTAACAGGTCTTTTATTTCTTTAGCATAGAACTCTCTCTCAGAGGGAGACACGAATCTAGCTGAAGCTTTCATTGGCTTTACTTTCTGTAGAGGATCAAAAGGGAGAGATACAAAATACTTCTCTCGCTTCCAAAAAGAATTTGGATTCTCAGCACAGCAATCCTTCTTAAGTTTCTCAGATATTTTTGCTAACATATTTTCTCCATGGATGTCTGAGAAAGCTTTACAATGATCCAACTTTGAGAGTTGGGCTGGGTTAGGCTTAGTAGCAAGTTTCTATACAGAGGCTTGACATCTAGGGGAAGAATGAAAAGAGATGGGGAGAGTGATAGACAGGTTATTCAATATACAAGATAAAGTCATCTTCTTTGTATCTATAGAGTAAGGACTGACTCTATGCAAAAACTCAGAACCTAAAATACAATCATCAGTGATATCATCTAATCTGTACAGGGTTAGCTTATCTTTGACTCCTTTAAAAGTTACAGGAAACAGTTCGGCTTTGGATTTGAGAGTAACTGGGGTACCTTCTATTGCTGAACCTCTGTCAGTAATATATTCCTAGTAGAAATGTGGAAGAGCCGAACCTTTCGCAAGATTCACTTGACAATCGGAGTCAATCATATAGTCCAAGGTATACTGCTTGAATTCTTTTGGCTTGAACTGGGCTTGAATATATACTTTTGGTCCTGTAAGCATTGAAATCTTGGGACCAGGAGACTGACCTATTTCTGTAGGGCTTTGTATGGTCATCACCCTATCATAGCGCTTGCTGAGTTCTTCATCTGATGATTGGTCCTTTTTCGTCTGTATGATTTTTATCATACACTTTAGATCTTCAACTTCTGCACACAATTGATTTATCTGCTACTGTTTATCTTTGATTTGCAGTCTCAGCATAAGCTCTTTATCTGTCCTATAACTCTATCTATCTTCATGGCCATCTGGATAGCCTTTGTATAAATCAGCGGGATTATAGAGTATAGGAGTAGAAGCAACTACCTTTCTTTTTCCTTTGTCTTGCTCAATTTGTTTGAGCAGGTGCTTCTTCTCTTGTTTTAGAGATGCACGTAGCTGATACTCATATGGCTCCATTTCTGACAGTTGCAGATCGATGGTTGCAATCCTTTTTTCTTTATCCTGAGATGATTGGATATTCATCATATTGAGGGAGAAATCAAACTTAGGCTGCTCAAACCCCCCTAAATTTGGTTCATCTTCAGACTCAGAGGAGGATGAAGTTGGAGCAAATTTATGTAATGCAGCATTAGCAGAATGTTCGGAATATGAATCGGAGGCAAATTCAGTAGAGTCATCAGTAGGAAGAAAAATGATTTCGCAAGAAGGAGACTCAGTAGGTTTTGGAAACGTCCACCAATGTGGATCAAGATTCTGATAAAAAGCAGCAAGCTTTGGCTTAGACTTGCACTTAGGAAATTTGTTTTCCTAATGTCCCAAGACTCCACAGATGAAACAGACCTCCTTATCACTCAGATGGGATCTGCGCTTAATGAATCTCTTGGGAGTATCGCGCTTTGAGAATTTGGGTTTACCAAATTTCTGCTTTCTGTGATACTTCAAGGGTTTGTTCGGATAATGGTACCACGACTGACTAGTATAAAACCGTTTCTTCTTATTCTTTCTATGGCTCTTACAGGAATCCTGCAAATGTCCACAATTGTGCGCACCACATCCCCAATCAGGAATTTTTGCAACATTCTTGTAGAATGAAGGGGAAAACATGGATTGGTGCTGCTTAAAATATTTTTTTACTCTCTTCTCAAGGCAATGTTCTTGCCAGGTTTCCATGATATGATTATGGAGCTATGCAAGAGAAAGACCTTTGTAATTGATGTTTTTATATTTCATATACTTCTCCACTGTGTCTGGAACATGACCTGGGAAACTGTGAAGATAATGCTCGAGATAAGTGGGGTCATCTGCTTTGCCAGAAGAGATTAACAAATTTTGCATATAGCAGAAATATGCTTTGGCTTGTGATAAATCACAGAGTCGAGTAGACATGTATAGTGATGCCATATGATTGGTTTCATTGTGATCATCACCACCATGGAATTCTTTACCTAGAGCTTTAAGTATTTGCTAATCAGCATCATCAGCACTTAGCATTTCATTATGGGCCTCTTGAGGAAGCCATCGCCACCATTCATTTGCAAGTCCTGACAGACCTACAATTATCTGCCCTGCTAATTGTTGTCCAGTAAGTGAACTATCTTGAGTTCACTTATACAGAGTCCAGTGTAACAACAGAGTAAGTGCATCTTTTATATCATCTCGTGATTGGCACTTAATATTGAGGACTGGCTGATTGGGCATTGTAGATATTATATTATTGATAGAATTGACACCAAAATTTGTATGAAGCTTGGGAGCTTTGGAGGCGTCAGGCATTTCTAAATCAAACGAATCTCTAACAGGTGGGATATGAGAGCTAGATGATTCGGCGTGCTGGTGAGCAGCTAGCATGTTCATATATTTTGGCTCTAGGGCTGGCTTAAAGGACTTGAAATGTCCTATCCATTCTTGGACTTCTTCAAAGTCCGCTTCATCTTGACCAAAGTTGAACTCTGGTCCGTTGTCTTCATCTTCTTATTTTTGAACGCAAAACATACCAAAAGATAAACTATGTTCTAACTTCTTTTCTGTATCTTTCTTGGCATGTCCTTTAGCAGCTAAGGCAAAGACCGATGGACTAAGTCCACCAGTTCTTTCCTTCAGCTTCTTGGTTTGGCCAATCAATTCTTCAAGTTGGGCCAACCGTCTTTCTATTTTGTCTGCAGCTTTTGTTACAACATCCTTTATTTCTTTAGTGTCTGTTAGGAGATGATGGAGCAATCCTAACTTTGTTTCTACCACAGCTACTTTCTCCTTTTCCTCTATGACAGAGCTCTTGATATGTAATAGATCTAAGGCCATGTCATCCAAATTTTGAGCAGTTAATTTATTCTGCATATTCCCCCAATTTGCTAACTTAGTCTCATCTGAGACAGATTCTTCTGGACCAGAAGATCTATATGGGAGGAATTCTTTCTTTATAGATCCCTCTACAGAATATTGTCTGAATGGGAACTCAGGAAAATTCCTACCTGGGAAGTAGGATCTACGTCCCTATGATACTGCTTCATAGGAGTCGTTCTGTCTAGGAAGTGTGAACATTCCTAGACTTGGGGTTTGCTTGTGGTGTTGTAGCTTCTGAAGAATTTTTCTACATCCAGGACAATCTTTATGCTGCCCCCGATGCTCTGAGTCAAATAGACCAGTATATGAGGTTGTAGGGGACTGAGATACAGGATGAGATTGTTTTTCTAATATTCTGTCAGGGATTGCAGAAGATACTGAAGAAGATATTATTAGGGGAGAAGAGAATGTAGGAGTGGGAGTTGAATCTGGAATCTGGAAGGAACACGTTTGTCTGCCAAAGGTTAAAGGCTTATTCATGATAGAATTTTGCAAATGTTCAGCTTGCCTTAACTCTTGGTATTTGATTTCCCATTTCTGGGGATAGGTGATACTTGTCCAGTCAAAGCTAATAGGCTGGGCTTGCTTGGATTTATCTTTCTCCACCACACTATGCAGGCGAGAACTCTGATGCACATGAGAGTGAAGGGGAGGTAAGGTATCATTACCGAACCTGATACAGACAGCGCATGCTAGATGCAATGTTTGATTTCTTTCTGGGGTTTTCAGGGTCTGATTAGGCTTCTCTCAACATGTGCAAGTGGTTCAACTCTAGCAACAATTACACTCCTCCAACTCAGTGTCACTGGTATTCTTAAACACATTCTTGTTGGCTTTAGGCTTGTTTCAAGCATTTCAGTTTCTCCTGCTCTGAACATGCCCCCTGAACAGGTATTTATGGTTACCAATTTGATGCAATTTTACATTCTTTATATAATATATCCATAGTGCAAATCTACAAAAACTAGATTCTATTTAATTGGTGCCAATTACGTAAGGAAGTATGTATAGTCAGATTGATTTTACATGTATCCATGTTGTGGACCTACATAGGAATCACTCATTTAATATAGAAACTTGTACACTTCTGTGACATAGAAATGTTGACTCTGACAGAAGACTAAAATTTTGGTTATAGATATCACCTAGATCGGACAAATGCACTATCTGGTTTAGGAAATATTGAGAGTTGGATAGAGTTTAATGAAAATATTAATGAAGTCCAAGCTTTGAAAATAATACATAAATCTGTGACACAGGCTGAGAAAGGAGGTTTGATAATTGGTTATGCATAAAATTGCTATTTTTTTATTATTCATCATTCTCTAAATCAGTGATCTCAAAATGTAAATTGGAAATGTCAGTGAACTCCTCTAATTTTAAAATGTGTAAATAAGGGAGATTTCTACTATCTAGTATCTGAAACAATTTATTTATATAATATGCAAAACATCTGATTCAAAAAGTTTCTAAATGAGGGATATACAACCATCCCAAGAAGGTGGAAGAGTCTAGTCTCTTATGGTATTTGGATTATTAATGTTTCTAAAATACCTTAGTTTGCATGGATATCTAATTGACTTATCCTATCCATATTTGGCTTTCTTTAAAGTACTAACACTGAATTCTATATTTGAAAATCAGTTAAACCAAATATTTTCTAGAAATTTTCCTTGAGTTAGATGTTGTGAAATATGCTACTCTCCTATATATCGTGAATTCTGACTTTAGCTCAGTGGATTTCCCTCCATCACTACTGCAAATTCTTAATGCCCACTTGCTCAGTTATGTTTGATTTAAACAGATTTATTTTTATGATTGTGTGCTTGTTTACCTTCTAATATGTTTGGAGCTTGGTCAACTCCTTCATGGAAATTTCTGCATTCATTGCTGACAAGAAATATCCTATATGTATCCCTTAAGTCATGTGGAGAACATTGCAATTTAGAAATCCTCAGCCAAGGATTCCTAGCATCACCCTATCTACCTACAAAAATGCCAAGCACTTTAGAGGTTCCAGACGAGAGGCTATAAGGTGAATAGTATCCTCTTTTTCTTGAAATATATAATATATGATAGATGCTCATGGTTCTTGAGAAGTTTTGATTTTAAATTAGTTAAGTATTTTTTAGACTCTCTAATATGACTTTATCTATTTTTTAAATCAATTTATTCCAAGTATTTCATATTTCTTGGTCTAATGTACTTGTATGCTTCTATAATGTGAGTTTCATCTTACTAACCATCTATGAAAGGCATCATGAGAAAATTTAAATCAGGGAATGCTTTGTGAATCGACTGGTTCATTTATGAAAGTTTATGTGGGTCTAGAATATGTGTTATATTATATAGTCTTTGGCAGCTAATTAAAAGATTAGTTTGTCCTTTTGTGGCCAAAATGGGAAGTGGGAATACAAAAATTAGAATGTTAAAAGTGTTTATTGGGGGAGCCTAAAACATCACCAAAAAAAATATAGAAACCAAAAGAAAACAAGAGGTGAAAATTGAAATAACTCAGATTTTAGAATAAATACAATTGAGCACTAGAAATCCTAATTTGGAAAAAGTGGGTATGTATCTAAAGGAGGATGAGAAGTTGGAAGCCATGGATTAGTAGTAGCCAAGGAAAATAGGTTGAGTATAGATAACCCAGTGGCTCTCCTAGCTAGTCTGGGAAAAAGATGGTGATGAGGTTCATGATGGAAACTAGTTTGGGACTCTGAAGTCTACACTGTTTGATTGATTTCATAGTGGAAACCTAATTTTTTTCTTTATGTTTAGCTATATTATTATTACAATGAAATAAGATAATATCCTAACATCAGCTTAGCATTAGAGGAAATTTGGGGTCTAAAATGGGCCTTATAAGAAAATGAGCAAACAATAAATTTTCTAAGTTGGAATTCAGGAACCAATAGTATTTCAATAAAATGAGTCAATCGTAATGTTCGAATTGACATATTTGTCATAAAAGAAAACTACTTTTTTTGTTCATATTTTCGATATATCTCCCTATGTTTTTACTCAAATTACGAGAGGGAGAGCTCGTTGGATGCAGAATTTAATTCCACATCCAACGAGTACCCACACTGCATACTTTTGATGGACCCTGCTAACCCAAAAATAAGAAATACCTGAAAAACATGTGATGATGACATCATCATCACATTTTTTTAGGCATTTCTTATTTTTGGGGTTGCAGGGTTCGTCAAAAGTATGTAGTGTGGGTACTCGTTGGATGCATAATTAAATTCCACATCCAACGAGCTGTCCCGCTTGTAATTTGAGTAAAAAAACAAGGATATATGTCGAAAATACGAACAAAAAAAGTAGTTTTTTCATTCTTCCTCCAAAATTAATAATTATTATTTTATTATTTTAACTATTATTTTATTATTTTCCTTAGGAGGCCCATTTTAGACCTCAAATTTCCTATAACGATGATAGTTTAACTTTGGTAGCTCGATAACCCAATTACAAAATGAAGAAGTGATCACTAGCTTGATGGCCTAAGAATAAATAGAGACTATGGTCATATTTTGAGGTGTTAAGCAGAATATCTGAACCCATTCTCAGGTTGGACATTATTCCATTAACTAGAAACTTCTTGACACCTAAAACTTGCACTATCTGGTTTAGGAAATATTGAGAGTTGGATAGAGATTATTGACAATATCAATGAAGTCCAAGCTTTGAAAATAATATATAAATCTGTGACACGAGCTAAGAAAGGAGGTTTGATAATTGGTTATGCATAAAAATTCTATTTTTTATTATTCATCGTTCTTTGAATGAGTGATCTCAAAATGTAAATTGGAAATGTCAGTGAAATCCTCTAATTCTAAAATGTGTAAATAAGGGAGCTTTATACTATCTAGTATCTAAAACAATTGATTTATATAATATGCAAAACCTATGATTCAAAAAGTTTCTAAAAGAGGGATATATAGTCATCCCAAGAAGGTAGAAGAGTCTAGTCTCTTATGGTCTTTGGATTATCAATGTGTATGAAATACCTCAGTTTGCATGGGGATCTAATTGACTTATCCTATCCATATTTGGCTTTCTTTAAAGTACTAACACTGAATTCTATATTTGAAAAGCAATTAAACCAAATATTTTCTAGAAATATGCCTTGAGTTAGATGTTGTGAAATATGCTGCTCTTCTATATATCATGAATTCTGACCTTAGCTCAGTGGCTCTACCTCCATCAGTACTACAAATTCTTAATTCCCACTTGCTCAGTTATGTTTGATTGAAACATATATATTTTTATGAATGTGTGCTTGTTTACCTTCTAATTTGTTTGGAGCTTGGTCAACTCCTTGATGGAAATTTATGCATTCATTGTTGACAAAAAATATGCTATTTGTATCCCTTAAGTGATGTGGAGAACATCGCAATTCAGACATCCTTAGTCAGGGATTCTTAGCATCACCCTACATACCTGCAGAGGTTCCAGACGAGAAGCTAGAACGTGAATAGTATCCTCTTTTTTCTCAAAATATATAATATATGATAGATGCTCATGGTTATTAAGAGGTTTTGATTTTATCTTAGTTTATGTATTTTTAGACCCTCTGATATGAATTTATCTATTTTCTAAATCAATTTATTCGAAGTATTTCATATTTCTTGGTCTAATGTACTCTTATGCTTTTGTAATGTGAGTTCATCTTACTAACCATTTATGAAAGGAGTCATGATAACATTTAAATTAGGGCATGCTATGTGAATCAACTGGTTCGTTTATGAAATTTTATGAGGGTCTAGATTATGTGCTATATTATATAGTCTTTGGAAGCTAATTTAAAGATTAGTTTGTCCTTTTGCGGCAAAAATGGGAAGTGGGAATACAAAAATTAGAATGTTAAAAATGTATATTGGGAGAGCCTAAAACATCTCCTGAGAAAAGTTAGAAACCAAAAGAAAACAAGAGGTGAAAATTGAAATAAATAAGCTTCTAGAATAAATACAATTGAGCACTAGAAATCCCAATTGGGAAAAGGTGGGTATGTATCTGAAGGAGGATGACAAATCAAAATCCTCGGATCGGTAGTAGCCAAGGAAAATGGGTTGAGTATAGATAACCCAATGGCTCTCATAGCAAGTCTGGGAAAAAGATGGTGATGAGGTTCATGTTGGAAACTAGTTTGGGACTCTGAAGTCTACACTATTTGATTGATTTCATAGTGGAAACCTATTTTTTTATTTATGTTAAGCTATATTATTAATACAACGAAACAAGTTAATAGCCTAACATCAGCTCAGATGACAGCTTGACTTTGGTAGCTCGATAACCCAATTACAAAATGAAAAAGTGATTAGTAGCTTGATGGCCTGAGAATAAATAGAGATTAATATGGTCATGATTTGAGGTGTTAAGCAAAATATCTAAACCCATTCTCAAGTTGGACATTATTCCATTAACTAGAAACTTCTTGACACCTAAAACTTGCACTATTTGGTTTAGGAAATATTGAGAGTTGGATAGATTTTACTGATAATATTAATGAACTCCAAGATTTGAAAATAATACATAAATATGTGACACAGGTTGAGAAAGGAGGTTTTATAATTGGTTATGCATACAACTTCTATTTTTTATTATTCATCATTCTTTGAATTAGTGATCTCAAAATGTAACTTGGAAATGTCACTGAACTCCTCTAATTTTAAAATGTGTAAATAAAATATATTTCTACTATCTAGTATCTAAAACACTTGACTCTATATAATATGCAAAACCCCCGATTCAAAAAGTTTCTAAATGAGGGATATACAGTCATCCCAAGAAGGTGGAAGAGTCTAGTCTCTTATGGTCTTTGGATTATCAATGTGTATGAAATACCTTAGTTTGCATGGAGATCTAATTGACTTATCTTATCCATATTTGGCTTTCTTTAAAGTACTAACACTGAGTTCTATATTTGAAAAGCAGTTAAACCAAATCTTTTCTAGAAATATGCCTTGAGGTAGATGTTGTGAAATATGCTGCTCTACTATATATCATGAATTTTGACTTGAGCTCAGTGGCTTTACGTCCATCACTACTGCAAATTCTTAATGCCCACTTTCTTAGTTATGTTTGATTGAAACATATATATTTTTATGATTGTGTGCTTGTTTACCTTCTAATTTGTTTGGATCTTGGTCAACTCCTTCATGGAAATTTATGCATTCATTGCTAACAAGAAATTTTCTATATGTATCCCTTAAGTGATGTGGAGAACATTGCAATTCAGACATCCTTAGTCAGGGATTCTTAGAATCACCCTATATACCTACAGAAAAGCCAAGCACTTTAGAGGTTCTAGACGAGAAGCTAGAAGGCGAACAGTATACTCTTTTTCTTGAAATATATAATATATGATAGATGCTCATGGTTCTTGAGAAGTTTTGATTTTAACTTAGTTTAAGTATTTTTTAGACTCTCTGATGTGACTTTATCTATTTTCTAAATCAATTTATTCGAAGTATTTCATATTTATTGGTATGATGTACTTGTATGCTTCTATAATGTGAGTTCATCTTACTACCTATGAAAGGCGTCATGAGAACATTTAAATCAGGTCATGCTCTATGAATTGACTGGTTCATTTATGAAATTTTATGTGGGTCTAGAATATGTGCTATTATATAGTCTTTGGAATCTAATTTAAAGATTAGTTTGTCCTTTTGCAGCCAAAATGGGAAGTGGGAATACAAAAATTAGAATGTTAAAAATGTATATTGGGAGAGCCTAAAACATCTCCAAAGAAAATTTAGAAACCAAAAGAAAACAAGAGGTGAAAATTGAAATAAATAAGCTTCTAGAATAAATACAATTGAGCACTAGAAATACCAATTGGGAAAAGGTGGGTATGTATCTGAAGGAGGATGACAAATTAGAATCCCTGGATCAGTAGAAGCCAAGGAAAATGGGTTGAGTACAGATAACCCAGTGGCTCTCCTAGCAAGTCTGAGAAAAAGATGGTGATGAGGTTCATGTTGGAAACTAGTTTGGGACTGTGAAGTCTACACTGTTTGATTGATTTCATAGTGGAAACCTAATTTGTTATTTATGTTAAGCTATATTATTAATAAAACAAAATAAGATAATAGCATAACATCAGCTCAGATGACAACTTGAATTTGGTATCTTGATAACCCAATTATAAAATAAAAAAGTGATCAGTAGCTTGATGGCCTCAGAATAAACATAGATTATGGTCACATTTTGAGGTGTTAAGCAAAACATCTGAACCCATTCTCAGGTTGGACATTATTCCATTAACTATAAACTTCTTGACACCTAAAACTTGCACTATCTATTTTAGTAAATATTGAGAGTTGGATAGATTTTACTGGCAATATTAATGAAGTCCAAGATTTGAAAATAATACATAAATATGTGACACAGGCGGAGAAACGAGGTTTGATAATTGGTTATGCATAAAAATTCTATTTTTATTATTCATCATTCTTTGAATTAGTGATCTCAAAATGTAAAATGGAAATGTCAGTGAACTACTCTAATTTTAAAATGTGTAAATAAGGGAGATTTCTACTATCTAGTATCTAAAACACTTGATTTATAGAATATGCAAAACCTCTGATCCAAAAAGTTTATAAATGAGGGATATACAGTCATCCCAAGAAGGTGGAAGATTCTAGTCTCTTATGGTCTTTGGATTATCAATGTGTATGAAATACGTCAGTTTGCATGGAGATCTAATTGACTTATCCTATCCATATTTGGCTTTCTTTAAAGTACTAACACTGAATTCTATATTTGGAAAGCAGTTAAACCAAACGTTTTCTAGAAATATGCCTTGAGTTAGATGTTGTGAAATATGATGCTCTCCTATATATCATGAATTCTGACTTTATCTCAATGGCTTTACCTCCATCACTACTGCAAATTCTTAAGAGAATTCAGTATTTCTTAAGTTTCAAAGCAATTTCAGGCTCTTTCCTTCAGCTACAAAATGGTTCAATCTAAGATTTCATTCTTTTGCTTACTGATTAGCAACAATTAAAGTTAAATCTAAATTTATTGTCCTGGGATTAAGGGAAAAAAGTTAGGGTTGTTGTTTGAGGTATTTTCTAAGGTTCATTTTTTATTTCCAAATAATTTTACTTTCCTTATTGAAGGTGGCACCACCTACTCTTGCACTTCCTCGGTTCCTTTTAAAGGCCCCATCATACCTAAGAAGGAAACAATTTAGTAGAAAATCCATTATAATGCTTTGAAAGGTTGACAACTTGTTAGATAATGCACATAACAATAAGACAGATTGCTTAACACTGAAATGTTAATGACTCATAAATGTCAAAAAAATTCCTTGAGATCACTTGAGATTAGCACATTCTGGTGAAACATTAATCCTTCAAACAATATTGTAATAAAAACAAACATCAAATTAATTCCAATCTTGTATCATTAGTAAGTGTCAAATTTTTTAAGAATCAAGTGCTGATATAAATTTTTGAGTGTCAAAATCATACACAACAATCATTTCCATCTCTGTACAAGTCCTATTTTTGCTTGAAAATAAAGGTATTTATGAACTAAGGTTTCTTACAATCATTTTTTCCAAGCTTTAGCATCATTATATAATGTGTTGATGACTTAAAATTACAGCAGTACCCTTTTATTGCAATATGGTGTAAACAATGTTTATTTTGCTTGAATATCATTATATTCACATTTAAGGACGTGTCTTCATGTCCTCTTATCACGGGTCTCTTAATGTAGTTTGATTCAATATCAAACCTTAAACAAACATAATGGTTTCTAGGGAATAGTGATTTTTGCAATCCCATTAATCCAATTTCTTGAGTTTTGTTCAAAATTCCTAAAAAAATTTGATGGATTTCATAACCTGCTTGATCATATATTGTGAACTTATACAATCTATCATCCTTTCTTGACCATTAGATACACAAAGTTGTGTATTGATATTTTTTACCATTATAGAGGACTCTGTAAGTTAGGTTCCCAAATTATTAAAGGGTGCTAGCTCAATGGAAGGGCGTCTTCCTTACAAGCAGGAGGTTGGTAGTTCGATTCCTCCATGCCTTAATGATATTATAATATTGGTTAAAAACAACTAAATTAGTAAGCAAAAAATAAGAGATAAGTGACCAAACAAAATGACCAAAATTTGTATATAAAATTACTAAAAATGACTAAATTAGTGACCAAAAAATGAAAGATGCGAAACTTGGCATTAAAAAGGATGCAACACGTGGTGCTAATGAAGAAGCCAAACATGACGTTGATATGGTAGCAAAATAAGACGTTAATTTGGATGCAAAACATGATGCTAAATAGGAAACAAAATATGGTGCAACAATAGAAGAAACATTTGGCGTCATTTTGGTAGCAAAACACGATGCAAAAAAGGAAGGAAAAATTGTTGCAAATTTGGAAGAAAAAATTGGCGCATATTTGGAAGTAAAACATGGTGCATTAGAGGAAATTTCAACTCAAAATGGGCCTCCTAAAATGAACTAATAAAATAATAGTTAAAATAATAAAATGATATTTATTAATTTTGGAGGAAGAAAATAAAAAAACTACTTTTTTGTTTGTATTTTTGACATATCTCCCTGTGTTTTTACTCCAATTTCAATCGGGAGAGATCGTTGGATGCGGAATTAAATTCTAGATCTAACGAGTACCCACTCAGCATACTTTTGATGGACCTCGCTACCCTAAAAACAAGAAATACCTAAAAAAATGGAATGATGATGTCATCATTCCATTTTTTCAGGTATTTCTTGTTTTTGGGGTAGCGGGGTCCGTCCAAAGTATGCCGTGTGGGTACTCATTGGATGCAAAATTTAATTCCACATCCAACGAGCTCTCCCGATCAAAATTTGAGTAAAAACACAGGGAGATATGTCAAAAAAACAAACAAAAAAAGTAGTTTTTTTTATGATACCTATCCCAAAATTTATATTAAAAAAGTGTTTAAGACCTATACCGTATTTCAAATTTAAAACAATTTCATTGGCTAACACATGATGACATGGAATTTGAATAAAAGTTAAAAGGCCCATTTTGAGTTGAAATTTCCTCCAATGCAAAATGAGATTCTAAAGTGGCCTAAAAAATGGATGTAATATTGGATGCTAATTTGGATGCTAACATGATGCTATTAAGGATGCAAATATGACGCTAATCAGGATTTCATTTAAGAAGCAAAAGCGAACACTCACTAGGAGGAAAAATAAGACGTTATTTAGGAAGCAAACCTAGATGTTGTTTAGGAAGCAAAGTTGGACGCTATTCTGGAAGCAAAAAAATAGACACTATTTTGGACGTCATAAAGGATGCTATCTAGGAAGCAAAAAAAGACTTTTTTTGAGATGCTGTAAGTTTTGTCCATGACACGTCCCATTTAGTGTTTAGTTTGACCACTCATTGTAAAAAAAAATACACTAAAAAGGGACGCTAAGTGGGACGCTAATTTCAGTATTTGTTGTAGTGGACACTAGCTAGAGATATGTCTGGACACCCTACCACACAAAGCATACTGCTAAAGCAATAATTGGATTGAAACCACTAATCAAGTGCATTAGTGAAACATGGCAACTCTTGGCTATCCTATCGGATCCTTTTCATGTCCCTCCCTATTGATTAGTCCCATATTGGTAGGCCCCTACTGTGATTAGTTATTGCTAACCCTACCCCATTGAGTGGCCTCTTTGGATCAGATCCCTTATGTGACCCATGGATTATTCAACTTTGAATATTCCCAAAGCCTTTTTTATAAAGAGGGAAAAATAGATATACACCATTTGAGTCCCAGCTTTCAGACATGACAACTTGAAAGTGAATCCTCATATTTGAAAAGTCCTTTCATTTTTCTTTCTCTAACCATTCAATAAGAATATTCAAGTATTCTTCATATTTAATTTGCCAATAATCTTCTTCAATAGTATCTTTTGACTTTAACAAAACATGGAAGGTAAGATCCCCGATACTTCCTCTATAGAGTGCAAAACTAACATCATACTGATACAAAATGTGATAAATGTAGTCTAATGTAGAAAATGTCTTTGAGAGTCCCGGTCCATGGAATACTTACAATCTACTTATGAATTTGACATCTTTTTTCTAATTCTTGAAACTCTAAAACTTCAGTTGGTGAAAGTAGGTTTAATATATTTGAATAAAGAAATCCAAGAACAATATTGGAGTATACAAGGTGATTCTGAAAAACCATAGCATACAAGCTTCACCTGGAAATCACCAACATCTTCAACATTTATATCCAACGATATATTCTTCAAAAAGGACATGGCATCACTTAACATGTAAAATTTGAGCTCAAACTCTGATGTGGCCTTTCTTTATTGAGCAGTTTATTGAGAAGAAGAAGAAATGCGTTCCTTTTGATGAGGTGGACACATTATAGATGTCTTCAAGGAAAAGAGAAAGGAATTGATGCTCGAAATGCAATCATTTAAAAAACCTGTAGAGAGAGTAATATGCTTGGGTTTCATCAGAGGATGATGATGAATCTCTACCACCCTAACTATGTTTGTGTCCTCAACTCAAAGCAATTATGCTTTCCTAGGAATACATGACATCCATATTATATTTGTATTCCCAGAAAAAACTCAAGCATAATTTCTACACTGGTCCAGTCTATATTCCAAAATGATTCATCAAACCTATATATTAAAACCTTGGATACTTAAGCATTATATAAATCCAATAATCGAGTGCATTCATCAAAATCTACCGAATCAAAACCTCGTTTAAAAGTGCGAATAGGATTGCTCCCACATAGAAATGTCCTAGCTTTAGGGACATGTACAAGTTCAGGATATTAAGTTATTTGTCATGGATAAAAAGAAGCAACTCACTAAATCTCAGAAATGGTACCTTTTTTATATCTTCTATCTCAGGATCACAAGACAATATTTCAAATGGGTCTAATAAATATGGGGTGAAGGAATGTATGGAATTTGAATTTTACTCATCTAAGTCTTTTTTCTTTGATGCCATATCTACAACCATCCTCATATGTTCTTCTTCTTCACTTGAAATTCTCAAGATTACCTCTGACGGTCCTAACCCTATATATGAACATCCAATAAAGAAGCTTTCAATAACCCATGTCTTCCAAGCACTCTTCTTTGGGATATATTTTTCTTTTTTTGAGTAAACGAAAATTTTCCCTTCCATTTTTGAACTGCTCCTCCCTAAGATTTATGATGCTTCTTTTTCAAATTCAATCTTTTTCTTTAGTAGGGTAACATATCCTTCCTAATCATTGATAACACATTTTGGATGAATTCTTCTTTCCCATGTCTGTAGATAGAAGAACAAATTTATTTCCATGTGTTAATGGAAATAGTTGCACTGATAAAGGTCTTGTCAAGTTTAAAGTTAGAAAACTTTCTTTTCCATTGTAGATATAATTCTTGCAACTCTGGTGAAAGTTTTGGTTTCACATATTATAGTTCATCCAAAATATTATCAAGGATAGCATAAGTAAATATTAGAAACATATAAATTATTAAATTGGTATAAATTGTGGTAACTCATGAGAGAATCCAACAGAAGTTGTCTGTAGTGACCCAATTTGAAAATTCCAAACGAAGGCATAATTTGGGGCAATATTGTGTTGACTAGTCTTGACTCTAGGGGCTTCGAATGGCACAAGAGTGTCTCTAATTTGGTAGAGACCAATATGGTGGGTCTTAGGACCACTAAATGGAATCTATGGTAACTTTATAAAATGTTATAGACATCTGCAACTCGATTGTGGGTTATTGGAAAAAATTGGAAAATTATTAGTAAACTGTGATTAAATTCCCCCTGGGGCATGAGCATAAATGGATTCCCAAATCATGTGAGACCCTACCAAATTGAGAAACATAGTATGGGGAATGATATATTAGAATTCATTTACTGTCATTATGCATGGAAATAAGTTCTGGAAATAGAGTTATAAAGCTTCACATTTGAATGCATATTTTTAGTGTTATTGCTTAAGTGAAATGACAATGAAATCTTAACTTAGAATCATAAAATGTATATGAAATGCATTATAACATAGAATCAGGGTTATAGACCATAAAAATCACATAAATAACCTATCAACAACATTTAACATCAAAGCAACCCCTCAATAGAAAACAGATAAACAACTCCTTTGAAATGGAAACCAATCCATGGAAACTTGTTAAACCATAGCTTGGAAATGTGACATTTTTGCATATGTATTTATGCTAATTCGACCTACAGAGAGTATGAGCAACACATTACATATCTATCCATAATTCACCCACTTGGATATTAACTGAAATCAACAAAGCACAAGAATCATTCACACTAGTGTGCTTTCATGTGGAAACATGGGGATTGAGAGGTAAGGAATCAGAGAACAGGGTCCAAAGAGATAGATATCGAAGTGCATCCTCCTCCTATATGAAATAAAAAAACTCCATTAAGATCCAAATGAGAGGTCAATGTGGTCTCTCCAACAACCAATTTGGACATGAGAATCTAACTTCGTTGAAATTGGCTCACTAGCAAGGAGAGTGAGCACTCACTGTGTAATAGACAAGTTAGTGCTTTCCAAAATTTAAAAGGAAAAATCTCAAATGATGAAAATCCATTTTCTTCCTCATGAAATTCTTTAATAACTCTCCTAAGTTCCTCTAAGGTCAAATTCCATCCCATAGTATTCCTCCAAATCACCCTTGATGTTTAGTAACCCCTATGACATGTCTCCTTCTCCTCATCCCTCAATCTTCCTCCAAATTTGAATTGTTGCCACCCACCTCCAAGTGCACCCTCTTGGTGTATATTTGTATCCCTAACATGTTCATTTTCATAGGTTTGTGATTAGGTATGATTTTTTCATAGAATCTTCCATCATTGTTGTCATAAAATGCAGGGAATCTGTCTCCAAGTGGCACATAGTATCTTCCTAGTCTCTTCCTCTTCCATGGGGAATTATTCCTCTTCACCTATTCGAATCCTTGGCCTCATGACATTTTAATTGAAACATGTTCACCTTCTAAGGATGTTCCATTCCTCATAATTTAGAATTTGGGGTTAGGTCATGAGAAGTGTAAGGTGGAATCTAGACACCCAAGGTCTCCATGAGCCTCCAAGAGTCTTCATGAAGCAATGCCACTTTATTTTCTAAAAATTTGTTATTTATATGAATCAATTAATGTGTAGATCGTAAATTAAAGTTCTCTTGGGTCTGATATCTCCCTTATTGCAATATTTAAGCATAATGAAGTATACAGTGGAAGCAAATACATTCTATTCAAGCATTTAACATGTTCATATAAATTCATAACAATATACAGTCGCGGAAATAAAATATAAGAGAATACATATCTTTGAAGAAGCTTAGTCCCGCAACCAGCTATGTCCTTGCAATGTTCCACCCAACCATAGGATAGTTTTCTCTTTAATCTCTCAACAACACTTCCACCCCCGAGCTAGGCATGATTTCCCCCAAGGAATAAGGAACACTAGCAGACTTCACCCATAGCCAAGGATATAATAAAATTCAGTCAAGCCAACACATTTTGGTTTATCAGAATTACACAGGAAGTGGTTTACACTTAGCCAAATTCACATGACACACAACCAAGCCAACATATGGGTTTATCAGGCTACTAGCCAAGCCATCCTTCCAGTTGGATTTATCAGGCTGCCAAGGGGGTAGAAGGGTTGACTGCTAAGCTAGTGATCTCAATTTAGAGCTATGAACAGCCACACCAGATCTAACCTGACTTCTAAACACTTACACACCAAACACAAAGAAGCAGCCCCTTCTCTGCTACACAGTCCCTCAGGCCATGCATTCCCTTCCAGTGTTATTCAATGTATGCAAAGAAGAAAATTAGCCCTCTAGATCAGTTTGTGAGGTGCTTTCACACACTAGGTTTATCAAGCAAGTCAAGAATCCATTTCCATTCCCCAAATTAGTTAATATGCCAAACAAGGATGCCAACACAGTGATCTCAGTTCTAGGATTATCAAACGTAAGCAGAAGCCAAGGAATTACGCTTGCACACAGTAATTTACGAATTTTTTAACATTGTCTGTGCCAAATCGACTGCTGCAAAATACCAAAATGAAAACATTTGTTGGTTATTCAAATCAAAGACACAAAAATCGGATCCAGGGCATTCATGTTTAGGAAAATAACTAGTATATTGGATAAACGTGAAGAGAAATTAATCCACGCAGGAGAACCCAAAACGTGAAGGATCTAGATCATCGAACATGGTAAAATCATGAAAGGTTCAGACTCAGAGTGGTTTTTCTTGCTGCGTGAATGAAGATTCGGATACAAAAAATGTTACACACAGTCAAAATCATGAGGGGAAGGTGAAACGCCCATGCGTGAGGGAAAGGCAGTCATTTTTGGTGTTTTTTGCATAAGAAAATTTAAAAAGCATTTTTCCCGAAGTGGTGCTCTACCCAATTCAAATTTCTTCCCACTCTTCCAATTCCCCCCTCCTTATCCTTAGGAAAAATCATGCCCCCATCTCATTTGGTTGCGTTGACATAGCTGGTTGTAGGTTTCTTAATTAAAAATTACAAATTTAACATAATGTCCAGCTTTTTAATGTTTAGCTAGCATCAAATACCATCGGCTCAGCCTTAATTTCCGAAACATAAACACTAAATCAATGGTGGGGATTTGTCCTAGATCCACACCATGATTATTTACATCATATTATTTAAATGCCAACAGGGTCAAAACCAGAGTGTTACATTCCCCTCCCCCTTCAAAAACATTGTCCTCAGTGCTTTATAACATTGAACAAAAATGCTTGCTGGTACTACTCTCAACAATCTATAGATTCAAAAAAAAATGAATGTGCCAGTCGCATGGCATCCTCCAACTCCCACATAGCTTCTTCAGGACTGTAGGGCTCCCATTACACCTTCACATGTCCTATTGATCGGTTTCAGATCATTGTGACCTTCTTGGTGAGGATGTGCATAGGCTCGATTTGGAACTCTCCCTCTGGTTCCACCCGTATCACATCCCAGTTTATTACATTGTTAGGATCATGTACATATTTCTAAAGCAAAGAAACATGAAAAAAATATGAGCTCTAGTGCTAGCAGGCAATGCAAGTCTATACATTAGAGGAAATTTGAGGTCTAAAATGGGCCTCCTAAGGAAAATAATAAAATAATAGTTAAAATAATAAAATAATAGTTATTAATTTTGGACGAAGAATGAAAAAAAAAACTTTTTTTGTTCGTATTTTTGACATATCTCCCAGTGGTTTTACTCAAATTCCAAGCAGGAGAGATCATTGGATGCATAATTTAATTCTGCATCCAATGATTACCCACACTTCATACTTTTCACGGACCTCGCTACCCCAAAAATAAGAAATACCTGAAAAAATGTGATGATGACATCATCATCACATTTTTTCAGGTATTTCTTATGTTTGGGGTAGCGGAGTCCATCAAAAGTATGAAGTGTGGGTACTCATTGGATGTGGAATTAAATTCTGCATCCAACAATCTCTCCCACTCAAAATTTGAGTAAAAACACCGAGAGATATGTCGAAAATACGAACAAAAAAAGTAGTTTTCTTTTATGACAAATATGTCAATTCAACCATTATGGTTGACTCATTTTATTGAAATTCTATTGGTTCTTGAATTCCAACTCACAAAATTTATTGTTGGTGTGTTTTCTTATAGGGCCCATTTTAGACTGCAAATTTCCTCTAATGTGCAACTGGCCCTATTCTTTCAAGCACGTAAAATGATGCACAGTATCTAGGTGACAACTTCGAACAGCTTCCAAGCTTAAAGGAACTCTTATTTTCCTTCACTCTGAGGTAAACATGATCCCCAACACTAAACTCTCTGTTCACCCTATGCTTATTTGCACAACTTTTATGTCTATCCTGGGCTGCCTTCAAATTCTGCCTATTCTTTACAACTTCCTGCTCCATCTCCTTGAGCAATTCTGGACCAAGCACACCCCTGTTCATTGGATTATCCCAAGTCACTAGTGTCCTACACCTTCTTGCATACAAATCTTCATATGGACTCATCCCCAAGGACGCTTGTTTTCCATTGTTATAAGAAAACTCTACCAGGTGTAAATAGTCTTCTTACTTGGTTGGTTTGTCTTCAATGTAATTTCTCTATGTGATAACATTTTTGTTAATAATAAGCTAACCAAATTTCTTCATCTTCTCTAAAATTTCATCTCTCATAAGGAAACTGTGTAAAACAATAGTATGTGCTATGTTTAGTAACTTTTTAGGAACTATAGATTTTATCCAATCATGGAGTGCATTGTATGAAAGTTGGACAACTTCAACAATCATTGGTAATATTTTTATGTTGATTCCAAATTGAAGAAGAACCCGCTCTCTTGATACCACATGGTGTTTCTTTACATGTCCATCTTTTGTAATATGAAAAATCCTTACCTTATGTTGTGTATTGTCACTTTCACTTGTGCACCTCAATATGATCTATTCAAATAAAACTAGGTTAGACGAATTCTTAGATTTTACAATGATAAACCCTGATTCCATCTGAGCAGCAGGATGAAATTCAATCTCTCTGCCAACAAAAAGTACTTTATGTTTACCCAACTTGCCACCCCAAATAGTAACCACTCGATATTCCAATTGCTCGAACCTATTTATTTAAACAAGAATCTCCTCAACTCGAGTATTTTCCTTCTCTTCATATGTTGAGTTAGGCCTATATTGAATAAAACTACAGTACTAAGGTAGAACCCATAGAAAATTCTATAATATCCAATGCTCCAATTCACTAAGATTTGATTGGACACTTCAAACTCTACATGGGGTCTTCACTTAGTGTAACCATGTCATATCACCTTCGTTCATGGGATATTAAAGAATACCTTTAATTTAACTAGATATTGATAATTACTTACAAAATTCCTTTTGTTGATCCCCCCTACCAATACATATTTCCAATTAAAAAAAACCCTATTTTTAGAATATATTCCTTATTTTTACTACAAATCCCTTTTTGTACCCACCAATACCTATAAACCCTCCATAACCTATTTCCCTCCCCCCAACACCTACAATATATTGACCTTATTTTTCACAATGAAAAACCCCATTTTATGAATGAACGTGACTGAGATATTGCTCAACAAGGTGAATCCCCCGTGAGACTCTCCATGCGTCAATCTTGGATGGAATTCTTCAAGTCTATATAAATCTAGAAATATGGCAATGCAGAATGCTTTAAAAGAGAAACAAAGTCATCATTTCCCATCCTATGGAAATCATGATCATATTCTTTACACATTTGCTACAAAAAAATCAAGATCATCATAATGACAACAAAAAGAAAATGTAAAAACTCACAGGGATGTTCCTTGCACTATCCTCTTCAAAAGGGTAGTTTTAGTTTGTATGATAAGAGTCACATTTGAAATAATATCATGGGAGGACAGAAACATGTGTCAATAAGGCACCATTTTTTAAACATATGTTATTTCAAAATATAATAAAAAATAATTTTTAGGTCTAAAAATCATCAACATATATTCCTTTGCAAAGTACAATCTATGTATGTTATGAAAATACATTTGGTTTTCGTAAAATGAATAACCATATCTAAAAAAATGAAGGGCACATAGGTCACTCATTATACAAACCTAAAAATTTAAAGTATATGTCGTTGGTTCTCATCAAATTTGTCCTACAATATGTATATCCAAAAATTTCAAAAAACTATGAGTACTAAGCTAATAGAATTCCCTAAACCTCTTTTGTTTATGTCAAGGTGAAATTCCTAAGGGGGATATGGGTTTGAAAGGGTTTAAGTTTAAAAACATAAAATTTTGCAGTTTTTTGTCAAAAAACATGCAAAAAGTGTATACCAACTTTGTTTTTTCACCCCTCAGCATGGTCATTAGTAATATGCTCTGCAGATGTTGTATGAGAATCATTTGACCCAACATATCCCATGTTCTCTTCATCTATTTCATGATCATATTGAGTGGTGTTGACCTACTCATTTTCATCTCCCAATGGCACACTATATCTTTGAGATAGGGATAACATGTTGTCTACAACATATGTAGCTTCCTATTCATTTTTAAATCAAATTATTTACTACACCTGGTATCATGGATAAGAGCATCATGATTTAGTGACTATATTCCATCCCACCTAAATCCTACCTTAATATTCGATAGGGTGAGATATTTTTTTAAAGTTTTTCTTCCAAGTTTGGCTCATTCAAGCCTTTTCACCTCTATATCGAGGTTTTTTTCCATTCATGTTGCTCTTTATCTGCAATAATTCTTGAAAGGACCAAACACACTTACATCAAGAGGTTGCATCCTGTGACTAGTATGTGTAGGGAAATTTAGCAAGTCAATGCCTAGTCTATTTGCCTCCATAATGGTCTGTATGGCTACGTGGATTCCATGACCATAAAAAATCAAAAGGTTCATGTTTTCAGGTGATACGCCGCCTATAGCATATGCTCCAAAGTGATAACGCTAATTCATAAACAACTCTTTGGTCATCTATGCATGGGGATGTGCAACCATGCATGCCCTTGGTTAACAATTCTGGATATAGTGTTTTAGTTTACTCTTACCCTTGAACAAATAGAACCTTGTAATTGATGCACCAGATTCATTTACACAACACAAAATGGTTATCCACTCCCTGCTCTTAGGAAGGATTTTTGGAACATTTCTAGTCCCTTTCTTGGAAATTACAGTTTCTCCCTATTAGTAAGTTACCAATTTCATAACAGTTCCATATATGGTCTGGACTGTAGGCATGTTTCTCATATACAACTGATAATGTGTCATAGATCCTTGAAACAAGTGCATGACGTAGATTTATAGCTTTGTCCCTATCGAGGCCTTTTTTTTGTTTGCACCATAAGTTATGGATGCCTCTTCTTAAACCTTTCCCACCATGATTTTCCTAGAAATCCATGTCTGAATGGATTTGTCCTACCTTGACACAGTTGAGCAATAGTGGAATTTAGTTGTATCAATTATAGCTTGTGTCCTAATTGAGTTATCTCGTTACACTAAATAGCCACCACCTCCTCCTCTTCTGCAACCATCACCATAAGGGGTCCTTTGCAATTTGTATGATCTGGGCCATTTATTCGATATTGTAGTGAAGTGGTGTAAATACCATGTTTTTTGGTGACTGCATGAATATAATATCCATGGAACTCTACATTATCAATTGTTGTGAACATATCCTATTTTTTCCACTATTTTATGGAATTGATCTTCTTGGTAGCATTTGCAACTTGCAAACTTGTTGGCTAAGAAGAAACATGAACATCCTCAGTTTCACTAGGTTTCCCATGCATATGAGACTGATTTTTGCTATCAACTACCTAGGGTAAGTCATTATGTTGTCCATTTTCACTGCAAGTAATGTTGTTACCACCCACCTGCTGTGATTCTTCATCTGATGAATTTTGTTGTAACACTGTACCTTTGACAATATGCCTCTTCGAAGACCTTTTACGGGAAGATGCATGCCCTCTTGTCATGATGACAATAAACCTCCACACTACAATAAAAATTACAAATTGCACTAACTAAGATGTTCCGGAATCAAATGGTTTGTTTTATTGTATAACAAAAATAAATAATGGATTTTATGTTTTGGCATAATATATCCATAGAGACAGACTTGGTCTTGTTTGCATTGTTTGATATAGGCCTTGGAACCATTGGCATTACAACCACTTATATAATGGGTGGATTAATTTTATGTTCTGATTATATGAATAGTTTTATGGTTTTGGCCTAGTGGATACACATAATTATAACTAGGCTCGTTTAATCCATTGTATTCTATTCACCTTGGCATTGTGGGTTTTGGATGTCTATGTATTTTTCAATATTTGCACACTAGATCCATAGATACAGAAGTGGACTTGATATTCAATGTATGCTACAGGCCTTGGCACCATTGGAAAAACAAGACTAGGTGGAATCATGGGATGTTCTACAATATATGTAGAGTCATTGTTTAGTTTGACATACTAGAAGCATAGAGGCATACGTCTTGGAACCATTGTCTTCTAGAGGTCTAGAGCACTACATGACTAGGGAACATAGTTAAATAACATAGAGGGAAACATAAATTGAACATGAATTCTAAATAATATGCACAAGCAAACATTGTAAAGCAAATTCTATAGCTCATGGATATCTTATTTTCTATCATAAATTTAGATTGAACCTGAAATGCACTTCCACTCGTCTTAAGAAATTGAACAATACATAAAGAAGGAATAAAACAACATAGTTACTTACCCGAGGTCGTTTATATAGATATTAGATGGTTGGAACACTGTGGGCAATGTTGTTGAGTAACTCAAATGCTTGGATATGCAACACGTAAGTTGCAATATGATTCTTACTCCTCTATAGATAGTTCTGGTTGATTTGATTGGGTTGTGGCATTGGCATGGATTGCAAATTAGAATTTATGAGTGAGTGCACTAGATTTTTTTGGGTGTGATCCAATGGCTCAGAAGCTGTCTTGGTTCATATTTGTGTTTTCCTACAATTTAATGGATGATTTGATGTGTTTATTGAGAATACCTTTGTTGATCTTTGTACTTTCAAACTTGTATAGAAACAAAACACGTGCGAGTTTTGTAAAACCAAAAATAGCGTTCATCATCATCTTAATCTTCATCATCTTCAACTTCATCATCATCATCATCATTAATATGATCATCATCTTCAACTTCATGATCCTCATCATCACCATCAACATCATGAACATCATCATCACCTTCCTCATCATATTCATCATCATCATCATCATCAACATGATCATCATATTCATTATCTTCATATTCATCTTCATCATCATCACCTTCCTCATCATCATCATCATCCACATCGCCATCATCATTATCATCATCCTCATCCTCATCGTCATCTTCAGCTTCATCATCACCATCATCATCATCATCATCATCAAAATGATCATCATCATCACCATCAACATCATGAACATCATCATCACCATCATCGTCATCATCATCATGAACATCATCGTCATCACCATCGTTGTCATCATCATCATCCTCCTCCTCATCGTCATCATCACCTTGCTCATCATTAACATCATCATCACCATCATCATCATCATCAACATCGCCATGATCATCATTATCATCTTCATCATGTTCATCTTCATCATCCTCATCTTCACCATCATCACCTTCATCATCACCATCGTCATCATCATCATCACCATTGCCATCACTGCCATCATCATCATCATCATCAACAACATTATCACCATCGTCGTCATTGTCATCATCATCACCATCATCATCACCTTCATCATCCTTATCATAATCACCACCGTCAACATCATGAACATCATCATCATCATCCTCATCATCATCATCATCATCATCACCATCATCTTCATCATCATCATCATCATCACCATCATCACCTTCATCATTACCATCGTCATCATCATCATGATCACCATTGCAATCATTGCCATCATCATCATCATCACCACCAACATCATGAACATCATCATCATCATCCTCATCATCATCACCATGAACATCATGAACATCATCATCATCATCATCATCATCATCACCATCATCACCATCAACATCATCATCATTCATCATCATCATCCTCATAATCATCATCACCATCACCGTAATGAACATCATCATCCTCATCCTCATCCTCATCATCATCATCTCCAACAACATCATGAACATCCTCATCCTCATCCTCATCCTCATCATCACCATCACCATCACCATCAACATCATCTTCATCTTCTTCATTATCATCATCTTCATCACCTTCATCATCACCACCGTCATAATCATCATCATCATCATCACCTTCATCATCATCATCATCATCACCATCAACATCATCAACATCGTCAACATCATCCCCATCATCATCATCATCCTCATCATCATCACAATCAACATCATGAACATCATCATCATCATCATCATGAACATCATCATCATTCATCATCATCATCCTCATAATCATCATCATCATCCTCATCCTCCTCATCATCATCACCTTCACCATCATCATCATCATCACCACCATCAACATGATCATCATCATCACCATCAACATCATCAACATCATCATCATCATCCTCATCATCATCAACATCATGAACATCATCATCATCATCATCACCATCAACATCATGAACATCATCATCATCATCCTCATCATCATCATCACCTTCATCATCCTCATCATCATCATCATCATTCATCATCATTCATCATCCATCATCACCATCATCCTCATCATCATCACCATCAACATCATCGTCATCATCCTCATCATCATCCTCATCATGAACATCATGAACATCATGAACATCATCATCAACCTCATCATCATCATCACCATCAACATCATGAACATCATCATCATCATCCTCATCATCATCATCACCTTCATCATCGTCATCATCATCATCATCATTCATCATCACCATCAACATTGTGAACATCATCATCCTCATCATCAACATCATGAACATCATGAACATCATCATCATCCTCATCATCATCATCACCATCAACATCATGAACATCATCATCATCATCCTCATCGTCATCATCACTTTCATTATCATCATCATCACCCTCAACATCATGAACATCATCATCATCATCCTCATTGTCATCCTCATCCTCATCATCATCATCACCTTCATCATCATCATCATCATCATCATCAACAACATCATCATCATCATCACCATCAACATCATGAACATCATCATCATCATCCTCATTGTCATCCTCATCCTCATCATCATCATCACCTTCATCATCATCATCATCATCATCATCAACAACATGATCATCATCATCACCATCATCATCATCATCACCATCAACATCATGAAAATCATCATCATCCTCCTCAACATCATCATCACATTCATCATCATCATCATCCTCATCATCATCATCACTATCACATTAATGAACATCATCATCATCATCCTCATCGTCATCCTCATCCTCATCATCATCATCACCTTCATCATCATCATCATCATCAACAACAACAACATGATCATCATCTTCACCCTCATCATCACCATCATCATCACCATAATGAACATCATCATCATCATCCTCATCATCATCACCTTCATCATCATCATCATCATCATCATCATCCTCATCATCATCATCTCCAACAACATCATGAACATCCTCATCCTCATCCTCATCATCACCATCACCATCACCATCACCATCATCTTCATCTTCTTCATCATCATCATCTTCATCACCTTCATCATCACCATCGTCATAATCATCATCATCATCACCTTCATCATCATCATCATGATCATCACCATTGCTGTCATTGCCATCATCATCATCATCATTATCACCATCAACATCATCAACATCGTACTCATCATCATCATCATCCTCATCATCATCACCATCAACATCATGAACATCATCATCATCATCATCATCATCATCATCATGAACATCATCATCATTCATCATCATCATCCTCATAATCATCATCATCATCCTCATCCTCATCATCATCATCACCTTCATCATCATCATCATCATCATCACCATCATCAACATGATCATCATCATCACCATCAACATCATCAACATCATCATCATCATCCTCATCATCATCAACATCATCATCATCATCATCATCACCATCAACGTCATGAACATCATCATCATCATCCTCATCATCATCATCACCTTCATCATTCTCATCATCCTCATCATCATTCATCATCACCATCATCCTCATCATCACCACCATCAACATCATCATCAATATCATGAACATCATGAACATCATCGTCATCCTCATCACCATCATCACCATCAACATCATGAACATCATCATCATCATCCTCATCATCATCATCACCTTCATCATCATCATCATCATCATCATCCTCATCATCATCATCATCATCAACATCATCATCATCCTCATCATCATCATGATCACCATCAACATCATGAACATCATCATCATCATCCTCATCATCATCATCACCTTCATCATCATCATCATCCTCATCATCATCATCCTCATCGTCATCCTCATCCTCATCATCATCATCACCTTCATCATCATCATCATCCTCATCATCATCATCCTCATCGTCATCCTCATCCTCATCATCATCATCACCTTCATCATCATCATCATCATCATCATCATCATCATCAACAACATGATCATCATCATCACCATCATCATCATCATCACCATCAACATCATGAACATCATCATCCTCATCCTCATCATCATCATCACCTTCATCATCATCATCATCAACAACATGATCATCATCATCACCATCATCATCATCATCACCTTCATCATCATCATCATCCTCATCATCATCATCACCGTCAACATCATGAACATCATCATCATCATCATCATCATCATCCTCATCATCATCACCATCAACATCATCATCAACATCATCATCATCATCCTCATCATCATCACCTTCATCATCATCATCATCATCATCATCCTCATCATCATCATCTCCAACAACATCATCCTCATAATCATCATCATCATCCTCATGCTCATCTTCATCAACACCTTCATCATCATCATCATCATCATCACCATCATTAACATGATCATCATCATCACCATCAACATCATCAACATCATCATCATCATCAACATCATCATCAACATCATCAACATCATCCTCCTCATCATCATCACCATCAACATCATGAACATCATCATCATCATCCTCATCATCATCATCACCTTCGTCATCCTCATCATCATCATCATGAACATCATGAACATCATCATCATCCTCATCATCATCACCACCATCAATATCATGAACATCATCATCATCATCGTCATCATCATCATCACCTTCATCATCATCGTCCTCCTCCTCCTCATCATTATCATCCTCATCGTCATCGTCATCCTCATCCTCATCATCATCATCATCATTATCATCATCAACATGATCATCATCATCACCATCATCATCATCATCACCATGAACATCATCATCATCATCCTCCTCATCATCATCACCTTCATCATCATCATCATCATCCTTGTCATCATCATCACCGTCAACATCATGAACATCATCATCATCATCGTCATCATCATCATCATCCTCATCATCATCACCATAAACATCATCATCATCATCATCAACATCATCAACATCATCATCATCCTCATCACCATGAACATCATGAAAATCATCATCATCATCACCATTCATCATGCCCATCAATGTCGTGAACATCATCATCATCATCCTCATCATCATCACCATCAACATCATCATCAGCATCATCATCATCATCAACATGATCATCATCATGAACATCCTCATCCTCATCATCATCATCATCAACATCATGAACATCATCATCATCACCTTCATCATCATCATCACCTTCATCATCGTCATCATCACCATCAACATAAAAAACATTTAGAATAATTAAAAAATTTACACTTTATTGTAAATATATATTTGAAAAAATTTCCTTTGAAATGTAACTTATAGGTCCATTTCCTTTTTATTATTATTTAATCATTATCAATTATCCATCCATAAAAAAATTTAAACTAAAACAACTTTATTTGGATTAGCTTATTGTTGAGTGGGGTTTTATGATGTAATGGTGATCCATTTATTATAACATGTTAAGTATAATTTAATTAGAAAATATATAAATAAATTGAGATTTAAGTTTAAATTTTTATGTAATATAAAAAAAAATTAGTAAACAAAATAATAAAGTTGATTTATTAAACTGTATAAATATATAATTTAATATATAAAATAAATTGAGTTAACAAATAACAAGTTTGATTTATTAGACTATACAAATATATAATTACTAGAAATTGTAGATTAAAAATTGAAAAAATTAGAAATGTAACTTTAAGTCCATTTCTTTTTAATCATCATCAATTATCAATTCATAAAAGATTTTAAACTAAAATGACTTTATTAATAAATTGATTGGGATTTGAGCTTAGGGGTTTTTATGATCCAATGGTTGATCTATTTATCATTACATGTTAATATAATAGATTTGTCACTTAATTATTAAGTAAATTTTATAGAAACTTAGTTAGAAAATATATAAATAAATACATATTTATGAATAGATTGAGATTTGAAATTAAATTTTTATGTATTATAAAAATGAAATAAGCTAATGAAATGAGTTTGATTGATTAGATTATACAAGTTGATTACGTTTAGCCGTGCACCCACCCCATTAATTGTGGTTGAAGATATTGCGTGCGCCTTTTGGTTATACAAATCGCGTACGCGTTTTTACTGGTCAAATCCCGTGCATGTTTTGGGACTGTTAAAACAGTGAATTGTCATTGTCCGAGAGCAACTTCACTGCGTGTTTTCTGAAAATTTCTATTTGCGCGCAATATTTTCAAGAGCACGAGCTTGCCTTTGAAAATACTCACAATCTACACCATCTCCATCATTCTTTTTGTTATGCAGGTGCAACATTGAGGACATCTTCCATGGTTGAGGAGCACACAGGATAAGATATCAAGCTTCAATGTCATTTCATGGTGATGGTGGATATAACTTTCATTTCCTTATTATTAAAGAGAACCAAAGGTAAATTTTCCCATTCATTATTGTTTTGATGGGAAATATGAACAATTGAGAAGGAAGTTTGAAGCACCTTGAAGGATTAATAGTTATATTAAAGGAAGTTAAAGGTTTGGAAGCTTGCAATTGAGGAGCAACAAAAACAAACTATATTGACATTGATCATTGTAGTGATGGGGAATGTACGTAACCGAGGAAGAAAATCAGCAAGGAAGAAGAGACCTCAAGAAGTCATCGAAGAAGGGAAAGAAAAGAAAAGAATAGACATGATGAATCGGAGGTTTTCTTTGGAAACTAATCCAAATCCAATTATAGAGGATACAATGGTTCATCCTATTAATCCAACACAAGAAGAAATTCCACATTCATTAGAGGGACCATCTTAAGACGAAGCTCATGAAGAGGCAGTGTACATGGAGCCTACTGTTGAAGAAGAAAATATTAATCGGGCCATCGATGAGGATGTTGGACTTCCACCATCCAACTACCAGGAAGAGAGTGAAGAACAACAAGTTGCTACTGAAATGCTAGAGCGTATTGTTGATGCACTATATGATAGAAATCCAACTGCCTTACCTCCATTAGAAAGCACACGTCGAGGAACTCCGAAGCGTATACAAGTTGATGAAGGACTCCTCAATTCCATTGAAGGTACGCTATCTAAACGTAGTATTGCTTATCAAACTCAACAGATACTAAATAAATATTTTGATTCTAAATGTGATGGAGATAAATGTAGATTATTTTTATCATTGTTAAAATCTAGGGGCATGAATATTGTTAGGAAATCGTTAGGGATAAAGATGATAAAGGCTTCTGGACCAAGTTCTCATATAGTTAAAAGCTTAGTAGATGCCTTTGGTAAAATTGGTAAGAACAAATGGTCAAAGGACCGCAATGCGGCTCGTCGTGTGTTGTCACAAGCAATTGTGAATAAGAACACCAGGGTCCTTGGTTTTCTCAAGCCTACATCTAAACTAGTTAATTTGAATGTAAAAACCCTCCGTAGGTATTCTATTAGAAGATGATATCTCGACACAACCACCCAGACAGATTTTTGGGCCTTTACTGGTCGATTGCCACGTCGTGACATGAAGCTAGTTGATGCAGTAAAGGGACTAGTGTAGAGTTTTTGGCATGATCACACAAGGCCTTCCTCAAACCGGAAGGATGTACTAAAACTGAGAAGGGGTTCAAAGGACCGTGAACCACATATTAAGCATCCTCTTGATATAACACAGACAGAACTATACGAGAAACTTAGGAATGAACATAGACAATCAAAGTTGGGGCAAAGATCTTTTGAGAAATGTAAGCCCTGGTATGTTAGAATAAATACTCTTCATAACACCTGTTGTTGTAGATACCATGTAGAATATGAATATTACTATGAAACATTTTTGTACATTTGTCGTGTGTTGCATACTAACCATGTGCAGGATTGCTCCTTGACAATACCACCGACCTCATCAAGAGAATTCATTCATATTATCATGTGCAATAGGCCTGAGGGGCAAACTTACTATGCAAAATCCTGTTTGGATGGAACTTGCTCCAACTGTGCTGGAATGGCATTATTGAGCCAATGTATGCATGAGACTGGAGACAATGAATTTGGGAATATGGTTACAGACATGAAAAGTTTCAAATATATCAGCTATGAAATAGTCCCAGGGAAAGAAAGCAAAAAAATACAATTGGTGACATCTCAGGTACATGCATTTATCTATAAAATTATGTTCAAAATAGTTGCATTTCATTCCTTACTTACAAAAAAAACCTGATATTGAGATCATTTTGTGTCAACAGGTACAAGTTAGTGTCTTCGTCAAGGAATTTATTGAAAAGACATGTCAATATATTCAGCATGTCCACTTGGCACAATGGCAGGATGAGAAGTTTAGAATATGCAGAGATACATTTCCTCATGGTACTATACTTTCAATTGTTGATTTTACCGAGAACTACACTCTGCAACCTCAAAATGAGATCCAAAGTCAGTCTTATCACTCTGAGCAGGTTTCCTTGATGGTGCATATCACATATAGGCATGGCCCAAATAGCAGTGAAGAGCAAAGAGAAATTCTAAAAGAATATCACTTCTACATAAGTGATGATAGGTGCCATGACTTCCACTATGTACGTCATTGCTTCATCACGTTCTATGATCATTTGAAGGGCAGGAACATACAGATGGATCGACACTGGATTTGGTCTAATGGATGTGCTGGTCAGTTCAAAAATGCACGCATATTTCAATGGTTGTGTTCATTGCATAAAAACTGCAAAGTTCCACATATGTGGAACTATTTTGAGACTGGGCATGGTAAAGGAGAGCATGATGGAGTTGGAGCATGTGTCAAAACAACCCTACGAAGAGAGGAATTGAAATTATCTACAATATCTACTATTCGAAATGCTCAATCTATAGTCAGGTGGTGCACATCAATAATGGGAGAGGAATCAACTATCCGAGCAAAATCCATAAGAAAGAGACATGTGGAGAGATTTTTTTGGGAGGTGGTAGACATAGATCGTTCACATGCATGGGAATGCAAGACTGTTCCTGGCACTCGTGGCTTTCATTCGGTTCGAAGTTCTGATAACCCAGTATTTGAAATTTGGACCACAAAACTCTCTTGTTTTTGCCCGCCTTGCTGTGATGGTGACTGGGATGCGTGTGAATCATTGGATTGGGTTGATGGATGGGATCGCATCTCACTTCCACTTGATCAGCGCGCAATTGTTGAGTTAACTCCGTTGGAAGAAGACCAATCGTCTATTTCTATAGATTTTGATCATGTATCAGACCTTGTACAACCTGGTATGATGCATTTCCTTAACATTTTTTTGTTAAATTTACGTAGTCTTGAAACTCACATTAATGGCCTTGTATCACACGAAAAATATTTGATCATATACCTACAATCATACTATCCAGGACACATATATGCAGTGGTTGCCTCAAAAGATAGTGAATGGGGTGGTGATTATTGGTTGGCATGCTCTATAGAGGGAAAGCAAACCCTCATTATGTCCATGACTAATGATGAAAATAGCCACTTCCCACTGGGTCTATGGTTGTTAAAGGTGAATACCTTACACATGACAACAATGCAAGAAAGAAGAGTGGATATGTTTATAGGGATTACAAACCAGGTGCAAGTGTGTATCACTTTACCAACTTAATCATTGGTACAAACCTCCAGTTACAAACAATGCCTAGCTGAAATTCATCGAAGGTACGCTACTTCTTACCGGATACAGAGCACGAGAGACTAATGGAGACCATTGTTATAAGAGATGATTCAGAGGGCTTGGTTGTATGATAATAGGTGGGATCTAGCATGATGAGGTATGTATCATAATTTAAATTTCTCCATGTATGTTTCTTATGAATATGTCAATTTTGTGTTCTTGATATGCAAAATTTTCCATAATGTTGTTTATAAATATGCCAAAAGTTCTCTTGTATGTCAAGTTAATGAACATGCCAAATTCCGCATGCTTAAGTAAATATATGGTGTGTTACAGTCCATGCATGATTATTTAATCCCATTTCATTATTATTATAATATATTATTTAAAAAATAAATAATTATGTTAATACCATCAAACCCTACCTACACTAATACATGACCTTATGTTTTGATGGA
>LPNX011035082.1:0-25027 GCA_001517045.1 Pseudotsuga menziesii | reverse complement strand
AATTATACTATTGATGCAACATGTTAACACTAGTACATGTGTATATTTTTTCCGAGATGCCACTTGGCATGCATGGACTGTAACACACCATATTTTTACTTAGGCATATTTATCAGCCAGACTTGCTAGGGTTTCACTCAGTAGGGGACAATGCAGTCACACCAACAAGGGCCAAAGATAGAAAGCCACGGATGGTGGGGGTGCGGTTGGCATTGCCATATTTCCCATGCCCAAACACACTAGTAAGAGTTGACAGAATTCAAAATTGCCACTACGTGGGGTTTTTTGCACACCGAGCCCAAGTCCACCAGGTGTCCCTGAACAATATCTGGAGGTGACCTGCAACTCGCCATAGATCGATGCTCGGGCCTCCGATTGACAAACCATTGATTCCATTGGATTCATGACATGGGATTTTAGTTAGTGGGGGTGCTCTCCCTCCTGTCCATTGCCCAGTGACCTCCATCTACGGTGGTTTCTGAAGCTAGGGTTTTGCTTAGTAGGGGACAATGCAGTCACGCCAACGAGGGCCAAAGATAGAAAGCCATGGATGGTGGGGATGTGGTTGGCATTGCCATATTTCCCATGCCCAAACACACTAGCAGGAGTTGTAGAATTCAAAATTGCCGCTCCGTGAGGTTTTTTGCGCATCGGGCCCAAGTCCACCAGGTGTCCCTGAACAGTATCTGGAGGTGACCTACAACTCACCATAGATCGATGCTCGGGCCTCCGATCTACGAACCGTCGATTCCGTTGGATTCGTGACATGGGATTTTATCTAGGGGGGGCCTCTCCCTCCTATCCATTTCCCGATGACCTCCGTCTACGGTGGTTTCTGAAGCTAGGGTTTCGCTCAGTATGGGACAATGCAGTCACGCCAAAGCTAGAAAGCCACGGATGGTGGGGATGCAGTTGGCATTGACATATTTCCCATGCCCAAACACACTAGCAGGAGTTGACAGAATTCAAAATTGCCACTCGGTGAGGTTTTTTGCGCACCGGGCCCAAGTCCACCAGGTGCCCCTAAACGGTATCTGGAGGTGACTTGCAACTCGCCATAGATCGTTGCTCGGGCCTCCAATCGATGAACTGTTGATTCCGTTGGATTTGTGACGAGGGATTTTAGCTAGGGGGGGCCTCTCCCTCCTCTCCATTGCCTGATGACCTCTGTCTACGGTGGTTTCTGAAGCTAGGGTTTCGCTCAGAAGGGGACAATGTAGTCACGCCAACGAGGGCCAAAGCTGGAAAGCCACGGATGGTGGGGGTGCAGTTAGCATTGCCATATTTCCCATGCCCAAACACACTAGTAGGAGTTGACATAATTCAAAATTGCCGCTCCGTGAGGTTTTTTGCGCACCGGGCCCAAGTCCACTGGGTGTCCCTGAACGGTATCTGGAGGTGACCTGCAACTCGCCATAGATCGATGATCGGGCCTCCAATTGATGAACCGTTGATTCCGTTGGATTTGTGACATGGGATTTTAGCTAGGGGGGGGCCTCTACCTCCTGTCCATTGCCCGATGACCTCCGTCTACAGAGGTTTCTGAAGCTAGGTTTTCGCTTAGTAGGGGACAATGCAGTCACGCCAACAAGGGCCAAAGCTAGAAAGCCATGAATGGTGGGGATGTGGTTGGCATTGCCATATTTCCCATGCCCAAACACACTAGTAGGAGTTGACAGAATTCAAAATTGCCGCTTCGTGAGATTTTTTGTGCACCGGGCCCAAGTCCACCAGGTGTCCCTGAACGGTATCTAGAGGTGACTTGCAACTCGCCATAAATCGATGCTCGGGCCTCTGATCGACGAACCGTCGATTCTGTTGGATTCGTGATGAGGGATTTTAGCTAGGGGGGGGCCTCTCCCTCCTATCCATTGCCCGCTGACCTCCGTCTATGGTGGTTTCTGAAGCTAGGGTTTTGCTCAATAGGGGACAATGTAGTCACACCAATGAGGGCCAAAGCTGGAAAGCCACAGATGGTGGGGATGCAGTTGGCATTTCCATATTTCCCATGCCCAAACACACTAGCAGGAGTTTACAGAATTCAAAATTTCCGCTCAGTGACGGTTTTTGCGCACCGGGCCCAAGTCCACCAGGTGTCCCTGAACGGCATCTAGAGGTGACCTGCAACTCGCCATCGATCGATGCTCGGGCCTCTGATCGACGAACCGTCGATTCCGTTTGATTCGTGACATGGGATTTTAGCTAGGGGGGAGCCTCTCCCTCCTGTCCATTGCCCGGTGACCTCCATCTACGATGGTTTCTGAAGCTAGGGTTTCGCTCAGTAGGGACAATGCAGTCACGCCAATGAGAGCCAAAGCTGGACAATGCATTTCATGCCAACGAAGGCCAAACTTGGAAAACCCTATCCCTAACTAGGGTTTATTGTTTAGCATGCATGTCCCATTACCATAACCCTACCAAGGAAACCCTAATCCTAACCCTAGTCTTATCTTACTGTCACAACTCAATTCAGAATCAATCTAATGTCGAACTGTACTTTTTCAAATCCGATGGACTTATGCTTCAAATCATGTTGATTCACAACGTTGGTTCTCAGTCTTTGGATTCTATTGTAGTTCCTTTAATGCTAAGTGATTAGTCATTGGGTGCACGAGGTTTGTTGAATAGTGTTGTTGGTTGTTGATGAAATGTAAAGCATGTATTGCACTTAGTTTTATTAAATTACACTTGAGCATTGACTTAACTTGTAATTTAAAGAATCCAAACTCACAATTTTTAATTAGATATATCCAATTGGTGTTCAAGTAGTGAGTTCATTGAAACCTTGAAATACATTGTATTGCACTTATATTTATTAAATTACACGAGCAAGAAATTTGACTTTAGTGTGCATGTATTGAGATCATTGAAACCTTTAAATATAATAGTTTTTTCTTTTGACATAGTGCATTCATAAATAATACATAATCCTCACAAATCAATACAATAGATTGACACAAGAACATGTGGAAACCAAAGAACAAATTCAAAGTGAAATGTATCATTCATTTATAACTGAAATGTCAATTGTGTACATGTCTCCAAAAGTACATATATATCCAAAAGTAACTAGAAGTACATGTCTCTCCACAACTATCCAAGACTATCCAAGCCACATGTACATGTATCCAAAACTATCCAAGCCACATGTACATGTAAGTGAAATGTCAATGTACATGTCTCCAAAAGTACTTGCATCCAAAACTCTCCAAGCCACATGTACACATGTATCGATATGTACATATCCCATAAGACACATCAAAACTCAAGATTCCTCTTGTTCTTTCTTGAGGGTGATCTTGTAGGCTCAACTATAGGACCAGTGTGCATCTCTGGATCCTGCAAATTAAATATCAATTGTTAAATTCAATTAAATATGTACTAATACATTAGCTCAATAAAATACCATATCTAAATTAACTCAAAAATTATGAAAATGTTAATGGACATTGCATGAAACAATTGTTCATTAATGGACATCTCACCTCAGTGAGAGACTGTGACAAAGGGGATTTGGTTTCTTGTGTAGTAGATGGAGCTGTTGGTTGAACATGAATGATGGTCGCATCCATGCTCGAACCAGAGGGGGCAGGACTTGGTGGTGGTGGTGGCTACAATCACCAAATCTTGAAATAGTTAGAAATGTGCATGAATAAACAATAGACAACAATAACACACTATGTCTATATCATGTTCAAATAGTTTTACCTCTGTGTGACTTGTTGCCATTGTAGATGCAGCACTGAATGCTGCATCAACCATCCCTGCAAGGTTTTCAACAGTAAACTCTGGCTCCTGATACAGTAAACATGCAAATAAAACATTAACAAAATATTTATGCACTGGATTTCAAGTTAACCAAGAAATATCATCGAAGGATATACAAATTACCATGGTATCAGTATCTCCATGGTCGCGGACAACTTCACTCTTTCTAGGAGTAGGTCATCTCATATACACTTGACCCTTGTTCACATATGGCCTATGGGGAGATACAACTCTAGGAGATGGTCCAGGTGTTTCGGTACCAGCCTATAGTCAACAAGAGTTCATGTATCTAGACATGGATGATTCAACGAACATACATGTATTTAAAAAATGACATTTTTTAAATGTTTAAAATGTTTACCTCCATCACTGCTTCCCTTTATGTAGGATCTGGCATCTGCCTAGATATTTCCTCGATCGATACGACCATGGATCCTACCTCCATCACTGCTTTCCCCCGTGAAGGATCCGACATCTGCAAGTTTAATAATTGTAAATATTAGACCGTAGATAACATTAGTGAACTAACATGTACAGTATGTGGAAATTAACAATTTAACAAGTATTAAAAAACTAAAATTTTAAAATGTTTACCTCAATGTGAGATACGGGATCAATGGATGGAATGTCCTGCCCCTGTGTAGAGTGTAGAACATGATACTCTAGGGCGTCGCTGACGGCATAAAGCATCAACTACAAGTTCACAAAATTAATATATTAGCTCAAACTATACATATGTGTACAAAGAGGAAAATAAATGAAGAATTTATTACAATTAACCATATACATACATCACTCAAAAACTCACTGAAGACAACATCTGACGAAAGACCATAGCATGGACGACCACACGATGTGCACTCGTGAAGCTCAAAAGTAGGCTGGGAATGTGCTGATGGTGCTGCACTAGTAGATGGTCATGTAGTAGATGGTCCTAGACCAGTGGGTGGTACTGCACTAGAAGATGGTCCTGCACCATGAGGACCTGGTGTATGTACCACACCAGGGACAGATGTCCCTTCCTCACCCATATGTTGAACCATAGTTCTATGGCGAACAACGGCCCGTGCCAAACTCAAAAATGCCTCACGTGTCTGTGGAATAACATGATGTACAGGTGGGACATCTGGCCCAGGCAACTGCCTGCCAGGTGCACGAATAGGGTGATCAACGTCTCAAAGCCTGGCATTGGGTCGGTTTTGGGGCATCCCCCCACCGATCCCCTGAAACGCCAATATATCAAAATAGTTTACGTGTTTACCCAACATGAACTATGCATACATCTTCTGAAGGAAGTACAATGGGATTTCCCTGTTGTTGTGTGGTGGCATATCAAAAACCATATACCATCTGTCCATCTAGTTATCAACAAATGGTTGATATGTGCACCACTCAATAGAGATATGTGGCCTATTTTCATTTGGGATTTCCCCCATGCGAGGGTCCCTAAACAATGAAAATATATGCTCTTTGGTGATTTTCAACTTTTTTATTGCACTGTAGCTAAGCCCATCAGTGTACTCACGTCTTTTTCTTTCTCTATATGAAGTAATATCATATAGTATGTTGTTTGACAATGTGATAGTCTCAACAATTGCATCCAAAGTGGATGCAAGTGAACGTCGAATCCTATCACCACCACTAAAGGCAATACTCAAACCTCTCAACTGGGCAAGCTCAATCAATATTTCTGCATTGGGGTCCATACTACGCAATTGCAATAAAAAAAATCAATAAGAAAATAATTAGAAACGTATACATGGTATATAATGACATCTCTTCAAAATTGAAAATGTAAATTAAGGAAAACTCAAGTTACAAGCAATTTAATGGCATTCACTTACATACATTTAAAATGTAAAATTAGACATTTAACAATTAAATAATGAGTTTCGTTCAACTTCTTTCTAGAAGTTAAGGCACTTCTTCACCCTCATTGGTGACTTTTACATATATCAATTTTAAAATTATTTTCATTTACAAAATAGATTTAGCACTTCCACAATTTTGTTGTTCTATAAAAGTTTCAAGTTAGTTCAATCGGTAAGACATTTTCATACTACTTTTTTTAAGAGTTTTTTGGGGTCAGGCATTTTGTTTAAATAGCCTAGGGTTTACAACCTCTACCATCCACTAAGATGGGGAAGTATTGCTAAATTTCCTGTGCATGTTTTCATGTGAAAAACTCTAGTTCTATCTAAAATATACAATGCCAATACCTTAATAAAAGATCTAATAAAAAAATCCAAATCTTTTAAAATTACATCAATTATTTCTTCAACTATGTTTTTGAATTTTATTACTCAAAATAAAAGGAAGTTTCTTTCTTCCATTAGTATAAATTACTTGTTATATTGATATTATGATATGTAAACTTCTATATATATAAAATTAAAGTATTATATAGATTGACATTCTTTATATTCCATATAAATTTATGAAACATTTAAACTGATTTGAATTAAAGAATATAAAATTGATATAAAAAAGTTCCAAATCCTTTAAAATTATATAAATGGTTTCTGTAGTTATTTTTTTTAATTTTGCTGCTCAAAATCAAACAAAGTTTCTTTGTCCCATCAAACATTAGCTTGGGAGTTGTTGGATTGATTATTTTATTAAAAAACACAATTATAGGGTAAAAATTGACAAAAAAAAATGCATTGGGTGATTGAATTACCTTGTTGGATGACAATGCACGAGTGAAATCTCCTCCCCTCAACCTGAATCAGCTCCTGCAACAATCCCAAGCAGTGGTCTCACTCCAAAATGCTCCAATGGCCCTTCAATTTCACGTTCTTGATTGTTAAAATGGGTCGCGGGTTTCGGGACTGTGTATTTAATTTTTTTTTTATGATTTACAAATCGCGTACGCGTTTTACAACTACATATTGCGAGCGTGTTTTGTAGTTATATAACGTGTACGCGATATGTCTTCCTATCCTACATGTCCCATGACATGTCAGGCTCGGGTTGAACCATACCAAGTGCTATGTCAGGCTCGGGTTGATGTATTTTTTGGTAACGTGATCTTGTTTTTGAAAACTAGGATTGCATCTTAAAGGTCCCTCATCTTCTTGCACTGACCCACAAATTAATGGATTCCTTTGATTTGTTTAATGGTTTCCTTTGATGTGTTTAATGATAGATTTAATGAATTTAAGTGTTTCGTCGCCATTAATTGCACTCGAAGGGATTGGTGGTTAAAACTCACTAGAAATGAAGTTGAAATTCGAATTTCCCTTTATTATGGAGGTGAGTATGTAAAGACTAATTAGATGTGGATGTTTGAAGGGATATGTGGGGACTACTGGTTGAATGTCATTAGATGCATATGTCATTCATTGAGCTTGAGTTAATGGTGTGCATGTACATGTGGCCAAGTCATTGCAGACTATTTTAAGGATTTAAGGATTGTGATCTATTGCCATGTCAAAACACTGTGCCACTTGTCACATACATGATAACTTGTAAAGTTCTTTTAAATTAGTTATAAACAAACTTAAACAATTAGCCTATTTATGAACTATAGCGGACCCATTCATCATAAGAGTAATTTGGTATTGTTTTTGGTTAATATAAAAATATTTATATATTTCTTTTTACCCTACTTTTAAGTGGTTGATGTGACAATTTCTATGTCCACTTGTGGTCCCTGTTCACCAAAGGAATCCCTCCCTATTCACCACAAAAACACAATTTTCTTTGTTAAAATAATAAAAAAATCAAAATGAAAAACTAAAAATTAGTTATCATTAATAATATAATAAGCTATTATTGAAACAAGGTTCATAATGGATTCTAAGCTAATTTAACTAATTTAACTATTTTTAGAAATTCTAAGCATCATTTTAAGATATGGAGAGTTTATATATATATAATAACAAAGTCAAATAATAACAAAGTATAAAATCTGAAAAGTTTTTCAATAACAAAGTATAAGATATGAAGAGTTTCTGTATTTTTTTTAATATATAGCATACTTCTCAAACAATAACAAAATATGTTAGTTGATACAATCTGATTTCCAGCAATTATGTATTTGCTTTTTATTTTGAACGACTCCTAAGATATTCTTATGCAGCTATTAGTTTAATAATATAATATATAATTAAAATAAGTCTTAAAAAAATCAAAATTTCTTTTAAACTAAACCTCACGTCCACCTTACTGATCTTAATGGATTAGATATTTAAGTGGAGACCTAGTATAGGTAGTGTACGTCAGTAATGGTTAATGAAATATGGAAAGAAAACATTGACAGAAGATGATATATCATCTTCGAACTATTTCCAACCAAAACCAGGAACAAACTCATAAAGAAATAAGAATGAGTTGAACTGATACATGGCCAAACGACATAGTCGAGTAGTTTTTGCAAACCTAACCTAATGAATATTGCCTCCAGTTTGTGCTACGTCTACAACTCGCATTAAAGGATTTGGTTCACCTATTGATCCCTCATCATCCATTGCAAGATTGAATATATCTAGTTTATTAGCTATTTTGGATTTGACTGAAGGTTTGGTTATGGCTTTGTTTAAAAATAATATCGATCGTTCTAACGACTCCGTATTTCAATTCACGTAACATTTCAGTCTCATGTCTACATCTCTTGTTATATATACATTTGCGCTAACGATTCACTGTCATCACAGCGTTCATCAAAGCTAGCAAGTGCCATTACTGCTACTTTCCAGGTTGCAGTCTCGCCTCCTTTGTGGTAGGATTTACAGAAATGGCAATGGGAAGAGGAGGTACTCGTCATGGTAGAAATTTAATAGTTGGAATGACAAGACTGTTAGTTTTATTGAGCGTAGGCCGAGGGTTATTGATGTGTGAAGCTCAAGGTGTGGCAGCTGTGGGAAGTATTCAGCGAACCCAAATACACCAAGTTCTAGCGGCCCTCAACACTCCCTCTGTGAACTCGGGGGTTGGCATCTCCACTACGGCGGGTCCTTTAAGCACGCCATTGACAGCGACGCAGGTGTTTATGACATCTCAGTCCGGCACTTTCACTGCGATGCTTATAAGACAGCAGACCAATGCAGCCGCTGGAGGGCTCGGCGCCGACTTCTGTCACGTCGACGTCATCAATACTGTGGCTCAGCAGAGCGTCTGGGAGTCCCCTTGCAAGGCCATAACGACTACGAATCCTTGCATTCTGCAGCTTTCCGACAATGGTTTGGAGATCATGGATGGGAATAACAACGATGTCTGGAACAACGGCGCATCGAATGACTACCAGTCATTGGTTCTGCTGGAAAACGGAGCTCTCCAATTGGTGAACAAGAATGGACAGACCGTCTGGTCCTCCACGGATGATCCGCGCGTAAATCAAAAGTGCGGCACCGTTCTCCAGGCGGGATCCTCTCCTTTCATTAATCCTCCATTCGCTACTCCCCTGCAAGCTCAGCTGCCCAACGGCCAACCAGTCTTCCAACAGCCTTTCACGACCGCTAATCCCATTGTCGGTAGTGCCCCTCCACAAATAATTTATCCATATTACCTGGCTGCTGCTGGATGCCTCATCGCCGTATTTTTCTTCCCTTAATTTGCAGGTACTACTGCACTCACTACTTTGCATCAGCTGATACTATTATTAATTATAATAAATAGTATATTCCACTCTTCGTCTCCCCTCCCTCCATCTATCCATGTCCACAATAATTTTTATAAGAAGATTCAGCTCCCTGCAGCTCTGGCTTTTCTGCATGCATCCATTACAACATATGAATAGCAGAAACTCAACCAGATGGGCCCTAGGTTTGTTTTAGCTTTGGATTTGTTTTGCTTTGAATTCCCTCTTAATGTATTATATTTCTCACTCATCTATATTTGTGTAAATGTGTGATCCGGATCAATTCAATAAACTGGTCAGGAGTCTTGTTGCTGCACAACTCTACTCTACGTGCCCGTTCTAAGAATTGAAACCGGGCATCTTATAAGCGGCTCTCACAACCCCTTGTTTCATCATTCTGAAAAAAAAATCGATGTTTATGGCAGTTTCAAGTTTTTAATCGTGACAAATATTTGGAATCAGTAAAGGCTTACGGCGCAAATTTTTGTATCATGGAACTTAATGTTTTGAATTCCATCAAAGCCCTAAAAGCATGGTTCTACGTGAATTTAACTCAAAATTTGGTTATCAATATTTCTAATAAAAACCCGCGCAAAATGAAACTATACATTCCATGATCTCTATCTAACTACTTTTAAATATTAAAACAATTTCTATTTTGAATATATATATTATCACTATATATATATATAACAAATAAATTAAGTAAATTAATAATTTAATAAAATTAAATATATATTAATTAAGTGTATGTAGAAGTAATTTCTACCATTAAAATGGTTGAGGTGTGTCAATCCTTACCAAAAAAAACATATTTGGCTTTAAATAAAAAATATATTATGTAAATTCATATTTAAAAAAATGTATTAAATTGGATAAATATAAATATAAATAAAAAATATATTATCTAAATTCATATCTAAAAAATGTATTAAATTGGATAAACATAAATATAATTACTGAATACATCTATATTAAATTTTACACCTCAATATTAAGCATCTATTTTCATGCTTGGCTTACTATAATATTTAAAAAACTAACAATAACAATAATAATATTTGAATTTCATTAGGATCATCTAATATTTATAAATATTAACCTAATGTTTTTTTTAATATGGATATCCACTTAATACAAATATGATCACCTAGCTCCTTGTCCTTAAACCATATTCTTTATCCTTAAAAAAGTACATCTTTGGAATCTATAAACACCATTAACAATTTCATCATTCATGATTACGTGTAACATATAAAACATTTGGGGTGGTAAGTTCCATAGGTTGGGTTGTCGTGTTAGACCTTATGGAAAAATTGAATTGACCTTCTCTTGATGAATGGGAAGAGCTACTCTCAAGATTGAAAAGATTATAATTTTTGAAAATTCCTTCATGGATATAAAACAAGGAAGGAAATGAATAGTCAAGGAAGGAACTATTATGACCATAACACATGACATAATCCTATGGAGTCTTAAGCAAATTAAGGAAGTGAATTTCAAGCATGTGTGAAGATATAATAATTTTGTGGCAAATGGGCTTGCCGATGAAGCAATTCATTTGGATGGAGTCTTAAGCAAATCAAGGAAGTGAATTTCAAGCATGTGTGAAGATATAATAATTTTGTGGCAAATGGGCTTGCCGATGAACCAATTCATTTGGATATTTAGGTATTTCTGTGCAAAATAGGGACACTCCTGAGTGTAGATTGCTCCCCTAGGTTTTAAATTTGAATTCAAACTAGATGGACATCACTCATTATCACACTAGGATAAGAGTTCAATGACATGCTTCCCACATGGCATGTCTATCCTCCCTCTCGTATACATGGTACTTAGTAATATTTATGGCAAGTGAGGGATCCATAACACTCCCTCATCTTCATGGCTCCCACTTATTACTAAAACCTCTCCATTAACTTGATTATTTATGGGATTCTCCTCACATTTTTCTTCAGCAAGGTGGGATATCTTTGGTAAGAGATATTAGGGGTGTAAAAGGTTTTGGGAAGCGATGCATCTAGGATCGAAGAGGGTGTTGAATTGGTGATGATTACTAGATATTTAGGGAAATGTTAGGAGGTAATACTTCTCTTTCCTTCCCACTAGTATAGAAGCAGAAGGTCAAAAGAAAAACCTAGACAATGAGGATAATTATCTATGAATATTCATATGTTTTGTTCCTTTGTTTGTGATTACATTGTTGTGTATGGTGGCAAGTGTTCTTATTTGAGTGGTGAGTTTGGATACCCAATTATTTCTATACAAGTTCACATGGTCAACCATTCAAATTGGGGAGTATGTGGGCATGTTGTCCTTAATGACATCAAGGAGATAAAGAGGATGATGTGTAGGATAAATTCTCAAATGGAGAGTATGAAGGGGCCAATGGATAACATAAATTCTCATATTGAGCATCATGATTCTACGAAACTTAGAAAGACAAGTGAAGGATTAGGGTGAAATGTTGGATAAGATAGCTAGTGCCTCAAAGATTCATTTTAGCATAACCTTGCGTTTAAATCCCAAGGAACTTAGTCTCATAATATTTTCTGTGTTGGTTCGAAGAAGGTTCAAGAGAATATTGTGCATGCATTGTCACAAAAAATAGTATGTCTTGGATTGCAAGGAATGAGCAACTTCTATCCTCTCAGAACCTCAGGACAATACACTTAAATTTCACATGGGAATGGTAATATCTATTTAGGTTTCCTAGGTCCACTTGAGTAGACCCAAGTTAACCCAGGGAGGCATCCCCAACCAAGTTTATCTAGGTACTTTTTAGAAGATACAAACTTTCCCATGGTACTTCACTTGGTCAATTTGTATGAAGACATTGGGCCTAAGAGATTTAATACAGGTTTGAAATATGGGTAACGTAAGGGGTTATTAATGCAAGTGATGTAAATATCCCCATAAGTGAATTATGATCAGGGTAACCCTTGTTAAATGGAGAGACAAAATTAGTACGCTACCTTAAAATATACATTGTACCACTTGTTTAATGTCGTGGATGATTATTAAAATTCTTATTGTTTCCAATGATTAGAGGTTCCTAGACTATGTGAAATTTGTGTCACATATTTGTCTATGTGTTGATTTCAAAATGTAACCAACACTTACATTAATGTCCTGTATTTGTTGATATGCAAAGTGGAAGCTTAGATTTGAAAATGTTATGAATGAATAACATTAGTTTTGTTGTCTTAGGAATGTCTCAACACTTAGGTTGCTTGCTGGGTTATTATATATCTGGGCGTAAAACATATAACAACAAACAATAAAATTTCCAACTTAAGTTGCTTTCTGGTTTATTATATATCTAGGCGTAAAACATATAACAACAAACAATAAAATTTCTAACTTAAGTTAAACAAACACAACGAGACTATATGTTATGGAAAGTATTTGATTTTTAGTTCCTTTATGAGATTTTTTTTCTCTAATTGAAATCTGTTTTAATGAGATGAAATTTAGATGAATATTTTCCTAAGGGAATAAAATGATTTTAGTATAGAAATCCCATCTAACCTAGTGGATGAAAAATTTAAAATAACAAAGAATTTACCAGAGTGGAAAATAATTGGAAATAAATACTTGATCTAGGTGCCTTCAAATCAATTGCTTGATGGAGTTGACTTGCCCCTCCTAAATGGAGCTCTCATTGGTAGATTCGCCTATCCATGGAAGCTCTAGGTATTACAAGAAACCCCTTCCAAGATGAAGTTCAACCTTCAAGCCTTCTTGCTCGACCTAAAAATGGTAAACTATGATATCCCAAATCAACAATGCTTAGCCACGCACAATCTAGTAATTGTTAGAACGTGTAAATTTAATATTACACGTGTAATAATGTTTTGTATGATATCATAAGATGTCTTATTTGGAATTCGAAGGAATAAATAACTCTAATATTATGTAAAAGGAGTTATTCCACATGCATTATGGAGAAATATTATCCTATTACGATTCATCGTATAAAAAGGTGGAAAATCATTTATCCTACATGAATTTTGGGATGTAATTCTTCATACCTCTTGTTATATAATAGAGGTGAAGGAGAGCCTTTGGGAATACCATTCTATTATGTTGTGATGTTATTGTATAATCTATGAAGCATATGTGGAGAGGAGCTCACTTGTAAGGTTGGATATTTTGAAGAATAAGAAGACAATACCTTCTAGTGGATGTTTCATTCTTTTCTCTTGTTTTTTACATGATTATTTTTTTCCTATGTAGATAGAAGGATAGACTAGTATATTCCTTATTTTCATGCTAAAAGTGTATTGTTGTATGTTTATGCATATTCTCAATAGTATAACCTGACATCAGATCTAGTTACTATGCTCTACCTTCTTCAGTAGTTTTTTGAATTATTTTTACAAGAAATAAATTCTTCAAATTATTTTGTTGGGTCCTCCATATTTTGTATACCTTTCATCTGAACTACCAAAGCCTTGTGATTATTCTCTAGATATGGACATTTTCTACAAGTTTGAGATTTATTACAATTAATGATCTATCCATTTATTATAGATCATTTAATTTTTCTACCGTAGCCCTCACCATTTATTTTTTCAAGGTTTTATTGTAGATCTAAGTTGAAATACCTTGAATACTAACTTGTTATCAATTTATTTTGCAGAAGAAAAAAAAATGTTTTTTTTTTTTAAATTGGTTGTGTTTTGTTGCAAGTTTCTATAAAAAATAGTGATCATTTCACATTTTTCCAAAATTTTAATAGGTTTAAGGAAATTTGGGGAAGATTTGCACCTTCTAGTTTGTGTAAGTGCAATTTCATGCCTTTTCTTCAACGAAAACATGAATAATGCATATGTTTTGGCCCAAATTTCACTGATTCTGATTTTGTAATCTTTGTTTCTGCTATACGATCACAGATCCATTTGTTAGCTTTCGTTAGGCTTCAATTTTGGTGATAAATATTTGGGTTTTGTCACTTTTTCTTCTTTATACAACAAGTCATGTTTTTGCATTTAGGGTTTATTATTTTCTTTCACTGTGACTTCATAAGTTGTCTCTATTCTTGAATACTTGAATCTAAGTATATCCATTGGAAGATAAAGATGATTGATCTCTTTTGAAGAGTAAGAATATATAAAGATTATGCAAATGTAATAAAAAGAAATCAACTGATGTGAAAGACTCGACAATATGAGAATATCAATATGATGAAGCAAGAGGAATCAATGAAAAAACAGTTTTAGATCTAGTCTATAGATATATATAGGCTAAGGATCACCTCATTGAGGTATGAAAAGCTGCATGCTATTTATTTGATAAAGGTGATGATATTTTTACTTACTGTATTGAAAATAAAACCCACTATTTTGACCCTAAATATTCTAAGTAAATTTTTGCTGAAATTAAAACATATAATGAAAACTTAAATAATTTTGGTAAAGATTACAAGAAGAATGATAATGCTCTTACTATTCTTATAGAAGAAAAGTTATATTCACGTTTTGATATTTCCATCCAAACTAGGAATAGATCTATTGAAATGTATAACCAACTATGAAACCAACTTTTGAAGGTTTTTGTAGAGGTTACATTAGAGAAAATATGCCTTTTAAAAGTTATCATCTAGGTTTTAGGTAAATATGTAATCCAATCAACTTTAATCTAAAAAGAGGTGTATGTCTAAGGGAAATTTTTATTATTTAACTTGGTTATAGATGAAATTTTTTATTATTTAACTTTGGTATAGATGGAATTTTTTATTATTTAACTTTGGTATAGATGGAATTTTTTATTATCTGGAAAATTTCAATATTATAATTTCCATGTACTTTAAGGGTAATTGTTAATCAAGTTGTCTAGAAATTAAAAACAAAATTAATGTATAACCTAAATTATGGAATTAATATATTAACCAAAATTATGGAAACTTAAATTATGGAATTAATTAATCATTAATAAAACGAAATTAGATAGTATAAAAAAAATGTAAATTAAAAATAGCCAAGCCTATGTGCTATTTTTGTGCATAATATAGTATCTTAAGTTTTGGATTTTCTTTTTCTTTTTGTATAACCGATTCTTTATATTTAGGATTTTATATTCTTATGCATAATTGAGTTCCTCATGTTTAGAATATGAATATAGAGAGAGAAAGAGTTATATATATAAATGTAAAAACGTAATTAAATCTTTGTTAACAAATTGTATTAAACATTGTGCTAATAAATTAAGTTTAATGCATAGTTTACGATTTGGGTCCTAGAATATAGAGTTTTCTCGCACAATTTTGGTAAATTCCGTAGGAATTTTAAAAAATCCATTACAGCAGTCAGGTTCTCGAATTTTGGGTGCTCGTGTTTTTGAAGGTGTTGAATCCATTTATACAAACAAAATTGTGATTAAAACACAATTCATTCTAATTTTGCAAAATAAAAAATGTTGGATTCTTCCTTCCAAATCGTAGATTTTTTATACATGTCCTTAATTTAAATATAAAATAGATATATAAGGTCATTTTTAAATAAAAGAGAAACAATTAAAATAATATTTAACAGATATATTAAAAACTACTTACATGGCATTATTTTATCAATTTCTTTATTTTTCCTTACAAGGCCATTTTTAAGTTGAAATTTATTCTATTGGATAAATGAGAAAAATATATATTTTTAATGTCCCCAAAATTTGAATTTTTCTTTTTATTAGGCTAGTCAAATACTACATGAACTGGACATTATCTCAACTTATGTGGAATGTGTTGTACTTTGTTTCACTGCACTGTATTGTCGTAAGCTATTCTTACTTCCTTCTAGATGTTTTCCTCGATGTGGTTATTAGTGTAATGATATGTTGTCATTATGTATCTTCATATCTGAGTTTGATGGTTATCTATTTACATGTATGTATGTACTGTCAATTTATTACTCATTGGTTATAAAGTTTGATTATTGTTTTGTGAATAATCCTGACTTAACTTGTATTGTCAATCGTTGGAGTGGCGAGACTTGTTTCCCTTGTAAAAACACCTCGAAAGGTAACTGATTTTACTTTTCTCTATAGGGCTTACTTAGTTCTTATTGAACTAATGCAATTTTCTCTTTGTTTTTTGCATGTGCACTTGGTGACGAAAAACTGACTATAATAGGGAACAAAGACATACTGTCTATGCTTCACTATCACACAGCTTGGATGACAAACAAACCTACAGTCCTATCTTAGTGATTATTATTACGGTATTTAGTTGTTGTTTATGCAAGGCACGGTGTTATTAATCCTATGTTTGCACTTGTTACATTTATTGTTTATGGTCTTATGACCTTGATTTAGTTTGAGCCGGCACTTAACATTTACATGGTGTAATTGTCATTGTATAAGGCTTAACATATTATGTACTATCCCTATGATCATTATAGTCCTTGTGTATAATGTCAAAGGCATAATGTCAACCATTCATGGCATATTACATATGCCACAAATTATGTCTTATCCTATATCTACGTTACCAACATTGGGGTTTATGATTTGCATGGTGGTCAATTGTTGCAATGCGATTTGGGGTGGCATAAACTATAGACTTTGGGTTTTTATCTCACGTAATGGAGGACAGGGTGGCGAATTTAATGCGCCTTGGAAAACAGGGATCTCAAGCCCTAAGCTTGGACTAGCACGAAGGTATGGTTTATTTGTTATTTTGTTAAGTGAGCTCTGTCTCTAGTCTGCACTATGGCGTGAAGTTTGGAGCTTGTTGGTGCTTGGAAGGTATGCCTTCTGATTTGGTTTTGCATCTCTTGTTTAGTTGTTTCAGTGTTGGAGTTTTGACATGCTTCTCATCTGTGTCCTGATTAGTTGCAGGTCGCAAGGTTCTTATGGTGCGGGCCGTGGGTCTCCAGGGTGTCAACCGCACTACCCTTTATGGGTAAGCCTTGTTGTAACAAGTTGAAACTCGTTCCTTCTAGTGTGTGGGTGTTACGACAGAGCGTGAAGATCGTCGTTGGATGAATGCTTGGGTTAGGTGTTTTTAATGGTTTCGACTAGAATTGGTTTGTCTGTAATTTATGGTAAAGCATCCAGAGATGTGTTTATACTTTGGGGTTTTTGTTGGGATGGAATCTTCAGGTCGAGACTGTTTGGAATTCATCTATGTACATGAATACTCTATTGATAATGTTGGTCATGGTGAATATTACAGACTCTATGTTATTTGGTTAATGTGTTGGGTTTGGTAGAATGGTGACATCATCATTACTTGCAATGTTGTAATTGCTTGGGATTACATGGGGATTATGACTATTTATTTTCATATATACTTTGTATTGGTTATTTGATAATGCATTCATTGTTGTGAATGCATCATGGTTATGATTCTTTAGCTTGGTGCTTAGTTTGACTTCTGTGTAAACTTGTATTTCTATTTTAAGTTCTTAATGTGGATATATTTTCAATGTTACTTGGATTTTAGAGCCATGTCACTAATGGCAATGGCATTCCTTCCATTTAGAGTAGTGATTGTGTAGTTTTTATGGTTATTCGTAGCGTTTAAATCATTTCCTGTGTATTTAATTGGAAACGACTGTGGCTGTGGGGTTGACCCTATCATTACTATTACTTAGCACACATAGGGGTTTATTGACTTATGTTAAGGGTTTACGGGTATTGTATACAAATGGTCATGAGCCATGAAATGGTTACGGTGTGTAAAACAAATTGGGTTTCATTACTGTATGGAGTTATAATGTTTTACAACCTATATAATGATTTGGTAATTGATATGGGAAACATTGTCAGGGAAACTATTTCGTTATGTGTTTAATGTTTATGGCATTCGATGGTTTATAAAGGAGACTATGTAAAATATTTATGAGTTGTTCACATCGTTAAACGCTACTAACAAATCTTATAGGATTCAATGTTAGCCATGTTTTTAAATGTATGTTGGAAAATGGAAGTCGCGAGCTTATCAAGATTCGATCCTGGATACGACGGTTGTAAACAATGAGTATGTGAAATAACTTGTTTGGGAATTCATTCCCACGGGATTCGATCCTGTGACTACTTGTATTTATATGATATATTTAGTGAGTTCTGTGATTAGTTTTATTGTTGACTTATTATGTAGAAATCTCTCTTATGATATAATATTTGTATATTTGTATTTTATGTTTTAAATGTATAGTTTGGTTATTATGAATGGGGAATTTATGCCTACAAACCTTATAGGTCTTCGATAGCTTAACTTTCTATTTGGTATTATTGGTTATTTATGACAATCAAAATGATTTGTTTATAGTCTTGTCTTATGTATAAATGATGTAGCTATTGATACTTTATGTTATAATTTTATACATAAGTTTAAGTTAATATTATGGATAATAGTTTGGGTTTATCTCTATTTAACATAAGCCTGCTGGCAATATGCAATATGCCAGTAGAGATACTATGAATATATGCTATGTTTTAAATAATTCTAGCATTTGGAAAAGAATTTAAAGATAGGGAATAAATTGTAGAAATGAATTTAGAAAAAAAACAACCCTTAATTATTGAACATGAATTGAATTTTAGAAGTAAACTAGAAAACAAAACCCTTAAGTAATAGACAAAAAATGAATTGTAGAGATGAACTAGAACATAACCCTTACACTAATGGAGAGGAAATGAATTGCAGAAATGAACTAGAACAAAGCCCTTAATTAATAGACAGGAAATTATCTACAGAAAAGATAATCTAGCTTATAGTAGACAATTACTAAATAATCATCTAGAATTCCAATTGCTTTGATTAATAAAACTTGTATAGTTTACAAGGGAAAAAATCAAGAACCTCATACCTACAAGATGAAGCTATTTCAATGGATGAAAACTTGCACACTCAAATAACCAGTATTAACAAATTCATAGACAGATCTGACCTCTGTATGGATAACAGAATCACTTGGGAACTACGATGTTTCACCCAACCATGACCTGGAACCATTCCTGGTTTCAATCCAGATCCCCCTGAGCTGGTTGTAACATGCAAGTAGCTTAGAGCTCCTAAGGTAAGGCTTCCCTAACTAGGATATTAGTTTTTGAATCAATTCTCCATTTTCGTTTTAGGAAAAACTGTTCTCCAAGAAATAACTTAAGAATAATCAGGTATAATTATGGAATCACCAAAAGATTGAAGATCCTCAAGCCTCCCTTTGGCTTGGGTTTTTATAGGAAGAATTTTCAGTTAAAGGGGAAGTTAAATCAAGAATCATTTGATTTCTTGATTTAACTCTTTTTATTCAATTCAGTCACTTTTAATATTTAACTTTGGAACTTTTAACTAGTTCCTATTTGGACTCTTGCAGGTATTTNATATGTATATATACATACATATACATATACATGTATATGTATATGTATATGTATATGTATATGTATATATATGTATGTATATACATATACATATACATATACATATACATACATACATACATACATACATACATATATATATATATATATATATACATATACATATACATATACATATACATATACATATACATATACATATACATATACATATATATACATATATACATATATATATATCATTTGTTAACATTTGTATTTAGGTATCATATAACATGATCCCTAAACTTAGGGCACTTTCATTATCAAACATATTAGAATCAACAAACTTATTAGTTTCTTCACTTACAACCAGTGGTTGTGGTGATGAAGAGGACTCTCCAACTTCAACTAGTGCTAAAGGCTCTTCTTCGAACTGAATACTTCTTTCAATGAAATATTTGTTACTGCTCAAGTTTATGAGTTTGTACCCTTTTAAATCTTCAGAATACCCAACAAATAGGCATTCTTGGCTTTGGGGTTGTAAATACTTCATTTTTTTGGTTTGAATTCTAGCCCAAACCTTTGAGCCAAAAATCTTGAAATGGATCACATCTGGCTTGTGCCCACTCCAAGCTTCAAAAGGAGTAATACCATCAAGATGCTTATGTGGCACCCTATTCTGGATATAGGATGCATATTTTATAGCCCCAAAAAATTGGTGGCAAAGTTTTATCCTCCATCATGCAAGTTGCCATTGTTGGTAAGGGGTTGGGGTAAGTTACGTAGCATCGCGGATGTTGTGCAAGCCTAGAAAAAATCACGCAAGATGAAGACAGAACGATAGGCAGAGATGGACTAATTTTGATTATTTTGTATCACTTTTTGTACTTTTGGACCATATTTTGTGGATATTGGTCATTTGTTAGAAAACTAGTTAGAATTTAGTTAGAAGTGGAACATAAATGTAAAGGCACAAGCCTATAAATAGAGGAAGAATTGTGAATGAAAGTAAGGTGATTAAAGGGGAAGTCCTTTTGAAGCTAAGTGTTGAGAGGTTTTGGAGAGTAGTCTTTGGAGAACTCTAGGATATGAATCTATGCTTTATGACTGAGAGTTCATTGTAATTTCTAGTTTGGATTTGTGAGCTATTGTAATACAAAGAGATGAGATTGTTCATAATGGATGTTATCTTTTTCTCGTCTTTCTCTGTTACTGTAATCCATTGATGAGTATGTGCAACATATGATGCAATGATTTTCTGCTTATGAATGATGTTATGTGATAGTATGATTATTTCTGGCATGTGATGTAGCTGTTGTGACTGAATGATGTGATCTGCCAATTAGTGATGATTACACTAGTGCAAAGTGAGAGATTAGTGACCAGGAGACCAAAAATTTTGGTCACCACAATATTTTTCAAGGGATAAATTTAAGTGGGCTAACTAAAAAAGACCAAGATAAATGACCACTTTTGGGCACGGGATAAAACTAAACTAAAAAAGACCAAGATAAATGACCAAATTTGGTCATGGGATATCTTGACTAAAAATAACCACATAACAATTGGTCATTTATTTGGCCATTTTTAGTTGTGGATCTATTCGACAATGGGAAATTACAATTTTGACAATGAATTTGTACATTTTACTAAATTCTAAGGCTGCAGATGGATTCAGAGACCCCCTAGAACTTAGTAAATTGTAGACCGCCTCATGTGTCATAACTCCACCGTTGACACCAAACATCAATAAAGAACATTTACACATATACATAAGGGGTTTTAGACGTAGTCACCAAAATTGTCTAAAATGTGTATGGTGAGACATTCCGACCTTGTGGCTTTGGTTAATTAAAGTTATAATTAATAATAAAAGTTTAAATTTATGTACAATACATAGGTAAATTGTTTTTTTACATAATACAAATATGACATAATATACAATTTCACCCCTTTATTCTCTTTTAAATGGATGAGATGAATGCCATATTGATTTAGCTTTAAATGATTGAGAAGATGAGTGTTATCTTTTATATATTAGTATAGCAAGTAACATGTTAAACTCTAATTTACTTATTCATTCTTTTAAGTGGATGGGATGAATGTCATATAGATTTAATTTTTTATTTAATTTTTATTATTTTTTATTTAAAAAAAATCATAATTTTATTTTTCATAGAGTATCAATTACTATATATATAATATATATATGCGTGTGGCATATATTCCGAAAAAAGGTCTAAGATTTGATCTTAGAGAGTACATCTTTACTTTTTTATATACAAAAATGACATCATAGATGTTGTCAAAATATGTCTGTATCTATCAAAAAGTGTCAAAATCCGTCGTAAAGAAAACAATAGGAGAGACATATCCCATCTATGAACACCAGTAAATCCACTTAGTGCCGACTAGAAATGACAAAATTTGTTGTTGAAGTAAGCATAGTGTAGATTATGCATATGTAAAAGATCGAATGACCTAACCTGCATTCAAAAACCACGGGCTTTCCATAAAAGGGCGATGATAATATTGGAATGTTTGGTCCTCATTATGTTCTTCTACTTGAAATTGTCTTACAACTAGCTAGCTGAAGGCCCTCTTTAAAAAGGGTGTATGCAATTCTATTCTTGTCCTTGTAGACATGTATGTAGGAGAAGAAATTAAAATTTGATTTAATATCCATAATTTCTTCAAGTAGTGGAATCAATCTCTAGCGTGTACACATCTTTGTGCAACATTGACCCAATTAAAAACTAACATAGAGTCTCCATAAACTTGTAGATTATGTACACATTTTTCTATAGCAAAAATCATTATAATTTTAAGGGGTAAAAGCTCAACATAATTGTTTGTTCTCTCTCCAAAAACCAAAGAAATATTAAAGTTAAATTTTGATGGTTAAAAAGATGAGTGTTATTTTTTACATTCATCTTGTAAATGACACACATATACACTAGGGAAATTGACATTTGGAGCGATGCTTGTACTTGCATTACACAGGGTCTATTCTTTTCCACTACCACTATATCTCTAGGTGCACCTACACAACTTTTAACATAGGACACAGGTTAAGCAAAGTTGAAATTTGTAAAGTTACTAACGTTGCAAAAAATGCTTTTACAATGTACTCTCTCACTACTTAGTATACAAGCATAAGCAAACTTTAAAAATATATAATTATTAAATTTAACTTAACTATTTAAAAAAAAATCTATATATATATTTTAAAAATAATAATAATAAGTAAAAAATTTCATTACAAGAAAAGAACTCTCTTCAAAAATGACTTCACACAAAAGTCTTTGTGCGAAGTCTTTTTTGAAACACAGGTGTGTTAGAAGTTTGTTTTATTTCAAAGAGACTTGGCCCATGTGTTCGTGGAGAAGGTATGTATTATATCATTCCCCGTTACCTCTTGGTTTCCTTACGGGTGATTAAGGATCTTCACAGGAAATTTTAGTATCTTGACATCCGGGGAAGCTAATCTCCTTTAATCTCCCTGAATAGGAGTCACAGATTGGATAAAACAACAAGGATCCCATTTGGGAGGGCATCGAAAGCATTTTAATCAATCACAATGTATAGAAATTTCTAGGAGCAGGCCATAGAGTATGGTCAGCAGCCAGTGCGGGAGGGTAATGTTGGCAATTATGTCAAGGCATCCCCCCTGTACATGAATGCCCTCGAATACTTCAGAACCCATCTCAAATATGAGAAAAACCCCAAGATCAAAGAGGCCATCACCTAGAAATTTACAGAGTACTTGAGGAGGGTGGAGGAGATCCGAGTTGTGCTGGATGAGGGGTTGAGTTCGAGGCCTACTGCCAATGGGGATGTCATCGTGGCCACCAAACCCAAATTGAAGCCGGGAGCCAAAGGGGATGGAGAGGATCCATAGCAAGCCAAGCTCCGATCAGGCCTCAATTCTTCCATAATTCAGGAGAAACCCAACGACAAGTGGACTGATGTGGCAGGACTAGAGAGTGCCAAGTAGGCCTTGTAGGAGGTTGTCATCCTACTTGTCAAGTTCCCCCAGTTATTCACAGGAAAGTTTTATTTTTATTTTTTTAGCTATGATCTGATCATTTTTCATAGTCAAGTGTTTCAGGGTATTTAAAAGCCGAATGAAGCTATAAGAATAATGTTTAGTTTTACAAACTTTCCCAGATGAGGGGTTTCTTTGCCAATTTTTTACAAATGGTTCCTTTATTCCTTTTCATTCAGGGTTGTAAAACTTTAAAAGTTATTTGTATAGAGTTTCTATGAGGCAAATCATCGATGGGAAATTTAGTCTTTTTATTTGCTTTTCTATATTAATATTTGTTGCAATTGGATGGCTTATATACAGATATTGATCTTGACATGTTTTTGAGATGGGTGTTTTTGTTTTAGTATTTGGTTTTTAGGAATGCTGCATTTGAAACTCGGCAAACTCTAAACATTTCTCTTCCCTTAGGGGTTAGAACCTCGGTCATTCCTCTAGGAGTCACAGATTGGATAAAACAACAAGGAACCAATTTGGGAGGGCATCGAAAGCATTTTAATCAGTCACAATGTATACGAATTTCCAGCAGCAGGCCATATAGTATGTTTAGCAGCCAGTGCGGGAGGGTAATGCTGGAAATTATGCCAAGGCATTCCCCTTGTACATGAATTCCCTCGAATACTTCAGAACCCATATCAAATATGAGAAAACCCCCAAGATCAAAGAGGCCATCACCCATAAATTTATATAGTACTTAAGGAGGGCGGAGGAGATCTGAGTTGTGCTGGACGAGGGGTTGGGTTCGAGGCCTACTGCCAATGGGGATGTCGTCATGGCCACCAAATCCAAATCGAAACTAGGAGCCAAAGGGGATGGAGAGGATCCAGAGTAAGCCAAGCTCCGATCAGGGCTCAATTCGGCCATAATTCAGGAGAAACCTAATGGCAAGTGGACTGATGTGGCAGGACTAGAGAGTGCCAAGCAGGCCTTGTAGGAGGCTATCATCCTACCTATCAAGTTCCCCCAGTTCTTCACAGGAAAGTTTTTATTTTTATTTTTTTAGCTATGATCCGATCATTTTTCATAGTCAAGTGTTTCATGGTATTTAAAAGCCGAATGAAGTTATAAGAATAATATTTAGTTTTACAAACTTTCCCAGATGAGGGGTTTCTTTGCCAACTTTTTACAAATGGGTAGTTTATTCCTTTTTCATTCAGGGTTGTAAAACTTTCAAAGTTATTTGTATAGAGTTTTCTATGAGGCAAATCATCAATGGGAAATTTAGTCTTTTTATTTGTTTTTCTATATTAATATTTGTTACAATTGGATGGCTTATATACAGATATTGATCTTGACATGTTTTTGAGATGGGTGTTTTTGTTTCA
>LPNX011035011.1:25250-73623 GCA_001517045.1 Pseudotsuga menziesii | reverse complement strand
CCCTTTGATGCTCATACTTGATTCTAGAGTTGTTTATGCCCATAGGACTGCCCAACATTGCTCCTAGTGTGACATTGAAAATACCAAGTTTGTTCTGGAACACCTAAATAGGGACAATTCACCTTGGCGTACTGGTTTATTGTTAGAGGAAGGCCTTCTCTCATTATTCAAGGAACATTCACCCTTGGAGACACATGCATAAGGGTAGTTTTCAGCCTTACCAAAGGAGAAAGTGATCATTTGAAGCATGCTTAGACTATTTTATACACACTTGAAGAGTCAGCCTTCCAATGGGAAAAGGGTTGGAGGCATGGCGATTCCATCAGATATTCAACTCGTCCTGACACTTGAAGTGTCGATCATTCGATGGTCTAAAGAATCAGAGTCATGACATGACCGTCAAAAAGTTTCACCGAAGCTTCAGAAGAACGTCGAAAAAGCAATGCCTATTGGTAGATTTAACAAAAAAAAATTGAAAGATTTCACTTATTTATAGCAATTTGATATTAAGTGTGGGCCGAGGATTTGGTGGCTTACAGAGGAACTTCCTCTAGAAAATCATTCAACCTTCCCCTAGGCTAAATTTTTGTATGTTAAAGAAGGCTTCTCCTATGCACAACAACGATTTTGCATATGGTCCCTCAAGACAACGATTTGTCATGCATGTGGACTCGGGATTTGGTGATTTGAGCAGTAATTGCCTTCCCTAGAAAATCCTATTGTCCTTCCAAACTAAATCGTTGAGATTCCAATGCACACACGTCGTCATGCACAAGTGAAATCAGTTCTTGGTCAGTAGACGGGGGATTGTCTTAGATAGAGGTTGTATCAATACTTTCTTATGAATAAAGAGTGATGTTCTTCCACATTGTGTGTTGATGTTCTTAGTTTCTATGATTTATCAAATTCATTATCATCTATATTTATATGCAACTGTAATATTTCATTCATATTTATATAGCAATTTAGATCTATGTGTTAGATATCAATCTCTTTTACAAGTGTTGAATATCTTGAATTTTCTAGAGCATTTGGAGAAAAGGTTTAAATCTAGGACCAACCTTCATAAATAAGGTACATGTTCTTTCTGTCCTATTTCTCTCACAACATCTATAGAATGATGTATGTATGCAAGTTAAATATTTGTATGTTGATGACCCTAAACCCTTGTGTCATAAAGAATAATCCCTGAACAATGTGGGCGAAAGACACATTAAAGTGAACCAAGATGTGACATTCCATGAAGAGGATGCATTCAAGCAATCAAAATATATTTAGTATGATAAAAACATGGAGGAGCATGAAAATCCCATGATTAAGGACCCAAATTCTAGTTCTCCCCATTCAAAGGTTCAAAGGGAGAATCCAAAGGAGTTATCATATTCACTAGCTCTTAAAGAACTAGTAGAATTGGTTGAGAGGTTAATTGATGAACCTCCTACTAATACAAGAACAACATGGTGCTCATATATAGAAGGAAGCATACTATATTATTCAAGAATCTTGGAATAATTCTTGGGATCAAAGGTTTGGAAGAAATGAGATGATATTTTCCTCAATCAAGGAAAATACATAGTAGAGATCTTGAAGAGATTCAGGATGACAGACTACATGTCCATGGCTGCAGCTATGATATTCTTGCTAAGCCTTTGTCCATAGTAAATTTGAGTACTTCCAGGACAAGCTTGGTGTAGTATAGAATAATTCATATTGATGAGAGGAAGTATTGTTCTTTCTCCATAAGAAGAAAGAAATAGTTAAAGTTAACAATAAATATTCGTGTATGACATGAATAAGGATTTCTACCCATCGGTAATCCATCTAGTGGTACACGGCTCAAACACTGGTTAACCATACAATAGTATATGGATCAGGTTATACATATAGTGTTATATGCCTCAAATTAGCTATGTAGTGGTACATGGCTTAGTTAATTCATGTTGAATATAAGACACTCCATTGTACACAAATCAAATTAATCATATAGGAATACATGAATCAGATATAAGTTAGTCAAGGTACATGACTCAACCCGGGGCTACAGTACAGATAGCTTGGGGCTATTATATCTCATATAGAGTGCACATGTTCATGAGAAAAGTTATACTCAAGGATGTTGGGGAGAATATAAAGACTATCAGTAGACCTTAGATACTAATTAAATGTCTCTAAGACTATCAAATACTCAAGTGAATTATATTTAGGATTGTTAGGGAATATTTAACCTCTTGGAGAGTTTAGATATCTATATAGTTAGATAGTATATTTTTTCATGCATGGGAACGAGTATCATGTATGAAAAAATGAATAAATCCGTATATATGCTTAAGTGAGCTGTGTAGGCTATGTATTTGAGAGTTTACAACTATATTTAGAGACTAGGTGTCTCTAAGAGAAAATTTGATCCAAACTTGTACTTCAATATTGTGATGAACCAACCATTGATATTGGATTTGTATGTTTATGTTTGTCCCTTATTTGAGAGGAATAATAGATAGTTTGGTGTAAAAGGGAGATAACTTCTGAGTTTGAAGACTTGAGTCTTATCTACTACTTTCTTGAAGTTTGGTAAAGGAAAGATGAGATTTTTCCTTCTAAAATGAAAAAAAAAATGATGTCTTGCAAAGATTGGGTGTGATGGATTGAAAATCCATGGCTACTTTGATGGTTTCTAGTTTGAAGAAAATACAAGAGTAATATTATGGATTGGATCCAGTAAATGTTAACAAGTATAAACAACTTATTCATCCCTTCATGTACTTGCTACATAGTATACCTATTATATGTTATGTTGTGATTCAAATCATATATGATCTTAGACATAGACATTACGAATCTTCTTAGGTACCTTCAAGGTACTATTTCATATGGACTTAGACTTGCATCCAGTGGTGAGATAAAGTTACTTGGTTGTTCCAACTCCAATTGGAGTGGTAATGTATTGGATCTAGTACTACATAAGCAAATTGTATTGCAGCTAGTTCTACACGATCAAAGTGTATTTTGGATACTTCTATAGGATCAAAGTGCATTGTAGATAGTTCTACAGAAGCAATATGTATTTCATCTAGCAGTACATAAACAAAGTATATTACGACAAGTACTAGTTGTCGAGACATGATGTGGTTTGAAAAGATACTTTCTAGGTTAAAATATTATGTATATAGTCATTCATTGTGACAATCAAAGCTACATCGATATTTCCAAAAACCCTGTGTTTCTTGATAAGTTGAAACACATTGAAATGAAGTATCACTTCATCAGAGACATGGTCCAAAAAGGTGTTGTAAAACTTCTAGGAAATTTCTACTTATGAGAAGATTATAGACATGTTAACAAAGCCTCTACCCATGACAAAGTTTAGGTACTTTTGGGAAAAGAGAATTCCTCCCTCACTGAGAGAGAGTGTTAAAAGTACAACCTCATGAGTCATTCTCCAAGACAATCTTGTGCATCTAGGATTGGGCCTTATGTGTTGAGGTAGGGTTCCTGAGTTGGACTAAGAATTTAATGTAAGCGGTTATTCCTCATTTTTGAGGAGAATGATTTGATACATCAAAGTGATAATGTTGTAAATTCATGTTGGACAAGGCTCACAACTTGTGTGTCAAGTTAGTGTTAAGTTTTCTTAATTTTCTTAGATGATATCTTAAAACAAATTGTCACTAGAAAATCGTTGAAAGAATAACAAGCACAGAAACATAAGAACACAAAAATTTTCCTAGTAGAAACCTCAAGGGAGAAAACCTCGCAAAACTTCCTGAGTATAGATCTCAACTAGAGTAGTGTAAAACCCATACAAATATGTCTAGCTTCTTTCTAGTGCACTAGTTCTTCTCTCTCTTGCAAAACAGCTTGAGTGAGTGAGTACAAATGAAGGGTAGCGCCTCCATATTTACATTCTTTAGTTAAATTGAACTCTAACCTAACAAGTTTGACTTCTCTAACTGATTGGGTCAGCTTGTCCAATTAGACACCAAAAATAACATGTATTATATTGACACTTGGGTAATATTGACCTGAATTACATCCGAAGGTTACATTGATTCTTTCAATGACTATAACAAGACCAAATCATCTGCCAAGAAATGACTAGGAAGGTATTCAATAGTAGTAGCAACATCTACCATTACAACTGTACAACTAACTACTGAGACTCTACATGTAATAGGAAGTTTTGGAACAATCATCATACATATTCATCATCGATCTCAGCTAGATCATCTTCTGCAATATTAGTATATGAATACTGAATCATTTTCTTCAATCATATTCTATCACCTTCTGGATCATCTTCTGTAGCATCATCATTTGTTACTTCATCTTTTGGATCATCTGATTTTCGACACCAGTGTGTAAACACTGAACCATCATCTGTAACATCATCATCTGTTGCTTCATTATGTAGATATTGAAACATCATCATCTGCATCATCAATATGTTAACACTGAAATATCATCATCTGCATCATCTGTATGTGAATACTGAAACATCATCATTTGCATCATTAGTATGTTAATACTGAAATATCATCATGTGCATCATGTGTATGTAAATACTGAAACAACAACAACACCATTAGCATGTTAGTGCTAAAAAAAATCATCTATTGTGCTAGATCATCATTTATATTACCATCATATCAAACATCATCATGAGTGTAGAGATATCGAAACTATCAATCATGTCATCAATCAACAATAATTAGTTTGGGAATACTGAACCAGCTACATCAATACACAAACACTGAGACTATCTCAACAACCATCTCAACAAGTATTAGTATAACAATACTGAAACTATCATCTCAACAATCATCAGTCAAACATCTCAGCAATCATCAGTATAATAATACTGAAACTATCATCTCAACAATCATCACTATAACAATACTAAAACTATCATCTTAGCAATCATCAGTGTAATGTCCTCGACCCTATAACCGGTGAAGAGGACGCTACTAACACCAAACATACGGGAAAACAGCCCCATGAACATGAACATGCATATAATGCTGAAATAAAAAGATTAAACATAATACATACTAAGATGCATAACCATTCATATACATAGCGGAAGAAAACAAACATTCATTCAAGCATGCCACATGTTCATCATATTCATTAATCAGTAAATATAATTGCAGAGGTAAAATAGACATGAATACTCATCTGATAAGAACTCATCCCACAACCAGCTATGTCGCTGCAATGTTCCACCCAACCATAGGCCAGCGTGCTCATCAATCTCTCAGCAACACTTCCACCCCCGAGCTGGGCATGCTTCCTTAAGGAATAAGGGTCAAAGCAAGCTTACACATACCCAAGGTACACAAATCATCCAATCCCACACAGTAGGGTTTATCAGGCTGTCAAGGAGCTAGGAAAGGCTAAATGCTAAGCTGATGACCTCAAACACAAGTTTTCTCAAGAATACCCAGCCTCTCATCCTACTCTCAATAGTCCAAAGACCAAACACTACATACTACAGCAAAACAAACAGTTCACAGCTCTGTGAAGAAGATGAAGTCAACAGGGTGACAACCCCAAACCAAAGGGTGCAACACAATTCAGGTCAACAACGCTTTAGAGTTTTTCTTGGCCATAGCATGGCCAAAAAAACTCAACAACAATCCCAATAACCTTAGCACCCAAGAAGCAACCCAAAACCAGGGAAAGACAACAGCCCCAAAATCACAAAGAGATGATGGCAGCAACTACACAGTCTGCAATTGGAAAGAAGCCACACCCTCAGCATGGACAGGGGAAAACTTAGCCAACGAATGTGAAAATCAATAGCCCACCAACATCCTCGAGCTCACAGCACACACCATCCCTAATGTAATTACTGGAGAACTTACATAGGCAGAAAAAAGGGGGAAGAACAGACTCTCAACCTGTACGCAAGGGAAAGAGACACAACCAAAGCAAATAATGGAAGAAAACATAGGAAAAAAAAACGAGAAACAAATATCCTTCTTCAACCAGGAAACACCAACACGTTTTCGTAGTCAGCAAGGGTGGGTTAAAAATAGGCTCTCTCTGTGTGAATAGGAAGAAAACACCTCACAATGGAAAACACAGAAAACATCCTGCTGGCTTGGAAAAAGACAAAGCTAACCCAAGACTGGGAAAGAGACCACCGCCCACACCGCATAGGGACTCACCACACCCAAAATGAACAAATGGGACAACCACCACGGTTCAGTGATGAACCACCGAGAAGAACCAGAGCAATATTTGGCAATGCCACATTGTAAAGGAACCACATAGTCCACAAAGTGTGGAGGAGAATTGGTTCTCTGCGCGAAAGGGAGGAACACAACCACAGACTGGAAATCCACCTGAGAGAGAGGTAAGGAGAACCCCCCCAACCCTGAAATGTCGAACCTTTTAACTCATCCCACGTGAGAGGAGGTGAATAGACTCACGATCTGGTTAGTGGGAAGACCATCCGCACGTCGTGGAGAGTGGGAGCAGGCGTGGTATTTTTGTCAGCAACTTGCTGCCCCCAAATAACAAAAAAATAGCAGGGGTGGTGGTGACACATGGCTAACTACCAATGGCCCCCACGGTTTAGACAACCCCCCCCTTATCCTTTGGAATCATGCCCTTTTGATTTAATGTTGCACCGTTGTAGCTGGCTGTAGGTTTAATTGAATTAATGTGCATATTTAAGTGCTGCCAACATTATAGTGTGTCAGATAGCACGATATACCATCAACAACGATCCATCTTACCAAAACATACACAACCAAATCAATGGTGGGCTTTTGCCTTTAGCTCCACACCATGATTAATTACAAAATATACATCGTGTATCTTTTAATGCAAACGGGGTCAAAACTGGGACATTACAATCAGTATAACAATACTAAACCAAACATCTCAACAATCATTAATATAGCAATACTGAACCAAAAAATCATCTCAACATTCAACAGGATAGACATATTGTAACTATCATCTCAACTATCATCAGTTTAACAATACTGAAGCACACAACTGGCCCTTTAACTATCTCGAAGCAGTATCCAAGTGAGTTCTCTGGTAGATCCATCCAATAATTTTGTCTAACATACTATCTCTTTCGAGCCAACAAGCCTAGTTAGATAGATGGATATTCCTAGGGACGAACAAGCTTTGTCATGGATTACAAACCCACTTGGGTTAAAATGATCTAGATAGACATACTAATACCCCTAGGATCAACATGCCTTGTCTGACTAACCCTTTCAAGAAAACTATCCTATCCAGGATTACCCTACTCCAGACTGAGCTACAACCATTACATCCTTCTTCCATCTATCGTCACTCACTCTTTCGAGAGAGGTCCTTTCGGAATACACCAAGATTGTCTCAAAAGTATTCAAACTTTACACAATCCAAAGGCTTAGCCAACACATCTTCCAAATGTTCCTCTGTAGGAATGTACTTGAGATTTACAGCTCCTTTCTGAACCATGTCCTGAATGAAGTGATACCTAAATTCAATATGCTTAGAGTTATCATGAAACATTGTGTTTTCTTTCATCTTAATACAACTCTGATTATCACAAAGGAATCGGTAACTTCTATCACTGCATCAAATAATCCTTCCAACATCTTTTGAATCCATACTGCTTCGCTATAAGATAAACATGTTGCAATGTATTCAGCTTCTACTATTCTAAGTGAAATATTGTTCTTCCTTCTACTAAACCATGAGATTATTCCTGATCCTAAGCTAAAAAAACATCCTGAAGTGATATTTTGATCTTTATCACTTCCTGCCCAATCTGAGTCTATGAACCCATACAATCTGGTCTCATCATTTGATGCATATCTAAGCCCATAATCTAAGGTTCCCTTTAGATACCTCATAACATGTTTTTCTCCTATCAGGTGAATCTTTCTAGGATGAACCATATGTTGACTTAGTGTGTGTAGGAGAAGTAATACATCCTTAGTATATAGTTTAGACCTTAGGCTAACTTGATTTTCCTAAATTTCATTGGTGTCCTATAGTTTAGAGTTAGGAGAGTTAATCCAGTAATATATCTAATTATTTTGGCATGTTCACAACTACAACAGTGCCCTGGTTTGGTCAACCTAGCCCATGCACTCTCTCATTAATGCATTGGAGTTCTACCTCCTTGATTTGTGGGGCCCTTGTTTGACTAAGTGCGCTAGGGGTGTATTTTCATTGGTTTAGCTCTCCTAGGAGCATTTATTGCCACCTAGAGCACCCCACTTGCCTCTATCTTCTCACACACGCATGCCTTGGAGTATTTAATGACCTAGAACACCTCACCAACACTCATACATCAATCAAGTCTATTTGGGCTGATTTGGATCCCCATTGGTCCACTTAGAGGGGATTGAGGTCATTTATCACATTGACAAATGTTCAACTCTAATTGGCTTCCAGATCAACTCGAATTTGTCCATTGTATTATAAATGATGTATGATAATAATATGACAAGTAATCAACACCTTTCACATGTGTTGTTCCAGTTATTTCCTATCTCTTTGTTTTATCTTGCATCTTTTGTCAAATGCTTTGATGGTGAAGTTGTTCTAGCTCCTATATCTAGTTTTAGATGCAATTCTCACATGGTATCAGAGCTAGATGGAGCTCTAATAAATCCTGTGAGCTTGAGTTGTTGTTTAGGGAATATTTCCAGTTTATGTGAGTGTTTTGTACTGCAGGTTTTTACAACAACTTCATGGATTCAAAAGTTGTTACTCTCCTTTCCCCATTCAACTATTCTGAATGGAAGTCGAAGATGTGTGCATATCTCAAGAGGCAATGTCTCTACGATGTGTCCAATGGTGTTGTGAGAGAACTAGAGTCCTATAAAGAGAAGGATGCTTGGCTTAGTGACAATGATAGAGCCTATGGACCTATGTGTCTAGCTATACCTCCTACAATGCACTACATCCTTGATTCTAGAGAAATATAGATGAATCTCTTGGAATGCAACAAGAAGATGTGAGCTATATGGAGAGTAAGAAAATGGGCACCTACTTATGTTTTATTCCTATGATCTTGACCTCATGCATTTCTCAAGAAGCTGTTCAAAATGAAAAAGAAGAAGTATCCAAATATTCAAGAAATGATCCAACTCAAGTTTCTTCCTCTGTGGATTCTTATCCTTGTTAAGAATATATGTTTCCTGAAGAGACCATACGAGTTGCTTCCATCACTATTGCTGAAGATTCATCTATCCATTATACACCCTTCTCCTCGATGTCTTCTATTACGAATGGGAAATATGTATTGCTAGCTGATGTCCATAGCAAGCCTTCTCTAGAATATGGGTTTTCTTCACATGAGAGTATCGGTTCGAAAAATGGAGACGTTTGGATGTCAAGTGAATATCTCTCATTGCTTCACACTATTGTTCCCATGTATTCCTCCACTATCACTAGTAGAGTTCCTTTAAGTTCATATAAAGATGGAGAATCTTTTTCCATCACAATGGCACATTTGGGACTCTTGTTCCACATTCTTGTAGCTGATTACAACCTTTATTCGAAGTTGATGCTTAAAGATCCTTATGACTTGCTTGGGGTCACCTATTCTCAAGCATTTAAATTATCTTCTAGAAATGGAATCTTATGTGGTTCAAATTTATCACATGGAATCCTATTTGGTTCGAAGTTCAAATATGAAGAGTACCATTTTCTCTCTAATTAGTGCATTTTAGTTGTTCTACATGGTCTAAGGATTCATCATGCAGCTGTTCTTGAGATGATTGAGAACATTCCACTTCTTGCCAAGAATAAGAGTCCTCTAGATATTTTTTAGTTTGGAATATATGCATATTTTGTTTCTATTTCATAATCCATTTTTGAGGGGAGGTTTTGTCCCATGAGGTTTTCCTCCTTACCTTTGTTACATGGATTAATAAAATTTGTAAATGGTGACTTGTGCCATAGTTTCCATGGCCTCAAAATCACTAAATTGTACTAAGTCTGGATTATGGGAGGGTTTAGGAGTAGTAATACATCCTTAGTATCTATTTTATACCTTAGGCTAATTTGATTTTCCTAAATTTCATTGATGTCCTATGGTTTAGACTTAGGAGAGTTAATCCAGCAATATATCTGGTTATTTTGGCTTGTTCACACCTACAACATCGTCCTTGTTTGGTCAACCTAGAACATGTGCCCCACCATTAATGCATTAGAGTGCTACCTCCTTGATTTGTGGGGCCCTGGTTTGACTAAGTGTGCTAGGGGTGTGTTTGGCCTATTTTGGCTCTCCTGGTAGCATTTATTACCACCTAGAGCACTCCACTTGCCTTTATGTTCTCATACATGCATTCCTTGGAGTCTTTAATGACCCAAAACACCTCACCAACACTCACATATCAATTCGAGTCCTTTTGGGCTGAGTTGGGTCTCCATTGGTCCACCTAGGGGGGATTGAGGTAATTTCTCACATTGACACATGTACAACTCCAATTGGATTCCAAGGCCACTTGAATTTTTCCATTGTATTATAAATGATGCATGATAATAATATGACAAGTAATCAGCATCTTTCACATGTGTTGTTCCAGCTATTTTCTATCTCTTTATTTTCTCTTGCATCTTTTGTCAAACACTTTGATGGTGAAATTGTTCTAACTCCTAGATCTAGTTTGAGATTAAATTCTCATAGTGTGTTTACAACAAAACATATGTATGATGTTGTAATGATTAAGTACATTAGTGAGCAGAGAATATGTCTGTACAAGGTGGCATCCATAACTTCTGCAGTATCATCATTCAATAGCTTCCAATTTTTTGTCATCGGAGTGGTCATATATTTGCACTCTAACATCCCAATTATTTTTAGGATTTACACTGTGTATTTTCCTTGGTTTAGGAAAATATCATCTAGATGCTGCAATACTTCAAGAGCTAGAAAATAATGCATCATCCCAAGGTATTTCATCTCAAATTTTGCAGTGAGATTCTTATTACATTCATTGATGGGCTTATCTTCTCATGTAAAGAAAAAATCATCCACATATAGTAATACTATCATAAGTCCATCACCCTCAATCTTATAGTAGAGTTTTGAATCTGCTTTACTCTTAGTAAATCCTAAACTCATCAGGAATCCATCAATCCTTCCGTACCAATATCAAGGAGATTTATTTAGTCCATATAATGTTTTCTTGAGCTTACATACATAAGCTTCCCAATCATTAGTTTTGAAACCTTGCGGTTGTTCGATATAAAATTCTTCTTCTATCAAGCCATTTAGAAAGGTGGTATTTATATCCATCTGGCGTAACTTCCACTTCATTTTTGGATGCCAAGGAAAGGATAGTTCTAATTGAATTGTACCTGGATACTGGAGAAAAGGTCTCTTCATAGTTAATTCCTTCTTTCTAGGAGAACCCACGAGCTAGGAACCTTTCCTTGTACTTTTCTATACTACCATCTGTTGAGTGATTTGTTTTGAAGATCCATTTCGAAAATACCACTAACTTATCTTTTAGTATTGGCACTATTTCCCATACATCATTATTTATTATCAATTGGTATTCCTCGACCATTGCATAAACCCATTCCTTATGCTTTGTTTCCTCTTCAAAACATGTTGGTTCTTTATCGAATAGATCACTTATTAAATCCATATAACTGGGGTATGAATCTGGTTCCTTTCTTTCTCTGCTGGTTCCTTCTGGGACACCATTTGTTTTTTCTTCTTCATTTAATTCACAATCCCAAGCAGGTTTACTCTTTGGAGAAATCATCTCACTAGGAAATTATTCTGGTAACTGAGGTTCTGTCATGTCATGATCCTCAGGCATGTAATCTTCTTCTTCATTCCTAACTGGTTTGGGAATTTTTGTAGCTTTGAGAGTTTCATACTCCCCTTCATATTCCTTATCTTTTTGAATGTTGTATCTTCATCAAATGTGACATCTCTACTAGGTTCAATCTGGAAGTATTATACGATATAGATCTGATAAGATTTTAATTATTCAATGTATCATATGAGCAATCCCTTCTTTTCTGAAGGATCTAACTTTGATATTTCTCCTTGGGAATATGAATGTACATAGGGAAACCAAATATCTTTAGGTGACTTACTTCAGGCTTCTCTCAGGAGAAAATTTCTTCTGGAGTTTTATTCCCAAGGGAACTGCGGGAGATTCTATTATGTACATATGCTTTTGTTCTAGTTGCTTCTACCCAAAGATACATAGGCGGATCTTGATCAGGTATCATATATTTCATAGCTCCTGTGATGGATCTATTCTTTCTTTCTATCACACCATTTTACTGTGGATTATAGGGAATAGTGAGCTCCCTCTTAATCCCATCTTCCTTGTAGAAATCATTGAATTCATTTGATGTGAACTCTCCTCCATTATCTGGCCTTAATACTATTGATGTATTTGTAACTTAGGAATGTATTCACTTGTATGTTTTAAATTGTATTTCATTGTACCTTGGTGGAGATGCTTTTTCCTCCAATAGGGAGAGTAATTAATATAATAAAGTCATGTAAAGTCATTTATTTTAACCCTCTATTGTAAGTCAGGGTAATAGTTCCCACATTTGAGTCATATTAGGGTTATTAGACTCTCCTAGTGAGGTCGACACTGTAGAGTAATTTTCAAGTGGAAAAAAAGTATAAATAGATAGTGAGACTCTCTATTTGTCACACACACTCACTCAACAGTAGCACATGAGTGATAGAGGAGTAGCTCACACAAGTAAGAGAGAGAACAACTATCAGAGACCATCTTTTTATCTTTGGGTTTACTTTTGCTTTTGGTGCTCATTCTATCTCTGAGGAAGTTGCAGGGTTTTCTCCTTTATGGTTTCCCTAAGGAATATTCTTTGTGTCTCTTGTCTCTTACGATTATTGTTGTGCATGTTATTCTCTCCGATAAGATTCTATATCATATTGATAATATAACATGGTATCATAGGTAACCTAAGAAGAAGACATTGTCCAGCTGCGGGAGGTAGGAATTCCTAGTTGAAGGTGTTCTCTCCACAGATCATCAAGCCAGGAGGGATAGGAAAACTCACCTAATAGGGGTGCATCTATTGGTGGTAGAAGTTTCTGAATCAAATAATTTTCACTGTATAGAAGAATTATAGCTGCAATGGAAGCTAATGGAAATTATGGTTTCATGCCTAGAAACCCTAGAAGACTGAATTTAGTAATCCTAGAACTTTCTCTATAATGCGATATTGGAGAAGGATAAGAAGCTGAAATTTTTAATACCAAATAGAAATTCATGTTGTACACTGTTGTTACAGAGAAAACTTCCTATGGCTTGGGGTGTACCACAACAGATAGAGAAACTGTAGAAATCAATCCCTTCCCCATATGCAAAAGAAATATGACATCTAACACTAAAGTATCTCAAAACATACCTTATTCCAGATGGTTGTAGTAGATCCTCATTGAGCTTTTTCCAATCCTGCTTACGTTAGCAATTCACTTCTCAACAACAGTAAACAAGGAAAGCATGAATATGATATAGTGTTAGGCCTACTCTAGCATATATAATGAATGATACATAAGCAATTAAACACATCCATGGATTCAATATTCATTTAAATGCACATAATTCGACAGGAAAGGATATTTCTATCAAATAAATCAGAGATTACACAAGTGACAACCTCTGTCGGCACGTCTACAAACCAGAGAAACTGAGTCCTCCACCTAGGCCTCCACCATCTCAATCCTCCATCTCTCAATAGCAAGATCACAATCAAAGGCAATCTTGGAAGAACACAAAGTGCTACAAGGGACAAAGGGATGCAGACTCAATTATAAGCAAGTGATGGCAATAATTGATCCAAAAAAAAGATCTTTGCTACTCTACGACGTTAACATGAATTGCATAAAGAGCATGAATGAAGATCACAAATCCATAAAAAGAGAACCAAACAGCATAGAAAATACGCACATAAAGACAACAAGTTGATAACGGAGTTCGTCCAGGATGGACTACGTATCCAGGACTGCTTCTCAATAGGAGGGCCGATCTATAATCTCAGCATAAGGAAAAATACATGGAAATGATACAATGATACCTTGGCGAAAATGGTCAGGAAGAGAACCGCTGCCCAAAACACAACCAGACTGCTTCCAGCAACCATGAAGCCTGAAGATGGTGTAAAACGAGTATAAACACTCATACCTTCCTCCAGCAGAACTGCGCAATCTCCCTTCTCTCCTTTAGCTACAAAGTCTCCACTCCAAAGCATGAGTGGAAAATGGCAACCAAGTGGGTTTATATAGGNATAGTTGGTTATAGTTTAAAACTATACCAAGTATAGGTTGAAACTCATTACATATGTTATAATGTTTAGAACCCACTTTAAAATCCATAAACAAAGTTTTTAAAAAACATGTGTTAAAGAGTGGGCACGTCCCACATGGTGGTTGTGCCAATGGGAGGAGGGGAGTAGTGATTGTAAGCACCCTCCATTCGAATCTTGTGAAATACATGTGGCTCGTAGTAGCAGCGTTGAATAGGATGGTCAGTACCCCATGGGCTGGGCCATGACCTCCATGTGTCCTCCCTTATTTCTCCCCATAATATAAGCTTTTAAGTTAAATACCATTTCTCTCGTGGGCTTTTAATATGTAGTGACGGTGGATTAGAGGTGAATACTTTGGCGTACCTTTGGAGAGGTTAGGAGGTCAAGTCCTACGGACTTGGTAATACTTTTGCATAAACATGCATCAACCAACTGGGAGTTTCCACATGTCTCAACTTCATTGGTCCATGTCAACGCCTTGTTAGGTGCCAACTCGATGCCACATCATCACTTATCATCCACGTTAATGTGTATAAGCCACGTGGCATTTTTTTACTTTCACTAAACATGCATTAACCAACCAGGAGTTGCCACATGTCTCATACTCATTGTTCCATGTCAACGCCTCTTCATCCGTCCGTACTGTACAGATTCCATGTGTCACCCTGCCAATGGTGCCACGTGGCACCCCCATTTTGCCAAAGTTGCCTATTTCATTAATACAACAGAACACGATAACTTTCTCATACGGAGTCCGTTTGAGGTGAAACGAATCCTGTTGGAATCATCTCAATGAGCCCTTTGATTTGACACCAGTTTCACTGATATTGGAGGAATTCAAAAAAATTTCCTTCTTGGATCCTCCTGGATCAACAATGGATTATAGTTTTCTTGCTCTTCAATTCCTATCCTTCAATTTATCCAAAGGGTTCCTTATATAGTGCTTCAATGGGGTAATGGAAGGTCAAATCTAAGTGATCTCAAAGCATATGGAAGGCCAAGAGACAAGTGACTCAGATCCACATCAAGGAAAACTCTGAAAACATTTGTCCTTTTGCACACATCCCGATGTACGCGGGTTTAGGGGTCATATCCGCATATATACATGAGAAAGGGATTAAAAGACGTGTACAGAAAATAATATGTGTTTTTAGGGATGATATTGGAAACATCAAAGGTACAAAAATAGTCCATGGGGTATAAAGAGTCTGCAGAGGGAAAGGGAAGGCAATAAAAGTGTGATCAACCATGTGTGGTAAAATTAGATATAACAAATGCCCCCTAATGTGTGAGGTTAGATGGGTAGCATGATGGCCGAAATATATTATAAATCCATCCCAGAAGTGGAGTGATGAAGAACCAGGTGGAAGAACCATCCATCTAACACTACAATATAGTAATCAAACTCGGCACATGGCTATAGTAGTCCTAGATACATAAGATTACAATGGCCATGAATAGGCATGATATACAAACTGTGACATGTGTGGTCATCGCCACATACAATATCCAATAGATCAGAATCTTCATGATGAAGATATACAAAGGACCAAGATCTCCATGAAATATGAAAATATACCATGGATCAAGATCTCCATAATGGCTAAAGATATCTAACATACACTGGAATCAAGTCATGAGAGCTTAAATCTCATGAACATTGGCACGATCAAGGAGGTAGCATATAAGAAATGCCACCAATATGGAAAGTCTTCTACACAAACCACTACGATTACATGTCCTAATATGCGAATAGATGTGTCAAGGTTGAGCATGGTAGTCCATTGTCTGATTACCGGTCACTGATGTATACTATTAACAGACACGAGATCACCCACCGATAATGAAAAGGGAAATCAAGGTACTAGAGTGCAATCTAACAAGTGAGAATAAATGCATTGAGGTCGAACACTTGGAAGAATCCATTGATTAGGGGACATTGATGTATTCCCAAAACTGTCGATGGCGAGAGAACCTACCACTGATGACTGTAAGTCTCAAGGCACTCAAATGACTCTAGACTTCTATCCCAAAATAAATGATATGAAGTCGATGGGATGGAATCTGCTGGAAGGAGGGAATTAAGGCATCCCCCATCAACCAACATGAGGTACTCAGCAACACTGTATAATGTGGAAGGAATCGAACAAGATGTGCATGAACCAGTAATAGTATCAGGAATGGCTGACATGCAAAGTCAAGACAACTGAGGAATGGCCGACTCAAGCTTCAACTTCCTTCAAACAAGAGCATAAAGGAGAATGGTGACTGAATGTAGGTAGCATAGACTCAATATACAAAACTAGGAAATCCTTTCCACGTATGATGCATTGACAGGGGCTCCATACAGACTAGAAGCTTAACTAGTCAGTGGAGATAAACTCAGAGATATGAGTACAGCTCCTAAAGTCAAACTACTAACCCAACCAACAGATGTGATATACAGGGCTCTGTTCGAAGGCAACATGACTCAAATACTACCAAAGATAACATCTTTTCCTGTCTGGCATTTTGGTTTTTTTTTTTTTGGATTTTGTCAGATATTTTGAAAAGATTGAAAAAGAATAAAAGTGCTTTATAGTTACAAATCTAGGAGGAGACGAGTGTCAACGGGAAAACAAACTAGTTCCAAATATTGGAACATACCTATGCTCAATGCAAGGAAAAATGTGCAGGATAACGACACTCGGGGGAAAGTCCCCTCCGAGTAAAAAAATGGGGAATCAAGCTGCAAAAGATATATAAAATGGCTCTACTTGGCTATACATGAGACAAGCTCAGGCTATATGGTTGATAATCAAAGTCAGGGAAGCTAGCATAAGGCTCAGAAAGGCAAGCAAAACTCATGATAATGGAATTACAACTTGACATATACAAGGGAGTTTTGGGGAAAAGGCTAGCATAAAGGTCAAGAGGAGTATGAAGCTCTTGCTCAAAGTCATGGCGGTACTATACAAAGCACTCCCACACCCTAAAGGAAGAACGTCAACATGGGTGCTAAATGTAAAACATGATCTAACTAGGCTACCCATGTATGGTAAAGCTCTACCATTCACAACATGTTACTTCTAAAAGTAGCAAGAAGGTTCCATGACAAGATGGAATGGGTTCATATCTAAGGTTAAAATGAAATGGTCATAAGGTCATGCAAAGTGAAAATGGATATGAAACCTAACCTATATGCTAGTTTAGACATCATACCTATAGTAGGCACAAACATATCAAAGCCACGGTCAAACCACACTCAAAACGGACTCCTACATCATCAAATTAGTTCAAACAGTCCAAAATGGTCAAAAACTATAGAAAGTGGGTAAAAATTTCAAAAAATTTCTATAAATAGTAAAAATTTCAAAATTTTCATATCATTTGAAATTTTTACCCAACATAGTGTATTTCAATTTAGAACTTCAGAAGCGAATTCCGAGAGTGTCATCTAACGAAATATCTCCCCATTTGATCCAGGTAGATTCTCGTGCCCTCTTCTTCCTATTTCATACAATTTTTTTGAATTTTCATGGTCCAATTAATTTTTTAAGCCATCCATAATTGTGCATTTTGGCCCAGACATAAATCAGGGTTTTTTCCACGTATAGGGCTCGCCATATGCGGAAAAAGTACCCAAACCTGCGTACACACACGGTTGTTTTGAGAGCAGTCATGTATGGGGTTGTAAACAAGGTTTTCAAGGAAATAACTAATCAAAACTCAGGTTTTTTCTGTAGGATGGTGTTAGATTGGAGGGAAAGAGAGCATGTGGTGATGTAGAGGAGGCTGTGTAAGGTGATCTTATGGCCCAACAAGCATTACGGGCATGCGGTTTATACAAGTTTTGGTGTCTTCGCAGCTTGAGGGTCAAAACAAGACTACTCCAGCAGCTGGTGGATTACTGGGATCTAGAATCTGAGACATTTCAAATTGACTGGATTTCTCTCAACATTGAGGTTGAGGACATATACTTTATCATTGGTTTGTCTCAATGAGGGGAGATGGTGAATCTCCGATCGCATGGGCCAGGAGGCGGGTTGACTATTGATGAGTACATATTTGTGTACTACTTTCTGGAGATGAAAAGGGTTGGGAATCAAATTCTGAAAACTCCATCCAGATTCTAGGACTAAAGGCCATACTTTTGGCATTATGTAGTATTGTCAGGTTAGCTTCACTCCACCAGGCCTTGTGGCTAATGATTTTCTATGCGGTGGAGTGTATGAGACCTAAGTGTATGATTGGAGCATGACGTTGTTGAGAAACATGAAACAAAAGATCAGTGACTGCAATATGGGAATGGTGTGGAACTTTGGATTCAGCAACATACTGAGCACGTTCTTCTTTGAGTGGGTACCAAGTCTAAGCCCTAGAGTGGACATTGTTCCACATGGAGTTCAAGATCCACCCAAACAACATTGGAAAAATGTTATGCGTAGACTGGGTGGAGGTATGGTGGCTAACCCCTACCCAAAAAACTTCTTTCCATGGTGGAGGAGATAGATCATTGCCATAGACAACTACCCCTATGTAGGGATAGACTTCCACTGATATCTATATATGCCGCTACCACCAAGAGCAGCTTATGGAGGCATAGGTAAAGAATCCCAAACCCACTTTTTACGTTTTGAATTATTTAATTTTTTTGTGCTTTTTGATATATTGACTCAAAAGACATATTTTTGGTGTGACGACACATAGTGACAACCTATCATGTGTATGCAGATGTAGGACCATGGCAGCTAGAAGGCTTCCCTCATCATCGATGGAGGGGAAGAGGAGACAATATCATGGGTGTTGATGCAGAGCAGACGTTCCAAAGCATTCACACGAACTTTGTTCCCTTGACACACATGGTACCCATGGCACAAGTTGAGGACTTACTTGAGGCCATGCAGCATCAAGTGGTTGGTGTACCATGAGCATGGGTTTGAATCTTTCAACCACTAGCTAGATCCGTAGTGCTATATCACGATCAGAGCCCCCCTCCTCCTCAGGCTTAGAGACCTAAGCGTATTCATTTTTGTATGACCGTGTATTATATTTTGGTGGCTTGAAAGCCCCAATTTTGTATATGACACTTATGTACTATGACGTCACTTTTTGGATATTATTGAAAAACTTTTATGATGATTGATTTTATTTATATTTACATGTGTGTAAAACGTATGTTTGTGATATGCTTATGGTCTATGAAACAAATTCCAATCTAACACATAGTTAGCATATGATTCAGCAACTTGATTAAAAACTCTTGGAACATGAATGTATGTTATATTCTCAAATTTTTGTTCTAGCAAACTCACACATAAGAATCTTCGTAATAATGTCGGATCCCTAATACGATACAAGCCATTAAGCTATGAAACCACTAACTGCGAATCAAGAGGTACCTCAAGAGAATGAACACCATGTCAAATGCCATCATGCAGTAACTCAATAATGGCACTATATTCAACAACATTGTTCGAAGAAGGTCGTAAACACACGCCTCCTAAAGACAATAATTGACCTGTAGGAGCATAAATTACCCAAGTAGTCGAAGCTGACATTAGAGGAAATTTCAACTCAAAATGGGCCTCCTAAAAAGAATTAATAAAATAATAGTTAAAATAATAAAATAATATTTATTAATTTTGGAGGAAGAAAAGAAAAAAACTACTTTTTTGTTTATATTTTCTCCCGTGTTTTTACTCAAATTTCGATCGAAAGAGCTCGTTGGATGTGGAATTAAATTCCACATCCAACGAGTACCCACTCGACATACTTTTGATAGACCCCGCTACCTCAAAAACAAGAAATACCTAAAAAAATGTGATGATGATTTCATCATCACATTTTTTCAGGTATTTCTTGTTTTTGGGGTAGTGAGGTCCATCAAAAGTATGCCGAGTGGGTACTCGTTGGATGTGGAATGTAATTCCGCATCCAATTAGGTCTCTCAATCAAAAATTGAGTAAAAACAAGGGGAGATGTGTCGAAAATACAAACAAAAAAGTATTTTTTTTATTATACCTATCCCCAAATTTATATTAAAAAAGAGTTTAAGACCTATACGGTATTTCAAATTTAAAAGCAATTTCATTGGCTAACACATGATGACATGGAATTTGAATTAAAGTTAAAAGGCCCATTTTGAGTTGAAATTTCCTCTAATGGTTTTGAGTGTGGTGGCTAGCACCATCAATGAATCCTATATAAATGGAAGACTCCATCGATATCTACCATAAGAAATTAAAGCTAATCAACAAACCCAATCACCATAAAAAAAACCTAACTATGCAATGCAAAAACTGTACAATAATATACAACAATCAGCCTTGGCTGAAGATCGTGCATAGTATTTTTTGAGATAGAGCCCATTTCTAGGCTCCACTAACGTTGTCCCTTCATAATCAACCAGCTCATAAGCACCTTTCTATAAGACTCATTTAACCATGTAAGGACCATGCCACATGGGATTAAATTTCCTTGCCCCCAAGGGTTCCTTAGCTTGATCCCATAGAAGGACCAAGTCACCTTCATTAAATATCCTTGGACGGACAGACTTATCATACTGGACCTTGACGCGATGCTTGTTAACCTCTAGAGCCACTAAGGAATCTCGGCGCTGCTCATCAAGCTACTATAAGTGGACCAAATGTTCTTCCAATGCAGAAGTGTTCGGTAAAATCTCTACAGCTAGCTTCAGAGAATGAATTTCTCATTCAACCAGTAAAACTGACTCCACCCCATGCACAAGCTGATATGGAGAGAAACCAGTGGCAGTCTTAACCGCAGTTCTATAGGCCCACAAAGCAGTATACAACATAATATGCCAATTGGTCTTGCTTCGAGTTATGGTTCACTGGAGAATAGACTTAAGTGATTTATTCATTGCTTCAATCTGTCCATTTTCCTGAGGGTGATAAGAATATGAATGTTCTTGCTTATACCCTAACTTGGAGGTCCAACTCTTCCATCATTTTATTCTTAAAGTGCCTACCATGGTCAGTGACAATCTCTTTTGGAATTCCAAACAGGGTGATAATCTGGTTGAACATGAAATGCACAGCTGTCTCATCGTCGGATTTAATTGTGGGCATAGCCTCTACCCATTTCGTGAAATAATCGATAGCCATTATAATGTGATGATGCCCTCCAATGAAAACTGGGTTGCAATCCATAAATTCAAGCCCCCATTTGGTCAAGGGACTGATAGTGACAATCGGATGTAACGGGGCTGGATGCGAGTGCATATTGCGTGCAAACAACTAGCAAGGGTGGCACTTCTTGACCGCATTAACGCAATATTTGAAGATGGACAGCCAAAAATATCCTTCTCTTAAGACGTTTTGGGCTGTAGAAAGCCTAGATAAATGACCACCACACACCCTTCCATCGCAATCATTCAGCACAACCTCATCCTCATCGTGGGTTAAACAATGACACAAAATAGAATCCACCCCACAGTGGTACAAAGTGTTATCCATGACTCGACTACTGCCAAAGTGTTATCCCCAGTATGGTCGCTAATTGTATTACGGAGAAAACTTCCTATGGCTTGGGGTGTACCACAACAAACATAGAAAATGCAGAAATCAATCCCTTCCCCATATGCAAGAGAAATATGACATCTAACACTAAAGGATCTCGAAACATACCTTATTTCAAATGGTTGTAGTAGATCCCCGTTGAGCTTTTTACAATCCCACTTACGTTAGCAATTCACTTATCAACAACAGTAAACAAGGCAAGCATGCTATATGATATAGTGTTGGGCCTACTCTAGCATATATAATCAATGATACATAAGCAATTAAACACATACATGGATTCAATATTCATTTCAATGTACATCATTGGACAGGAAAAGATATTTCTATTAAATAAATCAAAGATTACACAAGTGACAACTTCTGTCAGCACGTCTACGAACCGGAGAAACTGAATCCTCCACCTTGGCCTACACCACCTCAATCCTCCATCTCTCGATAGCAAGCTAACAATCGAAGCAAGCTTGGGAAAAACACAAAGTCCTCCAAGGGACAAAGGGATGCAGAATCAAGTATAAGAAAGCTACGGCAATAATGGACTACAGTTTTCTTGCTCTTCAATTCCTCTCCTTCAATGTATCCAAAGGGTTCCTTATATAATGCTTCAATGGGGTAATGGAAGGTCAAATCCGAGTGATCTCAAAGCATATGGAAGGCCAAGAGACAAGTGACTCAGATCCACATCAAGGAAAAATCAAAAAATATTTGGCCTTTTGCACACATACTGATGTATGCGGGTTTATGGGTCATATCCATGTATATATGCGAGAAAGGGATTAAAATTCGTGTACAACAAATAATAGGTGTTTTTAGGGATGGTCTTAGAAACATCAAAGGTACAAAAATAGTACATGGGGTCCAAAGAGTCTGCAGAGGGACAGGGATGGCCATAAAAGTGTGATCAACCATGTGTGGTAAAATTAGCTATAACAACTATGTAAAAATTTCAGCCTCATATTTTCTATACTTCAGGAGATGTAGTTCCTCCAAATCAGGGTTCCAGCCTCTCCCAAAATTCAACCTTAAACAGGTGACCTAGGGATAATTATTATATATCGGGCTATGAAGGTCGAAATGAAATTTCTCAAGATTTTAGAGATAGGGAATGAACTTTAATTTTTTTGGTAAATTTTTCACACCCTGAAGGTGAAATAGTGACATGTGGAAGTCTGTACAAATTTGTTATTCTAAGCAGTCCTGAAATAAGTCACCTTGGGAAAATGCGCATAAGTCCCAATTAATGAAACCAATTTTGCTCTAACCTATGGTGTTAGAAAGAGGACAAAAAAATATACTTTAGTGAGAATTTTCAAACATAGAGGAACAATAATTTCAAATAGACCACAAAAACAATATCACGACCTTCTACAGAAGAAATTGGAAAACTAGGGATTCCTGTTTTGAGAGCTTCCCTCCACTATTTTCAAGAAAGGAGTATGTTGGAAAACTCACCTTGAAGAGGCCCATCTTTCTACCCAATGAGAAGTTTGAAATTCCAAGTTTTGAAAATTAGGGTTTCTCGAACAAACCGTAGATCAGCCAGCTTCGGAACCAGGATGGACACCTCAAATCGATAAGATATAAATTTTTGCTATTTACATTTGAGGTTCTCATTTCAAAATGTCTAATCACACCAACTTGATGACAAGCTTGGTCAATCTTCCAACTTCTGAGTATGGAATTATAGGACCTCTGTGATCCTTGAAGAAATTTTCTTGGATCAGTATTTCAGTAAGAAAGGTCTCGGAGCCAGAGTGAGATGAGGCTAAATCTAGAGCCAAGAGAATCATTGTAGATTCTATTAAATATCATCTCATCCCTCATGTGCCATCCTTGAAGACACCAAAAGGAAGTGTTCTTTGCTATGATGAAGCAATTCAAGAAGACCTTGAATGGCCCTGCAGGATCATGGGATTCATTCATTTGAGGAACGTGTGCCAAAAGGAAGTGATTACCTTTAGAAAACTCTTAGAAGAGTGCACACAAGAAGAAGCTCAACTCATAATAAGGGAAGAGAAGATGGGAGAAACTAAATATCAATCTCTCACGATTCAAAGAATATCCCTCAAGCGATGAGGAATATGAAGGACTCAAGTCTTGAAGAACCTCTTATCCATCTTAGTATTTGGATAAGAAATGATGATGTCATGAATGAAGAAGATGATGAAGTTGAAGGCTCAAAAAGGAGTCTACCCATGAAACAAATAAAGATAAGTATTTGAATTGTCTTTTCCTATATATCCACTTGTTTATATGACATTGTTTAGTTGTGAAATGTATTATGCATGATTGAAGGTCTGAATTAATGAACAATATACTACTAATATCCATGTTGTGGATAAGTATCCTATAGTGGTATACAACAGTCCATTGCTACTTATCTAGGATGAAACCTCGTTGCTGACAGATTAGGATTAGTGCACAATCTCAATAATGTTATGGTAGATATGGAAGGCATCTGGAAAGTTTCCATGTATATGAGATATGGATGAATGTTGTATTGGGTAAACTAGTTGCATGATTTTATCTTTATGCATAAGAATTTGTAATTATGAATATGCCTTGTGAAATGTTTCTAAGCATAGGATTGGTGCATTTGACTTGTAGGAAAGGTCGTATACAATCGCCTACAATGAAAGGAAGACGAGAATTGTTTGGAAGTACACGTGACAACAGTTCAATATTCACTCCAATAAGCTTCAGAAGAATATAAAGAGAATGGTAGATCGACCTCAAGAGATAAAGACCACCTTGGGCACAAGAAATAATCCAAAATGAAGAATAGTATGACAAGACTTCAAGATGCCCTAGACACACTCTAGTTATGTGACACTCTTGAGTGACATCGTTGATGCAGAGCCTTCAAAATATGAATATGTAGCAAATAAGAAAGGGAAGGAAAACACCAGTTTTAGAAGAATGATGTCTAGGATGTAGTATCGAGACCTAAAGGGAATTCCATAGTTTCTTCCATATGGATCTACAAGATCCAGCATGTAGTAGATGGAAACATCATGGGATATAAGGCAATATTCGTAGAACAAGTATTCTCACAGAAAGAAGGAATAGACTATGAAGAGACATTTGTAGCCACTGGGAGTTAATACACATGACATGCAGACTCATGTGTGCAAATTAAAGAAGACCTTGTATGATATCATAATGAACCCATGGAATAAAACACACATGAGAAGCTTCAATATCACCTAGAGTGATGAATATCTTAACCTTTTCTATAGGGTTCAATGTGAAAGCCTATAGAGGATGACAAGCTCACAAATGGGTACGAGAAGAACTTTTGAAAAGGTTCAAGATAGAGGATGTTAGTATCCAATGACCCTATATGGATACATGGAATATTATTAGAAGAGGAAGCTACTTGTCACTCCATTACACAATGTTTCAATACATAGAGTACAAAAGGTAGAGGGAGAATGATGCTTCGCTTTAGAGGGAGTGACTGCAGAATATTCTGAGGTTCCACATGGTATGATGGGATGGAAAACTTACTGACGGCTCTAGGATTTACTGAGAGTAAAGTGGATTCCAACATTTAATTCAAGGTTGAAGGAAAAATACCAATAATGCTCCTATTATATGTCGATGACATGTTCTTGACAGGAAAAGAGGAGCTCTTTAAAGTTGCAAGAAGGAGACTTGCTGCCGAGTTCGAGATGAAGGACTTGGGTATGATGCACTACTTTCTAGGCATGGAGGTGTGGCAGAGTGCACATGGAATTTTTCCTTAGACAAGGGAAGTATGTAGTGGAGATCCTGAAGAGGTTCGAGACGATGGAATGGAAGGCCATGGACACACCTATGGCATCGAACCTGAATCTATTGAGTGATGCTTCATCAGAGACGGTTGATGCCACAATGTATTGTCAGATGTTTTGTTCATTGATTTTCCTAACAGATCCAGGATATGATCACATGGTTGCAAAGCATGTAGTGAGGTACCTGAGGGGTACATTTGAGCATGATATGAATCACAAGACTAACCTGCATGGTTATGATTATTCAAATTGGTATTTCCACTGAGAAGAACAGTACCTTGGAATGGTTCTTCAGTTTGATATCCAGTATGGGCTACTAGTTTGGCAAGATGGATTCCTACATGGTGTTGAGTACAGCCGAGGAAAAATATGTTTCCACTTGATCAGATATTTGTGAGGTAGTATGTTTCTTTTGAAAACTACTATTTGATTTGATTGATCTGACTTGCATTTTTGTATGATGCAGAGAGGAGTAGTGAAGCTTCAGTATGTGATACAGATTGAGATTTATCGAAAGAGAGAGTGATGAGTTCTAACATATATGGTGAGGCAGGTTGTATGAGCATAAAATACTAACAAATCTCGTAGGTTTCTCAGACATAATCAGTCATGTAGGTTGTCCTTCGACGTAATCACTCCTGGCAAATCTTGTAGGTTATCCTTGGACATAATCATCCCTAATGTGATTCTATTCTAGAAATGGTCAGAGTGATGTTTGAGTACTTCATATAGAATCTTGGTTCTCTTCGGATCGAGGTTCCTTCGAAGGGGAAATGATGATTCCAAGAGCCTTTCTGAGATGGTGGAAATTTGGGCCTCCCATGGTTGGATGTAAGTACAGAGCCTTTCTGACATGGTGGTAGGATGTAAGTGAAAATTATTTCTTACATGGTCAAAGGATAGGCTCCCATGGTCATATGTGAGTGCTAAGACTTTCTAACATGGTGGCAAGTTAGGCCTCCCATGGTCATATTTAACTGTATAGCCTTTCCTTCAATGGTAGTAGGTGTTTCCTACCATGCGGGTGGATGTAAGTGCTAATCCTTCCTAAAATGGTGGTGGAATCGGCCTCCCATGGTTAGATGTAAGTGATTGTCCTTTCTGACATGGTGGCAGGTTGGGCCTCCCATGGTTATATGTAAGTGCAAAGCCTTTCTCCGAATGGTAGTAGGTGTGTCCTACCATTTTGATAGATGTAAGTGCTAAGAATTTCTAACATTGTGGTAGGCTGGGCATTCCATGGTCATATGTAAGTTATGATCCTTTTTGACATGATCCCAGGATAGGACTCCCATGTTCAAATGTAAGTGTTGAGCCTTTCTAACATGGTGGCAGGTTGGGCCTCCAATGGTCAAGTGTAAGTGTTGAGCATTTATGACATGGTGGCAATCTAGGCCTCCAATGGTCAAATATAAATGTTGAGCCTTTCCGAGATGGTGGCAGTTTGGGCTTCCCATGGTTAGATATAAGTGTTGAAGATGAAGACCTACATGGAGGCTAGGCCTACATATAGCATGAAAAAGGGATGGCTCTTTAGAACTTCCTATGACGAGTAGATTTGAGAGATAACACCATTTTCTCGAGATAGTAGCAGCAGTGATGATGATGATCCATCTTTGATGATGATCCAATGATGAATACTTGTTTTGATGAACTATGTTAAGAGAATACTTTCCTAGTTAAGAAGGAGTGCTGATGTATTTGTAACTCCATAATGTATTCACTTGTATATTTTATAATGTATTTCATTGTACCACAACGAATATTTTTGTTCCTCTGATCAGGAGAGTCATTAATATAATAAATTCATGTAAAGTCATTGAGGTTAATCCTCCATTGTAATTCAGGGCAATAATCCCCACAATTGATTCATATTAGGGTTATTAGACTCTCCTAGTGAGGTCGACCCTGCAAAGTAATTGTCAAGTGAAAAACAAGTATAAATAGAGAGTGAGACTTTCTATTTGTCACACACACACACACACTCAATAGTAGTGCATGAGTGAGAGAAGAGTATCTTTCACAAGTGTCAGAGATCATTTTGTATCACTGGTTTTTAATTTCTCTTTTGGTGCTCATTTTATCTTTGATAAAGTTGTAGGGTTTTCTCCTTTATGGTTTCCCTGAGGAAAATTCTTTATGTCTCTTGTCTCTTGTGATTTTTGCTTTGCATGTTAATCTCTCAGATAAGATCATAGATCATATTGATTAAACAATAAAAATCTAACAAACATCTTTATTTTCTTTTCAGAGAGATTTTCTACCAGGGCCTTAAACTTCGTGAACCTTTCGAACACTTCATCCTTCTTTTTCAATGAGTATATCCAAGGCTTGCAAGAGTAGTCAGCAACAAATGAAGCATAGTAAACATACCCGATTAATGAATTGGTTTGCATTGGTCCTCATATGTCTAAGTTGATGATTTCTAATATCCCTTTTTCTTTGTTGTTACTTTTTGGATAGGTATTCTTAGTGCTCTTTCCTTGTGCACATCCTTCGCACACTCGTTCATGCTCTATCTCAATTTTTGGTAGACCAGTCACAACCTTTCTTTTAATTGGTAGATATTTGTAGTGAATGTGAGCAAGTCTTTGTTCCATGGCTCACATGGGTTTATGGTACTGGTATCTAATGTTGAATCTTCATGTCCTTTCAATTTGTAGAGTCCTCCTTATTCAAATCCAATTTCTACTGCATCATCTAAGGTTTTTCCTTTTTTCCACATGAGGACTCTTCCATCTATAAAGTAAATTATTAAGCCTTTCTTGTCTAGGGATGAAATAGAGATAAGGTTGTTCTTCAGGCCTGGAACATACAGGACATCTTTCATTTTCATGGAATTTCCAGATTCCAACTTATAGGATGCTTTTCCCATTCCTTTGATGGGATATTGGGAATCATCTCCAAGCATTACTTTGTGTAGATATTCCTTTTGTACAAGGCATGAAAGTGAGTCCTTATAACCTGTCATGTGCTTGGAGGCTTCACTGTCCACTAGAAAGGTGTCATTTCCTGGTGAGACTGATCTCGTTAGACTAGAGATCAACACATATTCTTCACTGGAGTCTTCATCCTTCTTTACTTCCTCTTCAACTTCTTGATCACTATCTTCAACAACATGAGCTTGAAATCTTTTCATATTTTTTACTCTTTCTACTTTCATGGGACAAGTGATAGAAATGTGTCCCAACTTGTGATAAGTGAATCATTCATAATTGGAGAAGTATTTCTTGGACTTCTTGAACCCTTTAACTACAACAAAACCCTAAGATTAGCGTCTCTTTTAGCTTCCTTTTTAGTGTCCACTATAACTTTGAGTGTAGTTTTCATCATTTTTTGGACAAAGTGGATGCTTTTCCATGGGATGGCACTTTTAATGGTGTTATTTTTCTCTCTTTCTAAAAGTTGACATTATTTTTTACGCTAATTATAATCATAATTAGTGTCCAAATTATCGTCCTTATTAGTGTCCCAATTGGTGTCCCAATCGAGATCCCAATAAACATCCCAGTTAGCGTCACTTTTTAAAATTTATTCTTATTTTGGATGCTAATTAGCATCTCAATTAACGTCCCAATTAGCATCCCAATTAGCATCCCAATTATCGTCCCTTTTAAAAAGTTGGCACTATTTTGGACGATAATTAGCATCCCAGTTAACGTCCCAATTAGTGTCCCAATTAGCATCATAATTATAATCCCAAGTAGCATCCCAATTAAAGTCCCAATTAGCTTCCACAAAAGAATCCAATATAACGCCAAGAATAGCCTCCAAAAAAATGTCCTAAATAACATAGCACCATATATTAATCCAGGGTTAGCGACATAAATTGCGCCATGAATTTCAAAAGGAAAAACATTCAACATAGTGTCAAGTATAGAGCGAGGAAGTGCACCTAGAAAACATACAACATAGCACTAGGTATAGATCTAGGTATAGCACTTGGAATAATTCCATAAATTTCAAAAGGAACTGCACTAGGAATTGCACTAGGTTCAGAGCTAGGAATTGTGTTTGGAAAATGTCTGACAGAACGTCAGATATATCAATTTCAATGTCAATGATCATGATTCATGTGATAGTACTTCTGGATCTTGATTTATCATAGTGGAACCTAAATTATCGTAATCATGACACTTTTGGATATTTATTAATCCTGATGAGGGGTAAAATAGCTTAATGTCACCTAAATTGCTCTAATGGGATTTGAGTGTCCCCAACAACATTTGATAGACCCTGATGGCATATGATTCGCCCTAACAACATGACGATGATGCATTACGATGATTATGATGGAGCGTATGGATATGATTTGATAAGTATAATACTATATCATCCATTCTTCTGAGGTAGTATGGATCCTTGCTCATTATTATCGCAATTATATTGATGATGACATTAATGACGACTATGATGATGACAATGATGTTGATTAATTTTATGATGATGACGACGATGTGGATGTGAATGTCAACATTAATTATGCATGTGGTATCACTGTTGGATCCTAATTGATTCTAATGGCACCTAAATGTCTATAACGACATCTAAACAACCTTATTATCATCGAAATGGTTGCAACGACATATAAATGACCTTAACAATTACATGACATTAATCGTAATGTCGATGAGTGATTAAGAACACTAATGGCATATGCATTACCATAATGACAATGATTTTGTTGATGATGATGATGATGATAATGAGGATGATGATCAATATGATGCTAATGTACCATATGGCATTGATGATGATGATGAAAATGTTGATGTCCACAATGATGATACATGTCATAATACTTTTCGATACTACAAAACTTCAGATATTGGTGTTAATAACAACTAATAGAGGTTGTGAGGTGTTTACCATAAAAATATTGTTAGCCATTGGGTTTTACATTGACTGATATGGCCATTGGGTTTAGTAGTTCCCCCACCCCCCCTACACACCCCTTATACAAAGGTAGTACAATACCACCTATCATGGTGCTACCAAAATTTCACCCTACAAGGTTGTTTTGCACACCCCCCCCATCCATACCCTCATTTTTACCAAGAACATCCAAGGCACAAGAAGTGGATATCAATATTAACACAAAAGCTAACTTTCTTTGTACTCTTAAGGAGATTTTGGTCTTGGTTTAAAATGGAATGAAACAACAAACATTTCAATAATTCCCACAGTGTTACTTTCAAGAAGTGGATCAAATGTTTTTACATCTCTGGCCTTATAAGAAGACATCTCTCAAGGAAAAATTCAGTTTGCTCAAGTTTTATGGCATTGGTGGATTTTTCGTTAAAGATTCAAAATAATTGGTTCAGTTTTTGACAATTATTTTGAGGCTTGTCAAATTTGTATTAAAGTTTAAGCAGTTTCGTTTGTTATGTGGAATTCCCTTTAAGTGACATATTTGAGTATTATTTTGCATTTTACCTACTGTAAATCTAGGCGACGGAATTTGATAGAATTTATCAGATATATTTGTTGTGCACTATGGAAAATCTTAGGTCACGGGATGTAGGAGTGTCTTTAGCAGTAGAGGAAACCCCAAAATCTCCACATTTTTAGGACAAAAATCTATCAACAAATTGCAAAACAGTCCCATGCAGATAAGGTGGGGTGGGATAAGGTAGTGTGGGAGTGGGGCCACATATGATTTTCTAGGTTTGCATGGTGGTTAAATATCTCATGCATTTCCTATGACTATTAGTGGTAAATTTTATGGCCCAATACCTTCATTTCCAACCTCTACCTATGGAATTGAAGACATAGTAACCCTTTCCTACCAAATGATTGAGTTTTCCTTCCAAGATAAGGGGCTTACCATTCCTCTGAACCCATCCATAAATTTCCTTGGGGAAGGACCAGAGGCCAGTAAATTGACCAATAAGTATATGATCTGTGATGTTCATTGCTGTCCAGTAAGGGAATTCTGCAGGAAGATCGACCGAGGGTATGTTGTCTAATTTCCTGACAAATTTCTATCGATTCAGGTCGATGTTCTTCTTAATGCATGATGCTACCAAGATCTTGAAAGAAGTGAGCTCAGGGGGAGGGGAAGGAGCATCCCCTCCAATAGCCATGAATGATGGAAACATGCGGACCTAAACCGAGGAGGTGTCGCATGGGATTAGGAACAATGGAATCTGGAGAAAAAAAAATTATAATGAGATTTTTCATACATAAAATTTTAATAAACATATATTTTTATAAAAATAAAATAATAAGTATCATTAGTTATGGGAAAAGTTGCTAATTTTTTTAAAAATAGTCTAACTGTCAGAGGTTTTCTATTTTTATGCTTTCTTTTTCTAGTTTGTTTTTAGCATAATAAAGTAGAAATTCTAGATTAATTATTGAAAAATCATATAATAATGGTTAAAATGACATAATTTTGGTGTCCCTCTTGTATTTGAGGATGCCATTTATCCATTTATGCATTAAAACTCATGATTTAGCCACTCGAAAATTCCGATTTTGTAAAAAAAAAACTAATTTCGATAAAAAAATCACCAAAAAATACAAAACCTCTAACAAATAGACTAATCCAATTTTTTATATCCATAAGATATAGAAAATTACAAAAAATTATACAAACTACCACACAAACATTTGACTCAAGAAATGATATCACCTTTTACCAACACAACTTTAACTATTTATTCAACAATCTGCATATATTCTATCTTAAATATATATTGATTTCTTATTAAAATGAAAATTCCTAAAATATATACTGATTTCTTATTAAAATACAAGTATTTGCGAGCTAAAAAAAATTGATATAAAATAGTGAATGAATATGAAATAATGAAGTATTAATATGTAAATTTTAAAATTTTCTAAGCATTGAATTATACCACTTTTTATTAATGATTTTCTTTTAAATTATAAATGACACGTGATAATCAATTTAAATTCCCAATAATTTTATCAATATATTGATGTTATATTTCTAACAATTATTTTTTTTCAACGACATATCAGACATGACGTTATGGTGAAAACATCCATATAGCAATCGATTTCTTTGCTAATCTTCGAAATCTGTTTTGTTAAATTTTTACCTTTTTCTTTTTTTCATTAGTTTTAAAAATAGAAGAAAATACAACTTTAAGAGGAAGAGATAAAAGCATATGTGGTCGGTCGAGATTAAAATCCCTAATGGGAGGGTGGTCGGTCTTCCATTCTTCATTCTTTGGCTTTCGATTATTACTGCCAAAGATACAAAGATCGAAAGCTACTGCGAGCGGATTCCATCGTGAGCCCATTCCTCCATTTTCCAAGGAGCCACAAAAATATTGCCACTGTAAAATATTGCATTGATACTATTGTGGTGTCAGGGCTAAGGGAAAATTAATGGTGTTATGGAAATTGTGGAAGAGGAGGACTAGTAGGGTATAATTCTTTTTTATGGTATGTCATACAGGAATAATAATAAGGGTTACGTTTGTCATTGCCATCAGGGTTTTACGACATGGAACTCGTTAAAAGACGAGGATACAAAACAACTTCTTGCATACAATGGAGGATTGAAGATCTTGTGCTCGCCAAAGTAAAGGGATATCTGGCATGGCCCTCTGAGGTATGCTAGTCTATTTTTCATCCCCATTTTTTTTCCCTTATTTGATGTATGTGATGTATGTTGTTGTTGTTATTTGCATTTGCCACATCAAATTGTATAATTCTTGTTCCTTGTTTTAATACCTGATTGTCGCGTCCAAGGGTTTGTGTGAATGTTTATAGATTTTCACAGGATTTCATTTCCATTGTGTCGATTGCAATGGCTATCAACATCTTTTTCGATTTCCCAATATGTGATGATATTTCTTCTTAATCCTAGAATTGCAAAACCTGGTTGCTGCACAGGGATTCTCTGAAACCCTGCACGAGAAATCAAACCCTATATCAACTATCAGTGTTTAAACCCAAACGATGGATGCAATTTTTTGTTTTTTTTGTGTTTAAACCCCAGCGATGGATGCAAGTTTGTGTTTTTTTGTGTTTAAACCCGAGAAATGGATGGAAGTTTGTGTTTTTTTAGGTGGAAATTTCTTCTGTCTAGCTCCAAGAGGATTACGATTGGCCCAAAATTGTCAGGCCCACAAGCGGCCTGTTTTTATCAATACGATGGCCATGAAGATATGAATCGGTAATTACAACTATTTTTCATTTGGCTAAGTGCATACTCTTATATCAAAATCACCCAGGGCTTTCACTTGGAATTTGGAATTTAACCTGACGAGTAGACTGATATTCCGTTGTTGAACTACGACCTCATCCGCGAGGATATGCAACAGCTGCATTCTTTTGTGTCCAAAATAAAGGTGATATGCAAAATAGTTGACCCCATTGTAAATATCATTTGAGCTATAGCAATCCTACTATAATTTCCTTTTAAATAATCCTTTCCTCAAATTTGACAAATAATTTTGCAAGTATCTTCAGCTCCAAGTTTGATTTCCATAATTGTTGAATATATTCATAAATAGGACAAGTCCTTCAAAGGAAAGGAACAAACCATGATGCCTCCAACCTTAGCTTCATGTCTACCTTTGACCACCAAAAGGTTCGAGTGGACGATTTATATCTTTCTTCAGTTGTCAGTAATTAGTATGAGTGAAGTTACTTGATAGCCATGGCCCCAATAAGTAGTTCCAGGTAATAAATGCCAACTAAAAACTTAAAAGAGAACATATTTATTTTCTTCCAATAATTGATTAAGAGAGATATACACAACTCTAGATAAAATTGTGGACTTCTAGCTATAGCCATCAGGGGAATTTTGAGATCTAAAATTGGCCTCAAAACAAAAAATGTACTATCAAAACCAACTTTAAAAGAACCAACCACATTCTAGATAATGACATCATCCCTTATAGTTGAGGTGGCATTGCTTGAGTTAAAGATACTTACTTGTCAAATTCTAAATGGTGGATGTAAACCCATAATTAACCATACTCATAATCAGGGATAATTTTAAGGGCAAAATTTAGCCCATGGACTATTTTTCCATGTTTTTCTCCAAAAACAGATTCACCATTTTGCATTTTTTGAAGCCTTGTTTCGCCCAATTTTGATGGGGTAAAATTGTTTCACCCTAAAAATCGCCAAATTATTATATAAACGATATAAAATAATTGGAAATTAAAATATTTTATGAAAAACACTGCCAAACATTTTATAGTTGGCGTTTTAAGAATAGGTAAGATTCACCAACGTTTATACACTTTTAAATAATTATGGTTCCTTAAAATCATCCCTACTCATAATGAGAAAAATAATAATAAAATACTTTAGATATAATAATTCTATACTGAATGCTTCTAAATACACTACCATATAATCAATACTTATACTTTAATTTTAAATATTTACGTAAATTTTTTTTAATTCAAATTCAAATTTCGAATCATACATACTTGCTTAATTCTAAATACGTGGTAATAATATTTCATTGATTGATATATAATAAATGTGCACTTATTATATTAAACTTGTGGTAATATAATATAAAAACTCTTTTATATCAAAATGATAAAACTCGTTAAACGTTCGCTTTAGTATATTTAACTCGTCATACTCGTTATCCTAACTTATTGGTTTCCAAATATAATTATTCATAACGTGTTATCTAAGTTCTTCTCATAATATATATATTATTTAATAGTGTTAACTAATATTACCTCAAACTCACTCTTTTCATATAATTTATGATAGGACATATTAATTTTTTTATATATTTTATTTATTTATATTATATTAAATTTAGAATATTATAGAATATAAAATTGTTACAATGAATAAGCTTGGTAGTATATAATTTGTTATAATATAATAAGATATATTTATTATAATAAATAAAATTGTTATAAAATTAAATAATATATTTATGTTATGTATATATAATCATGTTTATATAGGGTAAAATAGATGGTAAATGAGTGTACTATTAAAAAAATCATTGTGTAAAGTTATTAGTTTGAAACTTTTTGGATACTTGCTTTACATATATATATATATTTAAATTTTAAATTTTAAACATATATAAATTTAAAGTTAAACTAAACTAAACTAATACTATATTTAAAGTACTTAATTATATATATATATATATATATAATCAAATATTAATGTCAATTTATTTATATAAGTGTTAGTTTATGCTAAAACTAAAGTCTTCTATTTTATTTATTAGTATTCTACTTTAGTTACTTAAATACATTTATGAATTAAAAGCACATATTTCTAGTCACATTAAAGATCATTTTTTATTAGTTATATTTTTGTATATCTTTTCAATTTAACTTGAGCATAGTTACATAGATTGTAGTGAAAGAGATGAGTTGTAAATAAACCTTCCCCACAAAATGACAAACTCATAATATTTTAGTATATCTCTTATGAGGCCCATTTTAAACCTCAAAATTTGTCTAATGTTTTTCAACCTTTCGTTAAAATCAAGGTAACAGGGAAACTGTAATCCAGTCATCCACTTGATTAGTAATCAATTTTTCAAGAGTTTCTTGAAATTTTCTGCACAAACCCACAGTTAATAAGCAAGTTCATTGAAGACTCTTGTTTAACTACAGTAGAAAGCAATCGAAGATTCAAATCCAATCATATAAACCATAAACTTAAATAAACAATGCCAATTGAAATGAACAAGTATAAAGCCATGAATCTTTGACACATTCCCTTGTAAATGCATTTAGTTCTATCATGAATACAAGGGATAATTGTTAAAACAATAAATGTGTTGGGAACAAGAAACATTGAAACTGTGCTCAAAATCGAAAACAATTGCTTAAAAACAGTAAATGACATTACAATGATCAAAATTGAAATCTCTCATGAACATGAGGGATGATTTGTTACAAATATAAACATAATATTTGATTACATACTAAAAACATAATATTGATTACAAATAAGTTTAGTGATTGCTGAAAGGAAAGCATACACCATTTTCAACATCCCTACATAGAGACTTGTAGAATGCCAAGATAAAATGTTGAAGACAAGAAAATAATCCAAAGTTCATTGACCAAAAACTAAATTCTATATTGTTTTAATAAATATTAATAAATAACTTAGTTATTATTTTTCTTTCATTGTTGATATGGTTCTCATTTTTCCATTTTCTTTCTTGCATTGCTAGTCTTAGCATTCCTAATTTCAGATTTTGTAATTCTTTGGTATACTATTGCATTATATCAGTACTTCCTATAATTTTTTGAGATTGCCATATTTTTTGCTACCATATTTTCAGTGTACATGTTAAGTGCATGCTATCAATGCTATTGAAGTTTGAGAAATCAAGGCATAATGAAATAACTGCTAATGGAACTAAGAACATCATCTACAACAAGAAATTGAAATTATTGCTGGAAAATGATAAGTATTCCAGACAATCACATTAAAAATAAGTTTTGCAGTTTCCAAATAAACTTTCAAATCAATAATTTCCATGACCTCCCCTGATACTTGCTTTATTTCTGGTGAATTACTCAGACTCCCCAAAAAGCATATTTTATACAGCCAAAAAGTTAACTATGTTGGCTTCAACACATTAAGTCATTTGCTACCTTCCAATATTCTAGATTTTCCTTTGAAGACCATTGCCACACAAATACTAAAATTTCCGTTTTTCATATCTATTTTGAGTTCCTTTTTTGGGATATGTAATCACCTAGCATATATGCTAACTAAAATTATCTTCGAACGTGATTCTATATGATAATATCCTAGTATACTCATTCCACATTTCCAGTGGAAGGTATACTAATATTATAGTGCTCAAAAGGTCACCTCTACAACATTTGGGGCTTCGGGTATTAACACCAACTTTTCTTAAGAAAGGGGATTGACATATTTTATTTTCCAAATTAAAACGTTTTCATTCAATATGAGTAAATTTCTAGTTCCAAACAAGATTGAGCACAGGTTAAGCATGCAATATTTGAATTCGAGAATAATAATCTTCACTTTCAGTCGAGAAACATGATTACTTTTATTAATATTATGACACACAATAAATATTTCCTGAGGCATGGCCTAGATAAGGAGCAATTAAATGGATTTTGCTAAAGGGAGTGGCTGAGCATTGTGCTCCAAATTTCTCACAGATAATGCATGATGAAAAATGAAATCTAGGAGGCAAACATCCTCAAAAGTAAAAACCATCTAAAAATGCAAAAGAATGGAAAGAACCACATCTTTTGGAAAATAATGATGGAATTTTTGCTACCATTTAATCTAAAGAATGTCACTCTTGAGAACAATATTGTGAAAATAATGATAGCCTTCAGTATGTGGAAGAGAGAAGGCAAGGTGAATAGGGGATGTGTTAAGGTATTTCTTTGGAATAGCATAGGTGATCTTCCAAAAATATTAAGCATAGTCACCTGACAGGAGAAACCTATAAGCTCTTCCCCCTCAACTCCACCACTAGTACATACATCAGGAGCTCCTCACTTAGAAGGTTGGCAATTCCCTATGTATTCTTATCATTGGAAAAATCAGCACCTTCTTTAGGACAGATTGTTTCAAAAATCTTTCTCAAACTTTCAAGTTTCAACTCAATATTACCCAATTTTTCCATCTTTGTTGAGTATGAATTGCTAGTGTCATATAGCTCTTTGATTTGTGGAGTGGACTTGCTACTTTCTACCTTAAGTCTTCTGGTATTTGCAGAAATAACAAGAGTGGCTGATTCTTTTAAACGGTTCATTTTTTTCTTCTTCAAAGACATATAGCGAGCATTTTTTAACCACATATGCACCAAGAAAGGATAATCAAGATTATAAATACAAATATAATTAAAGAAGCAACAAAAAAAAACATATTTATAGATTATGGATGCTATCTGTAAGAATAAATAGAATTTCTAAGTAGAAAATTTTGAGTGTCCTATAGAAATGCCAAATCGTCCACTGACTTGTTGATAAGGTAGATCCAACTGCTTTGACAATACCAGTTTTCAGAGCATTGAAGGTAACTCATTCTCAACAAAGACTTGATGAAACCTCTATTAAATAGACCAAAAAAGTTATCAATGAACCAATATTAACCAGAGAGATACCCAATCATATAATTGAAAATTTTCCATCAACTGGATATAAAATATTTTGGTTGAAGTGCAGAAGTTCTACATCCATGGAAGAAAAGAAAGAGAAAATCAAGTGCATCTAAAGAAATCCAACCATTTCACTTCAATCATATACCATAGTGGAAGTAGGTATTCACCATATTCATCGTCGAAATGTGTGGACACCACTAGATATTTTAATGGAGATTCAGCAAATATCTTCCAAAATTCCCATGATCACACATTGAATCCATTATTCTTTGCTTACTGTATATTCTCTTCTTAATCATGCAAATAGCGGGGATTGAGTGCTTTAATTCCCTGCTAACATTATGCAAGCAAAACGATTTGCAGCGACGTAGTGGGGTAAAGTATATTTCTAGTTGTTGTTGCGTGTTGTATCCCAATAAGTAAATAAGTTTAGTTTAAGCCTTAAAATATGAATAAGGATATGCACATGCATAATTGTTGTTCCTTCCCTTCAGAATTATATGAGAGCCTACGTTGACTATATGCAGGCACCCTGTAAATATTTTTTGCAAGCATTGTAGAGGAATTCAATAATGTTGCTTGTCATGTCCTCATATAATGCAACTGTGTCCCATGTCTGCCACTGCACATCGATTGGACCATTACTCTATTTATCGTCGCCGGAAGGAATCAAAAGCCGACTTTGATCATTTTATTTGTTCTCCATCATTGAAAAGTGAAATACCATCATTCCTTAACCTAAATATATTTAGATTTAGGGCTTCGTACATCCAAACATATAAAATAAAATTATTCTACGAAAATCTTGGCTTGCACTTACCCATTCATTTAAACATATGCTTTCATAAAATACCCAAAAGTCAGATATGAATTTTTGAGAATACAAATCCCATCAAGGAATGGAAGAAAAGCAAGAGAAAGAAATTCCAAAATTAAAAAGAGGAGAAAGTTAGATTAGTACCTCAACTGCAATGGAAGGAAGTCTCCTCATAGTTCCTTTACTCTCATTTCTGAAAGATATAGATAAGGGTGTTTTAATGTTTTTCTCCTATGCTTCCTTTTTGTATTTCTTGATTTATTTTCTACTCTAATAGCAGATGTAAGGGATACATATTTAACTTTCTTTGAATTTTTTTCTTTGGCCCCACAACACCTTCTCCCATGAGATTAGTTTCATTGGATTTTTCATTTCTAGTCATTTCCTGTAGCTAAATAAAAATGCAAATGTTGGTACTTTTACAAAACTGACTGAAAAAGAAATTCATGAGGTATTTTAGGTTAGTATATAGAAAATAAACAAGATTATTAGTCTTTCATTTGGTGTCAATACTAGTGGAGAATATATGTAGTATGAGCATCCAAAAGTCCATGGAAGGTGGTTTTGAGGTTGTTCTTGTTTGAATCCATCCCTTATAGTGATTCACCATTAATCACCTATCCTTCACATGCTTCAGATTTTCACTGCATTTAGTAGTCCTGCTGTAAATTTGGTCTTTCCTGCAAGCAGGAAGAGGGCCTAAGTATGGCCCAAACTAAGGTCAATACTTATAAATTATAATGAATCTTCCACTGAGGAGCATGGCACCACTAAAAATGGCATGGAATTTTGTGCTCAAAGTGTGTCATGAGGTTATAACTCTAATTTCGTTTCTGACCTGCCTGTTTGAATTTTCTGATTTTCAATGCAATGGAGCTTGCTTGACTCCCTTACATCTCTACTCAACTAGGATGGGGAACATGAATTCCGTTTCCATTCAAAATCAAAATATGTCTGCTGTGAAGAAAAGCATGCGCTATGTTCTTAGTATAAAAATATTTGTATAGTTTAGCTCCTTCTCCCTCTATAGTAAGATAAGCTAGCATCTCAACTCAACTAGGAGGCAGGATAGGAATAATGTTCCCATTCAAATCAAAATATGTCTTGTGCGATGAAATGCATGCACCATGTTCTTTGTGTGAAATGTTCTGTACATTTTAGCTCCTTGGACCTGTTGGCGTTAACAATATTCATCATGTTAGCATATGTACTTATAGCATAGATAATTGGCTGTATATAATAATATCATCTTTAATCACTTGAGTACATAATTATTTTCCATGTTTTCCTAGCTCCGTAGTCATAAGGCTTAACAACAAAAATGCATATAATTCAAATGTCATTTCTTGATGATGTAGGATCCATGTTCAAGATTCCAATAAGGATGACATTTCTAGAATTATACCCTAGTTTTGACTCTGACGATGTATTCAATGATGATCCACTACGAATGCATGACAGTTCTGTGGAGAATAGGAATATCTTCTCCAACTTGCTCTCTACATATTACATTGTATGCAATAACTCTCACTAAAGAATTTACAAGTATTCTATGTAGTTCATGTCGTGGGAATATTCTGACAAGGGAAATCTTGTAAATGAATGAATCTCAATCTACTTGTCAACCCTGTAAGAAAAAACATGATTGCAGTATCATTTTCGCCAAACACAACAAGTAAGGATACTACCAAATGAAAGCTAAACCAATTTCATAACTTCATCATGAATCCATTAAAATGCTTCAAATGGCACCTCTGACACAACATCATGTTTGCTATATTCTACAAAAGATAATATCCAAACATATGGCATCCATACACTTCACCCTACGCTTGACATAATGGTATACAATAGTATTATCAATATGTGGATTACATTGAAATTTATGAACACATGGGGATGGACTTGTCTGCCTGACTATGAGAACTTCCACATGCATTTAGAACACTGATAATGATATGTTCCTCTGTCTTTATTCCTGACTCATGCATTTGGTACAAGAGTTTCAATGTGTCTTTACTATATACCCATGTCCTAAATATCCTAAATTTATCACATTCCAGGGCACTGTCTTTCAGGTGGGCATGTTGTAAAACACATATTGTGCTTGAAACAAACTCCCACACTGATCATATAGGTCAATAAGGGAACTTCCTACAAAGACATCTGAGTCAAATTGAGATCTATTAATGGAACCATGGATCTGCTTTCCCTACTCTAGAGCTTCAAGGCCAGCACATGCTCTAAGTACGCTTTTATAGGTAAATTGATTTGGTTTCACATCTCATTTTCTCTAAAAGTACTAGGTCCTCCTCATTAAGACCCTATTGAAAACATATCACAGTCATTGTAGTCCATGAAACAACATCCTTTATGGGAATCCCCACAAAAATACGCCCTGCATATGCCAAATGTCACAGCTGATTTTACCACACATGGTGGATCACACATTTATGGCCTTCCCTGTCCCTCTGCAGACTCTTTGGACCCCCATGGACCATTTTTGTACCTTTGATGTTTCCAATATCATCCCTAAAAACATGCATTATTTTCCATACGCGACTTTTAAACCTATTCTCGCGTATATACGTGGATATGACCCTTAAACCTTCATACATCGAGATGTGTGCAAAAGGACAAATAGTTTTGGAGTTTTCCTTGATGTGGTGCCGAGTCACTTGTCTCTTGGCCTTCCATATGCCTTGAGATCACTCATATTCGACCTTCCATTACCCCATTGAAGCACTATATAAGGAACCCTTTGGATACATTGAAAGGGGAGGAATTGAAGAGCAAGAAGACTATAGTCCATTGTTGTTGGAGCTTATACTTGAGTCTGCATCCCTTTGTCCCTTGGAGCACTTTGTGTTCTTCCCAAGCTTGCCTTTGCTTGTGAGCTTGCTATCGAGAGATGCATGATTGAAGTGGTGGAGGCCCAGGTGGAGGACTCAATTTCTCCAGTTAACAGACGTGCCAACAGAGGTTGTCATCCTTGTAATCTCTGATTTATATTAATAGAAATATCTTTTCCTGTCCAATGTTGTGTATTTAAATGAATATTGAATCCATGGATGCTTTTAAATTCTTATATTTTATTGATTATATATGCTAGAGTAGTTCTAACACTATTATATAGCATGCTTGTCTTGTTTGCTGATTGTTGAGAGAGAAAATTGCTAACATAAGCGAGATTGGAAAAGCTGAATGAGGATCTACATCAACCATCTGGAATAAGGTATGTTTTGAGATCCTTTGGTGTTAGATGTTTATTTCTCTTGCATATTGGGAAGGGATTGATTTTTGCAGTTACTCTGTCTGTTGTGGTACCCCAAGCCATAGGAAGTTTTCTCCATAACAGAATTGGCGACCATACTAGGGATGTTCCTTGTTTTTCATTGGGGTTTGGGGGAACAATGTGCTTGATATTCTTGACTTGCTCTTTGTTTCTCCTTGTTTCTTTGTTGCATTTTATAGTATATTCATCTGTTGACACTCCGCTTTATTTGTTTGACCCTTGGCCTACTTTTTACCACTGTCTTCTCTGTATACGCAGGTTTTTGGCCAAAAGTCACGTACATACACGGATTTTTGGCCAAAAGTCATGTACATACGTGGATTTTTGCCCAAAAGTCACGTATATACATAGTTGTTCTTTAAACAGTCATGCACATCCTCCGTTTTGGTGAGTTTGATGTTGTGGGAAGTTGTTGGGTGGGTTGTGAGTGTGGTTAGTGTTATAGCTGATTTTACCACTCTAGGTGAATCACACTTGTATGGCCTTCCCCTGTCCCTCTGTAGACTTCTTAGACCCCTTGGACCATTTTTTGTCCTTTGATGTTTCCTTGACCATCCCTAAAAACATGTGAAAATTCATATACGTGACTTTTAAACCCCTAATCACATATATACACAGGTTTGACCCCTAAAACCGCGTACATCGAGATGTGTGCATAATCCAAATCCTTTTGGAGTTTTCCTTGACATGGATCTGACTCACTTGACTCCTGGCCTTCCATATGCCTTGATATCGCTCGGATTCAACCTTTCATTACCCCTTTGAAAATCTATATAAGAAACTCTTTGGTACATTGAAGGCATAAGAGAGAATCGAGAGCAAAGAAACTATAGTCCATTATTGTTGGAACTTGTGCTTGAGTATGCATCCCTTTGTCCCTTGGAGCACTTTTGTGTTCTTCCCAAGCTTTCCTTTTGCTTGTGAGCTTGCTATCAAGAGATGGAGGATTGAGGTGGTGGAGGCCGAAGTGGGGGATTCAGTTTCTTTGATTCGCAGACGTGCTGACAGAGGTTGTATCCATTGTAATCTCTGATTTTATATTAATAGAAATATCTTTTCTTGTCCAATAATGTATGTTTGAATGAATATTTCATCCATGGGTGATTTCAAATGCTTGTACATTGTTGATTATATATTCTAGAATAGATCTAATACCAAGATATCACTAGTGGAAAATGAGAGATTAGTGACGAGGAGACCCAAATTTTTGGTCACCACAATTTTTTTGAAGGGATAAATGACCAAAATTGATAAATTTAAGTTAGATAACCAAAAAAGACCAAGATAAATGACCACTTTTGGTCATGGGATAAAAACCAACTAAAAACGACCAAGATAAATGACCAAATTTGGTCACGGGATATCTAGACTAAAAATGACCACATAACAATTGGTCATTTATTTGGTCATTTATAGTTGTCACTCTGGCAATAAAAAAATTCCCAATTTTTTTTCCCTCTCAAATCAGTTGTTTGTTTTTCCCTCTCAAATCAATTGTTTCACCCATTTTTGGACATGGGAAGCCAATGAGCAAAGGCAAATTCTTAGAAGCTAGATCCAGAGGGAGGAAAAAAAAATGAAGAAGGATATCCTGAAGAGTCCCCTCACATTGAAGGTAGCAGGTCTTCTGCTGCTTTACATCGCATTAGTTGGAAGCATAAAGGAAACTGGCAAGGGAAGTGACACATTTGAACTCTCCTCCTCTACATTCCAATGGATTCTATGGGCCAAAGTTGTGGAGAGAAATGGAGGAGGTAATAGTATAACAAGGGGCACATCGTGATCTAATCAACAAAGGAGGCCCATACCTCCAAGTTTGGTGGAAAGATCTCTCATGAGCAAACTCCTCCTCAAATTCCAATGTTAATACATGGTTTACATATATGTTTGGTTAGTAGGATAGTTTGTAAAGCACTTCACATACCATTTGAAATATAGTAGATAAAATACAATTGAAATATAGTAGATATAGTACAATTAAATTGATTAACAATAGATAAGGTATCAATAAATTAGTTAAGACAAGTAGAAGGTCACACTATTTATTAAATTATTTTTGAAACAATAAAAAACATTTACTAGTTTTGTATTATTATGTTTTTTTTCAAACATGACAAAGCTTATCATAACTTCTCTTGCGAGATACCTTACATCCAAAGAAGAATATAGATCATTAACCTTCAATATTATATTATCAATTTAGATAATTATTTTAGTACTTTTTTCTCCATACAAATACACCATTCTCTATGAAAATAAGAAAATTAATCTTTTATCGACCAATAGTGCTTCCCGCAAAAATTCATCCACAAGAAGTTAGCCCCAGTAATATCAGGGTTTTGTCATCAAGTTGCTACACCTCTAGTCACAATCTCGACAACCCTCGCTGGGATGTCCCTTGAAATTTTGCTTCAATGGCGTTATGAATCTTCCTCAATCAGTTTATTGAACGTCCTTCCAAACAATCGGTTCTTTGTTAAGCAAATTTCCCTGCAGCAGGGGAGATTATTTACGATCCTGGTGAACTCATGTTCATTTGGGCTAGCAGCAGTTCGATATAAAGATGAGATCCATCTTTGAGCCTAGTCTCAATTTCAGAGCAAGAGCCATCCTCGTCCGAACACAAAAAGAAATAGAAATTCGCTCTAAGCTGAAGTTTTGAAAAAAGGGTTGCCGATGCCGATATGGATTATAACTAATAAGACTATATTAAGATAAGTTTATTCATACAAGTAAGTCCCGTCATCTCATCCAACACTAAATCGGTGTGCTAAAGACTAAACTCCTAAAGGAACCGAAGGAGGCTCTCTCTGCCTTGAAGATGTTATGGTCAATCTCACCCTTCTAAAATGCAGCTTTGTCTGAATTAAACCCTTGTTTGGGTTCCAAGTATGATTCCAACATTGGGGTATTTCACTCTCTACTTGATTAAACAATCGGTTCTCTATTAGACAGCCCTGGCAACAAATTGCAAGGGGAAGTGAAATCAATTACTCTCACTGCCTGTAAGCCTGTTGATTCAATGCAGGTGAATACAAATTGCATGAAACCTTTGAGGCAGGATGATGGCAATAGTATCTGTGAAAAGCTGAAGTCTGTACAAGGTAATGTCACCTTTATTCCCTTGTCCAATGTATTTTGTGTTTCATTTATTTCTTACAAATTATTTAAAAAATGAGCAGGGTTTGCCATTTTGCCCATTGAAAGTCTGTTGATAAGTTAACACAAAATTAAGATTGTGATGCTGTAGTAGGCATTTATTACATTTACCAGGCATAGGAAAATGTTCATTTTCTTGTTTGAATTTGCTACAAGAAGCATGCTCCAAGTACTGCTTGGGATTTGCACCCATCCTCGTACCTTTTTGAATTTCCATGAGCATGGCTCAGACCACAATTAGGACAGAACCCTGGTGGATGGCTTAAATTTTTTCAACCTTACCAATGAAACAAAAAGCCCTATTGTTGGTCAGAGGAAAATGCTTTTACTTGAACACATGTTGCTTAAACGGTTCTTCAATTACAAAAAAAATAATGCCTTTGATGGCTAATTTTGCTTGCAAGGATTGAGTCATTTCTTGAATATTTTCCTACGCAAAGGTCCAGGGCACATAAATTGCCATACAAAATTCATGTTTTATTCCTTTTGTGATAAGATTTGGATTGAAGGTGTTAGTATAGTTGAATGCTTAGGTTGCAAGCTGTCTGCCACATTGCCAGCACATTGCATGTTTCATTTCAAGAATTGTGCTTGAGATTGGTTACTATTATAGCAATCTGTGGATAGAAAAGCTCGCTAATGATTATAAATACAGCCAATTCAGCTATTTCAAACTTTTTATTAAACAAATTACAACTATCAGCATTAATAATTCAGGATTTTGTTCTTCTTTGAACATAAAACATAATTGTTTGGTAGGTAATATAAGGTATTGTTTGCCTGTTCTTTACTATGTCACCTACTTTTTAAAAGTGAAAGGTTTGAATGCTTTGCAGACTTGGTAAGTGGCAGTGGGATGCCAATCACTCTGTCTGGAGAATTTGTAGAGCGCTTTGGCTGTCGCATGACAGAGAAGCTAAAATTCCTTTTTAAGTAATCATTTTGTACATTTTCATTGGTAGGTTGAGATGCAATAGTATAAAATTGTTTTTCAGGCTTGTCTAATTAATAAAGTTTTCTCTGCTTTTCTTAGAGTTTATGAAGGATAATAATCTTGGTTTGATGTCGCAGTGGCAACTTAGTGTTAAATTGCATAATAGATCCTTGTTTTTTTTGCCTGACATTTTGACTGTAAGCTCTTGGAATTAATGCAAATCAGCCAAAGGTCAAATGCTTACCATAGTCACAGATTTAAGGGTCAACGTAGCTAAATCCTTGAGATTATCTGACATTAAGGCATGGTTGAACTAGTCTCAGTACATAACTAACCATTAATAGTCGTAGAACTAATTTTCTTATATGCCACAGTTAACTGGTCCACATAAGAAACTGGTTAACATGTCAGCTTCTAGAAGTGCCAAGATCAGTTACAGAATTGCTTAGGCTGAAATGTTGCATCAACAAATGCCATACACATACTTACATGGTGAGAGATTGGTAGGTTTAATGCAAGACTTGTTTAAAATGTTAATATTTCAGTATTTGGTGGAGCTCAACACAGTTTTATGGATTGTGTGTAAGCATGGGGATCAAATATGTATACGGGGTTGTCGTTAATAGAAATGATGCACATTTACATTGTTCCACCAAGTTAAGGAGACGGTGGGGATATGAGAGCAGGGAAGTGCATCCAAGGGATGTGAGGCGACACACCCCAAATAGGGGACGTTGATCCTTATCACAGGGGACCCTGTCTCTAAAATCCTAAAAAGTATAAACATAAAGATATAAAGATATGAAATCATAAATAATATATCTAATTTTTTTCTGTTAAAACCTATTTTTTTGGTTTGAGAAATATGTATTATAGAGTGTCTTTGGCTAAGCTACTGCACTATGGGGGGTGCATCTATGCCGTCAAAATCACCCAGGATTTGAACCTGGCCTCATCCGCACCCATTCTGGGGGTTTAAAAATTTAAACCTGGGTCTCTGTGTTAATATAAGCCTGATCACCTTGCTGCTTGCTGCTCGACCAGTCTCCTGTGGGCTAAGTGTTACAACTTAACGATGAACATATTTAAATATGATATGAAAAGCATGACACATGATTTAATATTTGAATCAGATTCATAAACATGAATGATGTCATGGAAACGTGGAATAAGTTAATAAATATTTGCATTGGCAGACAAGTTGTAGCGAACATGAATTATCCATCACCATTGTATTTCTTGTTGAATCTATAATATTCAAGGGATACTAATTAGTGATACAGGATCGCTAAATGGCAAAATCACTCTAATGCTCACATGCAAATGAAAAATCACTTGAGGGAGGTTTCTTAGGTAAGACGACTTATAAATGCATTTTAGTTTTTTTTTAAATACATTTATAAATTCCAAAAGTTGAATTTTGGGGGAACACCCAGGTGTCTCTGATTTCAGGGCATTGGGGGAATGAATGGCCTAGTGTTCCCCACACATTCACATTTCACCGA
>LPNX011035011.1:11871-25197 GCA_001517045.1 Pseudotsuga menziesii | reverse complement strand
TCATTCACTGTTAGGCTGAGGCTTCTACATTGTGTTGGTTTGCTAATCATTTCTGGATTCATTCATTGTGTTGCAGGTTAAATCATCGACCTTTGGACCTGCCATAGGAATTTCATCATCAAGATCATAATGAATCTAGATATGCAAAAACTTTTTCCAAGAAGAGAGAGCCATCCATCACTCTTCTTCTTGACAAAAAGTTTCTGCATCTCTGAATTCACTCTGATTATGATGATGGACAGAGTATCCCATATCCAAAATGTAAATGATTATAAGTGACTTGGAGCTATTGTTTATAAAACACAACTGTGACCAACAAGACTACTGTTGATGAATCTGATGGGTCTCTTTGCTTTTCCTTCTGTACTAGTCATTTTTTCATTCACCCAAAAAATTCAGAGTAAATCCATGTTTATGTTCTCTTTGAAATTTCTCTCTTGCTTGAAGCCATCTCTGCATTCAATCAATGCCTTCTATAATCTTGTCATTTCAAAGGACAAAATAGAGTTAAACGTGCCAGTTTTTAAACAGATAAATACCCTCCAGCAAAGTAATAGATTGTAATGACTTGCTTATCAACCTGAATGAGCAATCAAAGGACCCCAGAAGAAGTTTGATCTCATTGAAGCCATGATGGCCCTAAATATATAAAATGCTATGTCGTGCAATTTAGATCATGTGACCGATATTATTCCCACAGTCCTAGAGATAGAGAAGCACACATGGAGCTAATTTGCTGTGCATCAACCAAAATATAGTGGACCCAATTTGAGATGAGTTCAAAAACTGTTATGCATTTGATATTTACCGAGTTTTCACTACATCTCCATTTGTAACCTTCATCTATGTGCATTTTAATCTTCATGCAGGTGTTCACAGGATAAATTGTTCTCAAGTTGCACTTAACAAAATTGCTCAATTCTGGGAAGTTTCCCTGTTTAACTTTATTTAAGACAAGCTCCTCTGTAATAGTAATAGTTCATCTCTACCTCATTTAGGATGCTCATGGCCTTTAATTTTACAGATACAAGAGTATTAAGCACTATGCTCAATTTTTTTATTAGTCAGCAATAAACAACAGTTCTCAAGATTGAAATACTATTCATCAGGTATGTCGACTTTTTTACATGAAGTGAGGACATACCTCAATCCTGAGAATTTTGAACACTCTTCCTGAAACACTAGGAAAAGGCTTACTTTTACCGAAACCAATTATTTAGGCATTGAAAGTGGGGAGTTAGTTGAAAACATCTCTGCAACTTTCCTGACTTCAACACAGGCCTTGTGTATAATAAATTCCAAGGTAAACATGTATAAGCAAACTGCCAAGTTAAGAGATCGGTTCTCATGAGTAGACATCAATTGAATGTCATCAACATCCCAACACATTCAAACAGCAAAGGCGTCGATCGATAAACAAGGTAAAGCAATATCTTTCTGATGTCACACAATAATCTGTGGAAGAGCCTTGCCCTCTTCCCTAGTGCAAAAGAATATCTCAACAGTGATGGTGAGGATGATTTTATGGACTTGGAGACTATAGCAACCTGCTTTCCTAATTTGAAATATCTATCCTTGTGTTATGATCTGAGGGATGGGTTGCTCCAATGTGGCATAAGAGAATCATCTCTGCTGGAAAATGTGGTGGTTATGGAGTTGGGATCAACAATGAGTAATGACTTCTTTACTCAATGGATAGCAGCAATTCTTGAAACTAGAGGTATTTTGTGCACATTAATACACGTGAATCACATTAATACATGTGTGATTAAGTCCTAAGTTATAAATATGACCATGATGTCTAAGATAATGTTTTACTAAACTGATAAGAGAACTTCAATACAAGGATTTCGGTTTCCAGCTGGAGATTGCTAGTTTGATTTCTAGATATAAGTGTTATAAGCACAAATGTTATAAATTTATAAGCAAGCTTACATGATCCAAAGATGAAGCCTCTACCTCAGTTTCTTTCACGTTCAGGGTACACCCTGGTGTTTCCTTTGCCTTCCTGAAGAAATTGTTCACTTCATGCATTCACTTGAGAGAGGACATATCAAGTACATGCATTTTTTCAAGCATTGTTTTTTTCAGTAAGATATAATGAAATGATTGCCATAAGGTTATTAACAGTGCAGTATAATCATTTGGGAGTGCATTCAGTTCTCCTACAATTGATTCCCTCTTGTCCCTTGTTTAGCAAGGTTCTGTTATATCCACCTTTATTTTGAATACATTCAACATCATTCTACTCATCTTCAATCTTAAGTATCAACATATTCTTGATCAGAGTGGATTTCCCAACATCTAGATAACCTGTTACAATTGTCACCTTTGCTAGATCAAGGGTAAGGTTGTCCTCTTAGAAATAGGAACTTCTAATGGAGGGACCTCCAGTCTCTGCCACTAATTGATTCTATCTTGCTTTATGTTTCTTATTTTATTCATTCACAACTATATGTTCTACGATTTCACTGGTAATGCAGGGGAAATTTTTTGAAGTATTCAAATTTGAAGTTTATGTATCTTATATTACTACCTCTTTCCAAAATTGACGCAACTAAGTTTTTACCATACTGTAATTTGTTTTTCAGTTGTTGCATGATCTCACCAATTTAGTAACCAATAAGAATATTGACCCCAATTCCAGAATCTTGAGTCACAATATATCTACATTATAGCCAAACTTAACTTCTTGATAGAAAATGGTACATGTATATTTATAATTCTTAGTCTGTTGTAAAATATGGTTTAGAAAAACAAGTGTATTTTACAACCAAAAGCTTGACAGTGATTTAGCTGTTAAATCCTATGCATTGTTAGAAATATTTCAATGTAATTACTATAATGTTTAAACAAAACAAAATGCCTCACACGCAGAAGAAGCTTTTGCAATTCTTAGTCTATTGTAAAATATGGTTTAGAAAAACAAGTTTATTTTATAGCCAAAAGCTTGACAGTGATTTAGCTGTTAAATCCTAAGCATTGTTAGAAATATTTAAATGTAATTACTATAATGTTTAAATAAAAAAAAATGCCTCACACCAAGAAGAATCTTTTTTGCAATGACAGAAAGAAACCAAATCGTGCTCCTCCAGTAAATGATAATTATCTTGTGATCTGCCCTAATGAATTCAGTAATTTTTTTTTCTTTTCATACTGGAGGCAGATATCCTGTTGTGTTGTTACAAACCAGGAGTACCAAAAGATATTCTATAAAACATAGAAAATAAAGTAAAGTAGAGAAGAGAAGAGAGGAGAAATCTATGCCGAGGCATGGAAAGCCATTAACCCCAAGGACAAGAGACCGCATGATCTTATTGTGAGATATCTTGGTAAACCTTTTGGTGTGGACCTCTCTCCAATGACCATGTGGTATTGGTTCCTAGAGAGACTACATCGTAAGATTTTGTTCTGGTAGTGCAAAGATCTCTTTCTTGTTAGGAAGCTCCTACATAAATTACGTTTCGTGGAAGCTCCTAAATAAATTTCACATTCAGAACTCTTATTTGTACAAAATCACTCATTTTCAATCCCCAAAGAGAACTCACTCCATTATACTTGTTATCATTTATTTCAAAAGACGTAAAGAATGTTGTTTCTTGTGATGGGCATTGGAGATTCCCAAACATGGTGTAAAAACTAATTAGATCTAATAACAGATATACAAAAAGGGGAATTTGACAATCAACAAATATATTGAACAATTTTGAATATTTGAATAGATCAAAGAGTAAGAAACCTTAAAAAATATGAATACATTCATATTTGCTATGGATAACTGATTTTTGTGTATATAATTTGAATTCAACCAAATTTAAGACCATGATGCTGATGCAATGATTGAAGATAAGAATTGTGTGTTTTTTCTTCCACATCGACCTAGGGGTGTAATATCCTAATACCAAGTTTTGTTTTGTTCATAAAGGGCATAGGTAATCTTTGGATTATATAGGATTTTCCTTTTTCTGCTTTGCAAGTGATAAAAACATTTAGTTGTATGTAAGCTTAGTTGTTGCCTTTAAAAAAATAGTGAAAATATAAGAAATTCATTGGTAATTGTGATTAGTTTTATTTGGGAGTTGATATATTGCAATTGGAAATCTAGGCAGACTTTTGGTATCCTCCAAGCAAATCTAGGCACGCCGCACACTTTTGGTATCCTGGGCTGATTGTGGACAAATATCAGTAGGAAGCAAGTTGGTTTTTGGCCAGTCTAGGCCTATTTCAAGTAGTTTTGGGCATGTTGGAGTAATTATGGCCTCTTTACCCACCTCTCAACAACCCATTTATCAATCTAAGCAGAAATATCAAGTTTTGTTGTCCTGGGCACCTTTGGAAAAATTTATGGGCACTCATCTGCCCCAAAACAACGGTTAAAGGAAAAACATTAGATTTGGCTGTGTGCAAGCAATTCTGGGAGGTCAACAATTATGAAATCAACATTAGCAATAGACTTGGGCACTGTTCCACCATCCAACAACAATAAACATCATGGTTTCCAAATCTAGGATAATTCATGGCATGTATTAGGACCAAAACAACTGTTTGAGACATAATGGGTGCATTCTGGCATGATCTTAACATATTGTGGCCAAATTCAGATCTTCAACTAGTAGCAATAGCCCTAAAACTTAGTTCTGGGCAAATTTATTAGCTGAAATCAGTGAAGAGAAGCCTCAAAACTCAAATTTGGATGCAATTTGGAAGGGTCTATACATTCCTACAACATTCCGGGCATGGTTGGAGAAATTCTAGGAACTTTTCATTATGAAAGGTGTAAATAGAAGTAAAAATTAAATTTGGGTTGAATATGAGCTTGTTCTGGGCATTGGTGGAGTACATGTCTTAGCCTCAAACCATGGAGCAGAAATAAGAGCCAATTTCGGTCACTGTTGACTAGTGTTACCCCATTTTGGCACATGTATCCTTAAATCTGGAAGAGAGGGTCAAATTGCCCTCTTTGTGGCAAAGAGTACTATGTTGAAGTTTGAAATATTTTGAGTAGACAAAACAATCAGCTACAACACTTAACATGATTTACGGGGACTTTGGGGTTGTTTTGAGTGGTGTAACAATCACTTCTAGTTAAAGCAACAACATCAGGACAAATTTTTGTGCTTAATTAGTCATGGAACATGCCTAAATGCAGTCCTGGGCATAAAAGAGGCACCTAACAGTAGTTTGAGACAGTTTTTGATGCAGGAAACCCATAAGGATGGAAGGGTATTTTATGTATCCTCTAAGACGGGTTATCCATCATATGAAGGACTGGTAGGGATGATTCCATATGATAAATGGACATTGATTGCAAGTGATAATTAACCCACAAATAGAGTTTTCCAATTTACATAAAGAAAGTCGAAGACAAAAGAGTGAACCTACTAATCTCAGAGGAAGTAGTAGTAATCTCAATATACAAGCTAAATCTCATGCTAGATGATGTTAAAATCAAAGTATTGTATAGGAACATTGTAATTATTGCAGAAAAGGTGGACAAAATGAAGATGAATCTTATAAGAAACAAAGGGAATGGAAAAGGAATTAAAAGTAATACAAATATACAAAGACGAATAGGAGGGACTAGGGAGTTATATAGATAAGTTTCGTATAGAAGATATAAGTAATTTTTGGTTTTCAAGTATTCATTTGGATACATCCAAAAGTGTTCTCTAGAGAAACTTAAGCCAAAAGAGTTATGGGAAGAACCCTTTTTGCAGGCGTGTGCATGGAAGCCTTGTGCACATGAACACAACATAAACTTTCGAGGTAACATTGTATCCTCTTGATTCTCAGTTCTGGTTTATTGAATTTGAATTTCTGGCATATGAAGCATTGTTGTATACTGTCAGTTTTGACTGCCTTGTGATAACAATTTCTACTGCTTGGATATGCTCCTCAGTCAGCAGAGGGGCTTTCTGGAACTATGTTCAGTATTTTGTTCATATTATTCTTTGAATTTTTTCTTTTTTTTAATTTTTAAACTTTATGTGGCTCGGAACTTTGACATTCTAGTTATTTATTACATGTTTTTTTGATAGAACCTCCATCTCCGAAAAACAACACAGGATATATTTTGGTTAGTGCAAATGGAGGTCTAAATCAGCAGCGACTAGCGGTGAGGCACTTCTCTGATTCTATTTTCATGATTCGTTCTATAAGTGCATAATTCAATGATGGACGCATCTTTTATCCAGTTGCACATGCATATGCCAATTTGTCATAATTTTATCATATATTGTTGCAGAATAGCTGAACATGATACTAATTATCAAATGATTTTCTAAATTATACATCCTTCTTTCAACCATTGAAAAACTATAATATAGATAATTATATGGCTAAACTAGATATTTAAATAATAAATCTCAAATACCAGTCAACAAAGTACTGATCAAGGCACATTCATTTAAAATGTGAAGTCAATCTGAGGAAGCAAGGCGACTGTTGGAGGAAAAGATAAATTGTTCCCAGGAAATTCTATTCCCTCGTCAAAGAACGAGCATAGATTAACATGGCAAGCCTATGGAACCAGATACCGTACTTCATCCATGATGAAGTACAAAGCAATTAAACATTTCATCCTTCCTGAAATCCATATTTGAGCTGAGGCAAGGATGACCTAATGAGGCCTAGAGATCTAGCACTTCCCTTGCTAAGACTATCTTGAATAAGACTTTTGACTTTGTAATGAACCATCTCTAGTCTTAGACTTGACAAGTGAGCCACCTCTCTATGACAAACACTTTCCTGGCCCAAATTTGGATCATGACCCATCAGTAGATATGAACTGTCAATAAATCAAAAGTCTAGTTGCTGTGGGAAAACATTAGGGCTGTGCCATGAGCGGGGAAAAGAGCAGATGTTATTTGTTACTTATTTAGGGTAAAACCCATATCTACAAATGGAAATGTGTAGAAATTCAGATATGCAATGATAATCCATATCATAACCAGGTATGGTATGAAAGCAGGAGTCAAATTTGTAGTCCTAAAACTTCAGCAGAAACATGTTTTGCATATTTTTGTAAAATGTGAATGCCAAACAAAATGCCTAGACATACATGTTTTTTATTTAGGGAGCAGAAATTCCGATATGCAATGATAATCCATATCATAACCAGAAAAATAATAGGATTTATAGAAATATTAAAGACAAAGTCCCACAACATAAAGAGCCATTTAGCATCACTGTATGGTGTTACTTTGCTGCCTTGTGCATTTATCTTAGTAAAGAATTCTACTATGCAAGATGGGGCCATAAATAAGTAGGAAAATGTTCTATAATGTTCTCTAATATAAAGATCCATTTAGCATCACTGTATGGTCTTACTTTGCTGCCTTGTGCATTTATCTTAGTAAATTTAATCCTGAGAATTTTGAACACTCTTCCTGAAACACTAGGAAAAAGCTTACTTTTACCGAAACCAATTACTCAGGCATTGAAAGTGGGGAGTTAGTTGAAAACATCTCTGCAAGTTTGGTACTAGCCCCTTTTTAATCGTTTCATCATAAACCATCAATGCATCTTGCATTCTACCTTCCTTACAAAGCCTGATGATAGATTCCATATCCTGTGAACTGACATGAGTGGCCAAAACCTCCTTCGGAATTTCTTCATCTGTATTAGCTGTCAGCATGGAAGTTGTATCAATGTCATCATCATTGACTGACCTATCAAGTTGCACAGTACAACTTGAAATACCAGAACCTGGATTCTTTAATTCCAATTCCCTTAATATAGTTGTTGCTTCATGTATCTTTCCTTCATGGTAAAGCCTTTTGATGAAATCAACAAACGATATATCAAGCTCTGGCCCAACAAACAAATTATCAGTTCCCACAGAATTCAATCTTCTAAAATATTCAGAGTATAATCTACTGTCAGTATTGATGCCAAGAAGTAAATCCCTCTCAAGCAGTTCTTCTACAAGTTTACTTGCTTCTTCCATCCTTCCTTTACTGCAAAGCCCATTAATAAGGTTGTTGTAGCAAAAGAGATTTGCTGCAATTCCTCTCCTTTCCATTTCATGAAACAGTGTCAGAGCTGCCTCCATATTGCATATTTTGCAATGCCTTTTAATCAGTGACTCAAACATAAAACCATCTGGCAGAATACTCCACTTCTCCATTTCAAAGACAAGAGTTGATGCCTCCTCAATTTTTCCTTGCTTGCAGTATCCAGAAATCAGGAGATTGTGAATATTGATGTTTGGGACAAGGCCCATGGCTAACAATTTATTCAAGAGCTCCTCTGCATCCTATAAATAGCCTTCCTTACAGAGACCACGTATGAGCTCCTCTGCTTTGATACCAGGCTATTAATTGAACAGAGATCTTACCCCTTGCCTAACAGGTTGCTCTACTACTAAGCTACATGCTCATTTCATGACAGGCACCTCCAAAGGTATGAATTGTTACTCCAACACCTCCCTCAAGCCACACTTTAGGTTAGGCCTCGTAGGTACATAAGGCCTACCTGCTCTCATACCAGGCTAGGAATTGAGCACAGGACCTTACCCTTGTTGATGGACTACTATACCACTAAGCCACATTCCCCTTTTATGATGGGCTCATTTAACAGTTTGATCTAAAGGTGTGAATTGCGACCTCCAACACTTTCATAACCCAAACCCAAATTTTTATATTCCCCCTTTTCTTCATCAAATCACCCTAAGCCTTAATTTCACCTTCAAATGCAGACAGATTATGCTCCTAGGAACATCAAACCTTAAACAAAAGCAACACCAAGATGGATTTAATGGCCTGGAAATCTTTGTGTGCAAATCAATTGAAATGACTTTATATTTTAACAGAAATATTCTCTCTTGAACACATAATGAGGATAATAATTACTGGTGTTGGATGGATTCCGAGTGTACTCAGGATTGTAAATGTGACAATGGAAAATTATGTCTAAATTGTTTTATCCCTACTATAGTGGCATATCTTTATAATGTGGTTTTGTTCCACATTAACAGTCCCCTTCCTAACATACATATCCTTATCTGATTCATGCGAGGCTGAAAAACCATAATTGATGTTCATAATGGTGTTTCATAAATTCATAGTAGCCCTGTGGGATTCATAAACTCAGGGCTCTTTATCACTGGAAACAAGGGAAACGTTGCTCTTGCTACGTCATTGATGCTATCTATCTTTGGAAACTAACATCTTGATCCTTATGATTCAAGTATGAATAGGAAGATATGAAGAAATATGTCCTCCATCTATTAGTACTTTCACATGTGTTTTCAGTACCATCCTTAAAACTAGTGTGAACAGTTCATGCTCGTGGTTGCTTTCAATTTTAAAGAGTCTGAAAGCAATAAGAAGACTCTGAAGTAATGGAATGGTACTGCCGTGTGGATTTTACGAGCCCAGGACAGTTCATGCTCGTGGTTGCTTTAAATTTTAAAGAGTCTGAAAGCAATAAGAGGACTCTGAAGTAATGGAATGGTACTGTCATGTGGATTTTATGAGCCCAGGACAGTTCATGCTCATGGTTGCTTTCAATTTTAGAGAGTCTGAAAGCAATAAGAAGACTCCAAGGGGGTTTATTTTTCATGTGTTAGTCTCCAAGGCCCAAAGAAGCATAAAAGGATGAAATGAAGAACTCTTCTAGCCGGTGTGACTAGAGTATTCCTTTTGCGTAATTAGTCTACCAGGTTCGAAAAAGGGTTAAACTTATACCAGATAGACACCCTTTCAGGTACTTTAACAAGCATGAAAGGAAGCAAGATTGCTCGGTGATCTTTTCATTGTTTTAGGAGTCAGAAAAGAGCTTAACAGAAACTCCCTGAGTGCCTTTTTCGTATAGGACTTGTCCAGCTCGAAAAAGGGATAAAATTATACCGAACAAAAGGAATGGCCAGGCAAGGAGGAAGTGTTCAATCAAGGAACATTTACGATGACCAAGAACGAGGGTGGGGGGGAACACTGGTGGGCCTCCTTGCAGGGTGAATGAATGGTGGAAAAATAACGAAACATTTGCAGTATGACAGGAGTGGATGGCTCATGTAAAAAGTGTGGAACAATCTGGTGGCGGCTGATGTGGCACACAAATCGAGGCAGCAAGATGTTGGGACACAATGTTGAAATTGTACCAAGTGAGAGCGAGAAATGATCTCAAGCATCATCATGAGCTCAAAAAAATGAATCCGGCGATATAAAAAGTGTGAAAAATGGAGAATGGCCGAAGTGGCGCGCAAACCGAGGCGACTAGCGGTGTCTAAAAAATGGGAAAAAAGAAATGACGTAGAAAAAATAATGCAACGAGGTGACCATTGTGATAGTCTCGTCGTGCTGATTCCAATGGTGGAAACAGTTCGGAAAACAGGCTCCGTATGGGTTCAGAATGGCCAAAACAAGAAAAAAGTCAACGGACTATAAATAGTAAGTGGGCCCAACATGACAAGTGTCATTTGTACTATTTGACTTTGACTAGTGATCAGAGTGGACCAGAGCTGAGGTGGCATTTCTGGACGATCTGACCTGCTGATTTCAGATCCGGGAGATACATGTATTCCGTGAAACTCACACCTACTTTGTCTTTGGGTTAGGGGGGTGGGTAGTGGGTCCCAGGGTACTATTTGCACGGTCCACGTGGGGTGACCCGTGGGTTAGTGGGTCGGAGCCGCGGTCGAGGACCGCGGGTTTCTTGGGGGATCACGCGGTTGGGGACCGCGAGTTCTGGGACGAACCACGCGGTCAGGTACCGCGTGTTTCGAGGAGGGATACACGGCCGAGTACCGCGTGTTTAGCGCTAACAGACGCGGTTAAGGACCACGACTATAGGCCTGACAGCCGTGGTTGGAAACCGCGACAGGGAGCCCTAAAGCTGTGGTTTTGGACCGAGCTATTAGGGTTTTTCAGGGGGAGGGGAAGGACTATTTGTTTGACATGAGTCTGATGAGTCTACTTTGCGTGATTGACAGGATGCTGCAGGTTCTATGGAGAGAGCAGGAGAGACTAGATGAGATCATGGCCGTCGTCCGAGAGGACCGCCAGGTGCGATCGGTGCTGGGGCTATTCGGACTGCTAAAGTTGGTCCAGGTACCTGTTGCCGCCTTTTCACACACCTGGATCACATGGCAGAAATCTTCAAGCCACTCGGTGTGTCCTTGGGGGCAAGTCTTGAGTCAAGGCTGTCACCTTGTTGTTGACTCCTCCGTTTAGGCTCAACTCCTAACGAAGCCAAGGGGGGTAGACCCTATTAAGTTACTAAGGATGATTTCTTAGTGTAATGATGTTGTACTGAATCAGTTATTTAGGAGTTTGAATATTTTAACTATAAACAATCAAGATGACAAGATACGAAGATACACACGAAAGCACAAAGTTGATACACAATATATATATGAAGCAAAAAAGACCAGTGCCTTAAAAATGGATTCAAAATAGATCAGTGTGCTTGCATGTGTTTGGAATAAATGTTTTGCGATTGCATCTTGGTATGTTTTAAGTTAAAAATGAAGTATGAATTGATTACATTAGGCTAAAGGGGGACTCCAGATATACCCGAGAGTACTTGGAGTATGTCCAAAACAAAGCCTATACGGCTACCCGCAAGGAATATGTGGGCTGAAATGGAGTCTCTGGGGCTATGTTCGTAACGCACCCATTAGGGTGTGACAGAGATCGGCACCCCGAGGTCACTTTTCAGTAGGTTCCCGCTTCCTGTGGGTATTTTGCCACCGTAAAGGTTTGATCGAGGTGTTGGATTTTCACCTGATGGTTTGTTAATTGGGGAAGGTGAGTCCTAATTATGCTAGTCACCCAAGTTCTTTTGATACAACTTGACTGATCGGACGAACCGTAGACAAGTGCAGAGCATACACACTGGAGTCTTGTAAATTTTAATAAGTTTTAAAAGATGTGTTCTTGCTTAAAAGAAAAGCCTCCAAGAACCTCTTTCGATCCAAGTGGATCTCAATCGGGGAATCAAGGAGGGGTAAATTTTAAAATGATGATAAACAAAAGATGAGAAAATAACACAACTACACAAATGCGGTTTTCTGATTAATCCTACCACGAATCTCTTTCCCCTTGCGAGTCACTCGGGAAATCGTGGGGTAAGTATTATGATTAATTTTGAAAATAAGATATGGAATATGGAATTAAAAACAAGATCAAATATACTACCCTACCAATCAGATAAATTCTAGTAAAAGGAAATAAGCAGAAAAAGACGAAAAAGGCACCGACGCGAATCCCCCCAGGGGGGATGGGGAATGGGCTCGAAAGAGCCTATTCAAAGGATGATTTTACTACAGAGATTACAATATCAAAGTACTGATAAAATAGAGATTTCTTGGTCCTTATACAGGCTGAAACCAAAATATTACAGTTTATGCAAAACAATTACAAATTATGAGACAAAGGAGAGCCCCCTGGGGGGATTTGAGCGCTCCAAAAGCCACTTTGGACAGCAGCTTATTTTCTTCTCTGTCATACCTGCTAAATGATAGCGAGTGAATTATAATAACAAATTCCCCAAATCACTTTAAGAGTGCCTTTGGGTCAGCCTACTTTATCTCAAAAAATTAATGAAATTAAACTAGTTAAACCGACGAAAAGGGAACCAAGGAAAGCAAGCTTTCCTTGGGATCTTGGCCTGCTGTTTGTGCATCCAATTAACAGCACTAATATTACAGAATATTGAAATTATTGAACAGCAAATGAAACTACCTTAACAGCAAGCTATGAATTTTTCAATAAACTACTTGCGAAACTAAGGCAATTTTAGCTAGATCTCTTGAATTTGAACTTTATGTGCACAATGAAGCTAAGATATAGAAAATTGAAGGGATATTGATAATTATATCTATGTATGCTTTTATTTATGAGATAGATCATATTTAAAAAGATACCTTAAAGTAACTAGTGTGAGGAAAGTTTAATAATTTTAAAGGACAGAAAGGGGAAGAAAGGTGCTTGTTGTTGAAGCAGATCTGCAGAGCGACCTTGGTAGAGAAGCACCGAGGGGAACGATCTTAGAAATCTCTACTGGAAATCAATGGAATCAAACCTGAACCATAGATCTTCTCGCTACGGCAAACCTATAAGCTACAACACAATTCCTGCATACAGAACTATCAGATCTGAAGATACATATGAGAAAGGGATGATACAGTATGCAAATAACCTTATTTAACATACAGGTATTAACTCATTCAAACATATGCAGCAAATAGAAAGTAAGTAATCTTACTTACAATGATCTATCCTTATGATTTAAGAAACCATTCAGGAAGACAATAATTAAGTGCAAAAAACTGGAAAAATAGCAGTTTCACCTCGATTGCAGCAAGACAATGATAATCCACAC
>LPNX011035011.1:0-11547 GCA_001517045.1 Pseudotsuga menziesii | reverse complement strand
TCAAGATCAACTCTGGATCTGATTTGATCACCTCCTTCAGTCAAGGATTTGTCAGATCCAGTCAATTTGCTTCAGATCTGACTGATTTCAATCAAATCGGATGAGAATCCATTGATTTATAATTTTGGATTTGCTCCATTATTCATCAATTTATTAATTAAAATAATCAATAATTGATTTTTGGGGCTTTCTGACCTGAGTGATGGAAAATCACTCAAAACTAGGAAACAGTGGGTCCATGGGTTTACATTGTGCTCTTAGCTTGAAAATGAGCACCTACATGACTGAAACTGATTATTTGGCCCACTTTTATTACAAAATCAATTTTTCCAATTAAACTATTAAAAAATAGCCTAAGTTTTGGAAAAATTAAATTTTAATAAAAAACACTGAAAAAACTAAAAAATTGAAAAATTGAAAAACACCTAGGGGGACTTAGACACGTTCATATGACTCAAAAATGATGTCTAGAATGTTTATACATTGACACATAGACTCTAATAACCTCAATAGGCCTAAATGCCGAGCCAACCACCCCAACTTTGGAGGTATGGAGTGAAAAACTCAGAAATTATCAGTCGTTTGTTCAACAACCAATAATAACCAAGGGAAAAAACACCCTGGGCTGATCGGATTGACAAATAAAGTCTAAGAGACCGAGTCTTTTACAGACACTATCATGCTAGAACATTTATTACAATTCCCTCATGGGGTATGAACATGTGATATAGTACAACAAGCACTTCCCAGAAGTACTTCCAAAGGTTTTTTTGAAGTCCGAACAAGTTATCCCTATCTGGTTCGCCGAGCTCACTTGATAAAAACAACTTAGGTGGTAACAGTACCCATGATGCGGTCAATAGCATTGCTGTTGAACCGACTAATTAGTTTCTGGGAGCCGGACATACAGGCTTTCAGAGTGTAGGGTGAGAGGGTGGACCTCACCCTGACAGATGTATACTTCCTGACGGGGTTTCCCTATCTGGGTAGGGTGGTAGACACGCAGCCGTGGGTATCCACGGACATAGATATGGAGGACATGCTGGAGCGGTACTGTGGTCCAGAGGCTCGGATGCATAGGAATGTACTTCTGGTGAGAGACCTACTGGAACCAGCAGTGCAGGCCATGGCAGCATGCGTGGTGCACGTCTTGGGATCCCAGTCACCGGAGAAGGTGTCTGGGGGCCAAATGCAGCTAGTGCAGCGCGTACTGGACGGTGTTTATTACGCGTGGGGCCAGATGTTCCTTACCTGCGTGCAGCGGCAGCTGACAGCAGCGAAGGAATCTGGCAAGGGGTTTTGCTACGGTTCTTTCTTATGTACGTTTTTTATGGAGAGGGTACCCACACTGTGGCCGCGGGTGCCGATCAGAGTAGGAGGCTTGAGGGAGCCGCAGATGGTGCGGTGGGGCGAGATGATGCGCCGCCATGGTGGCGGCGATGTTTGTAGGTACTTTACATAGGAGTTGTACCTGCAGTGGCTCCAGATACCATTGACACTTGATGACTATCCATATAGAGATATGGATTACACCGAAGATCCAGAGGCACCATGGCCGCCGGGATAGGCATGGGGACCAGATGGTACGTATGGTTTGATTTCATTGTCAAGTTTTATATATGATAGTTGATTGATATATTGTTATTGACAAATGGGTGATTTGCAGATGTGGGCCCGAGGCCGCCGCCAGGGCATGTGGCACGGAGGGGGATTGTGGCCGTTCCAGATCTGCCTGGGTGGGGGGAGGTGCGTCCTCGGGATGCGGAGGGGATGCTAGAGTCTATACGGTAACTACTAGACCGTTTGCGGGTTGGGGTGACCGAAGAGGGGTGGCGAGGCGTCGATCCGAACATGGTTCAGGATTGCATGAGGGCACCCCGGGAATTCAGATCTATTGCGATCCGGGTGGCTATCTTGGCGGATAGGGCACGGGCACAGGAGGCCGTAGGGGATGAGGATTTGCCAGAGGAGGAGCGAGGGGAGGATTCAAAGGCAGCAGATGCCGGCAGTGATTCAGGGTATGACTCTCATTAGGGAGTGTAGGGGACTCCCCCCGAGTTTTGTAGCTACGGCATGTATTTTATGAGGCTTTAGGGATGTACAAACATTTTTTGTATAGCTGGGTACAGGGGTACTCAGGACATGTATTGCACTGTGACATGTATTTTTTGATATATATATATGCACATGGATGCACCTTTTTGTGATGTTGTCTTAGTTGTACACACGTGGATGTGCTTTATGATGTGTGATATGTTTTTATTGCACGTCGATGCAAGTAGTCTAGGATGTTGGGCACGTGGATGCCCCTTGTGTATTTTATGTGATGCGACATGATGTATGTATGATTAGGCACGTGGATGCCCCTATGGATACAAATGTGGTTTTATGGTTTATGTACATGGATGCAAATGTTGATGCAATGCAGTCTTTTTGGGTTTTTATATATTTGGATGAGATGCTATGGGATAATGATGCATGATGGAGGTGTTACATGGTGTGATTGATATGCCAATCTAGGATGTTATTTGCCATTTGATCTGTGACACTATTGTGAGCTCTTGGGACATGTGTGAATGTGATGGATTCAAACTGTCAGCTGAGTTGTTTTGTACGCAGGAATTTTCTAAATAGGCAGGGATCACGCACCTGGTAGCAGTTGTTGAGCTGGGAGACAAGTAGCTGGGAGTCCAGGAACACATGAAGGAGACATATACCCATCTGGAGGGCAGCAGTCAGGAGACCGGTCATAGCATCATACTCCGCCTGGTTATTGGTAGCGGCGCCTATACATATTCCGTCAAGGTGAATCAGTTCGTTGGAAGGGGAATATAAGACCCGTGCTGCAGAAGCCAGGTTGGGAGACCAGCGGCTTGCGCCATCAGCAAAGCCAGTGTAACGAGGTGGAAGATGGTCCATCTGTGGGCATGCAAAAAGAACGATGAATGTAAGATTATGGTAAAGAAGGTGAAAAACAAAAAAGAGAGCAAACTATACAATGCGGACCAATGAGGTCGCGGTTTCAGTTATGGGTAAAAACATTTAAGATACAACCCATTACGGGTGTTGTGTAAAGGGTGTCCTTCAGAGTCGGCTAAAATGTATGCCCCCTTGTCGAGGAAAGTCTGCAGAATGTAAGGGCCTTGCCACATGGACTCAAACTTTCCTTTACCGGTTTTGTCATGGGCTTGGTCATAGGTGAGGACGAGGTCCCCTTCATGGAAAGTTTGAGGGTGAACATGTTTGTCATAACCGGCTTTGGAGCGGTTTTTGGCAGCTTTGATGTTCTGGAGAGTGGCACGATGATCTTCATCGGCTTGTTCGAGGGATAGCAGACGTTGCTCAAGGGGGGAGGTATCGGGGAGAAGCTCAACATGGATATGTAAGGAAGGTATCTGACACTCGATGGGGAGGACAGACTCTACACCATGAACTAAATGAAACGGGGTAAAACCAGTGGCGGTCTTGGTGGAGGTACGGTAAGCCCATAAGGTAGGGACTAGCATATGGTGCCAATTGGACTTATGCCAGTCAATGGTGCGTTGGAGTATAGTTTTTAGGATTTTGTTAACAGCTTCTACTTGACCGTTCCCTTGAGGGTAGTAAGCAGAGGAAAATTGGTGTTCAAACTTGAGGAGGGTGGATAACTCGCGCCAAATGGAATCTTCAAAGTGTGATCCATGGTCTGAGACCAACTATTTAGGGACCCCGAATCGAGTGATAACATGGTTGAAAAAGAAACGGGTAGTAGTGTCAGCGGTACAGTTGAAGGTGGGCATGGCTTCTGCCCGTTTGGTGAAGTAATCGACGGCGACGATGATGTACTTATGGCCGTTCGCAGATGGGGGTCTACACTCCATGAAGTCGATGGCCCACTTACAAAAGGGACCAATGGTGACAACTGGGTGTAATGGAGCAGGTGGTGTCCGGGCCTTGGGGGCAAAAAGTTGGCAGTTATGGAAATGCTTGACCATAGTGATGCAGTCGGTGAAAAGTGTGGGCCAGAAGTATCTAGCGCGGACGACCTTTTGGGAAGTGGCCATCCTTGAGAAATGGCCATCGTAGGCACCGCTATGACAATCATTAAGGACGTGTTCAGCTTCCTCGTGTGTAAGGAAACGACGAAGAATTGTGTCGACCCCTCGCCGGTAAAGGACATCTCCTAGGAGGAGGTAGCGAGAGGCCTGGTGACGGATACGACGACGTCCATTACAAGTGACTTTGGGTCGAAACTTCTGCATGCATAGGTATAAAAAGATATCAACGTACCATGGGTCATCATATGAGATAGTGAACAAGTGATTGTCGGGTAACTCATCGGAGATGGGTGGGGCCGGGAGAAAGGAAGTGAGATCGGTGATGAGTTGGGAAAGCGCAAGAGCTTTAGTGCTCTTAGGTGTTCAGAATGTGAGGTCATATTCCTGGAGGATAATGACCCATTTAGCCACACGACCTTGCAGGAGCTGCCGGTTTAGGAGATATACCATGTGGTTAGAGTCGGCGACGACTGTGGTATGACTAAGTAAAAGGTAGTGTCGCAATTTTTGGATGGAAAAGACCACTGCTAGGGCTAATCTCTCCTCATATGGGTAACGTAGGGGTGGGCCAGACAAGGTCTGGCTGACGTAGTAAATGACATGCTCTTGGTGTGAGGTGTCTTCTTGAACCAAGACTCTGGACACAGCATGCTCGGATGCCGAGACGTAGAGGATGAAGTCCTGAGAGAAATCCGGAGGGGAGATCAAGGGGGCTTGTGTGAGAGCTTTCTTGAGGGCTTCGAACGCAGCTTCTGCTTGTTCGTCCCAGACAAAGGGTATGTGGGTACGGAGCAGGTGCAAGAAACCATGAACGGTTGTGGCATAATCAGGAATGAAGCGTCGAAGGAAATTGGATCGCCCTTGCAGACTTTGGAGTTGCCGTAGCGTGCGAGGAGAGGGAAGGTCTAAGATGGCTTGGACTTTCAGGGGATCAACAGTAATTCCTTTCTGGGAAACAATGAAACCCAAAATCGGCCTGCCGAAACACAAAAGACACACTTGTGTGGGTTCAAGCGGATCTGATATTTGCGACAGCGCATAAAAACTTGCCGAAGGTCGTTAAGGTGGTCTGATCGTTTCTGGGAATGAGCTGTAAGGTCATCAAGGTAGACGAGTAGGATGTGGACCAAATCATGAAAGCAATAGGTCATGGCATGCTGGAATGTGGCACTAGCATTTTTTAGGCCAAAAGGCATGACACGATAGGAAAAGGTGCCCCATGGGGTAGTAAAGGCAGTTTTGTACTGGTCTTCCTTTCGGATTTGGATCTGATTGTATCCGGAAAAACCGTCCATGAACAAGAGGACTTCATGCCCCGCACACGCATCAATGAGTTGGTTAATAAATGGCGTGGGGAAATTGTCTTTGGGACAGGCGCGGTTTAAATCTCGGAATTCAGTGCATACTCTAATGGTGCATTGTTTTTTGTTAACGGGAACAGGGTTTGAAACCCAGGTGGTATAGGCAATAGGATAAATGAATCCTGCCTTGCAAAGTTTCTCAATATCTGCTTTGATGGCTGGGAGTTTTGAGGGATGAATGGGACGCTGTTTCTGATGAATGGGGGGTACATCAGACCATGTGTCAATGTGGTGCTCTATAATGGTAGGGTCAAGACCAGGCATTTCGGTATAGGACCAGGAAAAGACATCACAGAATTCTCTGAAGAGTTTTTTGTATTCCTCAATCTCTTGCTCACTGCAAGAGGCTCCTAAAGTGATGAGTTCGGGGGTGCTTCCTGGGGCAGCGATATCAATTTGGATGACAGGTGAGATGTTGGCCATGTTACCCTCCTCGAAGGCGTCAGGAGCAGGAATAGGGTCTTTGAACCAGTCGACCTTGGCGGGAAGGAAGTCCTTGGATTCAACTGCAAATTGGATAGCAGTGTTAGAGGAGGATTCATCGGGGAGGAAGTAGGAACGATGGTGCATGTCATCTCAGGGATACTCTGGGGTAGTGAGAACCTCGAGGATCTCCTCATCAGTACGGAAATTTTGTGTCGTCAAATCGATTGACGAGGGAGTAGTGGCGGAAGAGATCATATAAATGGTATTAACCTCTCCGGAAGGGGAAGAGACCGGGGGGTGGATCTCCTCAATGGTGGGTGGTGTCGTCTCAAGATCCAGATTGTTCATCTCATAGAGAGCTGCTCTGTAATCAGGGAGATTGGGACAGTGATGCGAGTAATGCCCATAAACACCGCATATGGCACAGGGGTGATTAGTGCACAGGGATTTGTCACGAGGCTTAGGGGTTGGATCTAGTTTGACAACCGGCATATTGGGGTCGTCGTCAAGCATTTGCATGTGTTCCTGTACTGCCAGTAACTAAGGACATTGGTGAGTTGCATGGCCCAACTCATCGTACATCGAGCATTTGGGAGGAGCACGAAACACAGGGGGGTTTTTGACTGTCTTGGGAGGTGGGACAGCAATGTAAGGTTGGGGGCCTCTACCCCCAATGGGTTTGGTAAGAGGAGGGGGGGGGGTTCGTGGAGGACGACGGGGTAGCGACACCGGGAGGTGGGTGACTAGTAGTGACAATGGGTTGCACCGGTTGCAGGACGACATCTGGTGTCGGCGGGGGAATGGGAGGAAAAAGATACCAAACGGGTAATCCTAAGGTTAACCCAGGGAGGCTGAGGGTAGCCATGACCGGGGCGCTAACTACTCCTGAGGGCGGGATGAGGAAAGGAATGGTATGGATGGGTGTAACACCAATGTGACTAGGTACCAAAGGGGGTTTAGGAAACAAGGGCAGTTGATTAGTAGGAGTTTGCGTGTTATGGGACAGGGTACATAGGTCAGACACGTAAGTGGCGGGTGACGGGGGTGGAATAGATTGGAAGGTCGAGGTCATTGGCGCGTCTGAGTAAACTACGGGCCCCATAGAGGAAACAAATGAGGTGGTGGCACCCGAAACACGTTGTTTAACCATGGGGAGAACATTTTCGGGTGCCGCGGGGGCATTGGGATCATGGTAGGTGAGTTGGTCAACCTTGACCACGCGTCCCTCATGGGGGAACATCATGGTATGAAAAACAGAAGAAGCAACCGCCTACATGGCGTACATGTAGCTGCAGCCAAGTAAAAGGTTATAATCAAGCTGTGCATTAATAACCTCGATGTCGATGAGGACGGTTTTGCCAGCCAGCTGGACGAGGATGTTAGTTAATAGGCCTTGTGGTTGAGCCGAACGGCCGTCGTAGGCTTGCAACGCAGTAGTGGACTGCTGGAGAGGGGGGGATCCCAATTTCTGCCAGATGAAGGTGGACATGACACATGTAGAGGCACCTTCATCAATAATGCATCGATGGACGACAAAATTCCGAATGGAAACGGAAACTTGGAATGCTAAAGTGGAAGGCATGCGGGGTTCGGATTGGTCCAAATCAAATGCCATTAAATTCGAATCATTTGGATCGATAGCCCCAATGGCTGAGAGTAAAGTCTTGCGCTGCGAAGGGCAGTTTTTTAAGACTTCTAACGGAGACATGGCTGCGGGAGATTGGGCTAATTCGTCGACAATGTTGTAGTTTGACGCAGCCCGCGCATTGGGGTTATTGTTGATACGACAAAGCGGGAAACGAGGTGCTTTGGGAGCGCCATCTAGTGGAGGTGGAGGTATACGTAACGAACGATCAGTGGGATGAGCGTTAGTGAGTTTATCGATGGGAGGGGCTTCAGAGGTGGAGCCATATTGGTTCTGCCGGGTCTGGAGGTTGACATCAGCGGAGGACATCATCAACAAGTGGTGGGTACCTGAGTCAAACATGGGTTGATCAGGAGCAGCGTAAGTGATTTGTTGTTGGGTTGGCACGTTGGCTTGAGAGGGAGCCAACGGTTGAGTGTTCACTACGCCTTGGTTTGGTAAGGGGTTTTGTAGCACCAAAGGTGGCTGCTAAGGTTGTGGGGGGTTGGGTGGTGCTTGAGGAGCCGCATGCCCTTGGCGGTGGGAATCATCAACCCAAAGTTGTCGAGTTCGCTCCAAGTGTGGGAAATCATGTGTGTAGTGGCCATAGACCCCGCAAATAGAACAAGGATGGTTTGTTCGCAAATTGGGGTTTTTAGCCTGCTTGGGCGGGCGATCAGGGTTTTGGTTAGCAGGGGCTGCATTATTATTATCAGGGGGATTAGGGGGTTGACCAGCTTGGTCTGTAGGTTGGTTGTTTCCACGATTTTGGCCCTTGCCGCGGTTTTGTTGGCCCTGGTTGCGTTGGTTGTTCTTGTTTTGCTGCGGGTTTTGTTGGGCGTAAACTTGCCCTTGGGAAGCAGGTGGATTTTGAGGTTGCGCAGGTGCTGGAGCAGGCTGCGGTGGATGATATGTAGGTGGAGGCTGCGCAGGTGCAGCAACTTGAGGGGGTTGCTGATATGGCTATGGAGCGGGTTGTGGGTTTGCTACAGGGGCTGCTTGTGGCGGGTAATAAGCGGGTTGGGCTTGTGAAGACGCAGGAGCTGGTGTAGCCTGCTGGTGGTAGTAGGGCTGAGGTGCGACCGGGGGGGTGTAAGCGAGAGTCGCATGACCGAAACACTGAGGTGGACATGAGGGTCCATGGGAATGGTGGTGATGTGTCATGGGAGCATACGAGTTGGTTGCTCCAGACTTTGAGGTAGCCTGCGAAAGGTCAGGGCCAGGGGTAGGACGTGCTATGGAAAATGGTTGAGGATGCAAAGAGACACAGCCAATGATGTCGTCGGCAGCGTGGGATGCCCCTGGCACATCGTGCTAGGAGGAATCGCCACGAGGGGCATCAGGTATAATGGTATAGAGATAACCCGACTGGGCATAAATGAGGTCGAATTGTTGGGCCTTAAGGATGGCCTCTTCTTCATACTGGGGTCTTTTGGATGCCACATCCTTAGCAATGACAGGAAGAAGGGATTTGAGGAACCAATCTAGGAAGATACAGTCGTCTAATTTGATCTTGCATAAGCTACGGCGTCGACGCCACTCATGAATGTGGTCCATGATGTGGGTAGCCGTGTTTTGTCTGCACGATAGGAGGATCTCAACGCCCGCGTCATAGCGGATAGGTAACTGGAAGAACTGCAGGAAGGTTGAGGCAAGGGAAGCAAAGGTGGCATGGGTTCCATGGGGTTGCTCGATATACCACTTGGTTGCAGAGCCAGTGAAGGTGCGCTATAATAGACGGAGGTGAATAGATTCGTCCACTATGGAGTTGGAGGAACACCATAGATGGAAGGACATAATTTGGTTTTACGGGTCCTCACCTGCCTTGCCCTCGAACTTAGGGATGTCAGAGGGGAGCTTGGTGGGCATGTGAGGCCACGCAGGGTCGTGTTGGATAGGGTCGTTGGTCAATCTGGCTAGGTCAGGCAGGTTGAGGCTAGCCATGAATGGCAAACTAGAAGAAGGATGTGACATAGTAGTGGGTTGGACCAAGTTGGGGCCAATGCCCCCAAGTGAAGGGGTAGTGTTAGGGAGGTTGCCCCCAAGTGGGGGAAATAAGGTGGTATAGGACGGTCCTGTACCACCATGGGTAGTGCGAGCCACTGATGGAGTGGGAATAGGTATTCCCACTATGGCAATAGGTGCCGTGAGGGGAACGGTAGATGGGGGCCCCATGGAGGGCATACCTAAAGCGGGTGTGGTAACTGGTGTAGTGGTGGATGTGCCACCAATGGTCCCAACCAAGAAGGGAGTGGAAGTCACGCCAGCCATGGGGCTAGTAGGGGCAGTGTAAATGGGGTTCTCAGACTCTGGCTCAGAATCGGAGGTAAAATAAGGGGCGTCAATATCTGGTGACGGAGTCCTATGCCACTGACAAGTGGAGTCAAGTGACAAGGCTCGAGATCTATGATAAGTGGTATCAAGTGAGGATGATCTGTGTCGATGACGGGTGGTGTCAAGTGAATCGTGCTATGGGGGCTCACCCCTGAGGCATCGAGAATGTCTCGAGGACTCAATGGTGACAGATGGTGTCAAATCTCTGTGGGTTGAGGTGGGTAAAAAATAGCTCAAAAACCCTAATGCAACCGAGTGTGCAGAAGGAGAGCTCAAAAAATAGGGCACTCAGGCCAACAACCAACTCAAAACACCCTCTGTAACAGCTGTGCTACAATAGGTGGAGTGTCAACAGAAATGGTCAGAATACCAACAAGCAACAGGTTTCCTAAAAATAAAAAAAATGGTGGACTCACTAGACCAAAAGGAGGTAAGGGAGCATGCAAACACCTAACTAAAAGTATTTCGACTCAACTAGACATATCCTCTGCAAGGTGATGAAATCCAAGTCAGACAATATGAATAGGAAAGCCAAGTGGCTAAGATATCCCCCTACCAGGAGGGACACCGGGTAGTCAATCCTAGAAGAATGGAAACTAAGATACCCCGTTCATGACACGTCAAGAAAGGTGAATCTGCCATTTGGTCCTTTTACCGCAATACCCCTATACAGGGATATCCCGAGAACTGCGAAAGGTATCCCTTTGGTTACTGAATGGAGTGCGGTATTCCACTCAGGCCTCCGGAACCAGTCTCGCGACTTCAACCCTCCTAGGGGAGAGGCCCTCTAGTAAACTGGTTGTGACCGTGCCAAAAAGTACTAGGGGATTTTGGTTCCCTAATTGGACAACAGCTATGTCTCAAGTGTAAGTAACCGAGGGGTGTTATTGGAAGGCTATCCCCCCGATCCTACCTAACTACAAAGATTCTTTTGTGTTCCCCAAGTGGGGTTAGAATATTGGTTGAGTTAAGTAGTTTTTTAAGGCTCACTTGAATTATGTGACAGAGTGTGTGCTCATGAGGTGATGAACCCAAAATAGAAGTGCCACAGGGGGGAAACTTTCTAACTAACGATAATACTGAATTCAAAACTTTAACATGCAAAATTTTCTGAATTAAAATGCTAAAATTTTAAACAGATTCTGTAAAAGGGAACATAAATGATGTTGTAGAAAAGGTTGTAGGGAAGTAGGGCTGCAGGTAGAACAGATGGTTGTGCAGATGCAGAAAATATTGTAGCAAAGGCGCTGGGTTCAAAAACAGGAAAAAAAAATGCAGAAATCAGACCGCGGGTCTGTGGCGAAATCGAGCAGTCAGACCGCGGGTTTGAGGGAAACAGGTGTGGACAGGTCGCGGCTTTCTGGCCAACAGAAGCAGTTGGACCATAGGAAATAGGGAAAAAAGTGCAGTCAAATTGCGGGAAAAGGGGATACAGATGCGGTCAAGTCGTAGAAAAGGGGCTGAAAGTTGCGATCGGGACGCGGGAAAATGGCCGACAGGCGCAGTCAGATCACAGCAAACAAGCTGATTAGCCATGGTCGGATCGCAGGTAACAAAATTGAATCCGTAGGCAGGGCTCCGGAAACAGTCTGAGAGCCACGGTCGGGTCGCAGGTAAAGGCCTGAAAGACGTGGTCAGGACGTGACTGCAGAGGGAAAAGATGTGGTTTACGGCGGTCGAAAGGGACAGCCGAAAGGAAAAACGGGAAATTATTGCAGAAAACTAAACAATTTTTTAAACTGAAACCAGAAATTCAAACCTAGCG
>LPNX011034986.1:152997-216261 GCA_001517045.1 Pseudotsuga menziesii | reverse complement strand
AGGATGATGATGATGATGTTCACGGTGTTGATGGTGATGATGATGATGATGATGTTCACAGTGTTGATGGTGATGATGAAAGATGATGATGATGATGATGATTATGATGATGATGATGTTGATGGTGATGATGATGAGGATGATGATGAGGATGTTGATGATGTTGATGATGATGATGGCAATGATGGTAATGGTGATGATGATGAGGATGTTGATGATGTTGATGATGATGATGGCAATGATGGTAATGGTGATGATGATGAGGATGATGATGAGGATGTTGATGATGTTGATGATGATGATGGCAATGCTGGTAATGGTGATGATGATGATGAAGGTGATGATGATGATGATTATGACAATGGAGATGATGAAGATGATGATGATGAAGATGATGAAGATAATGTTGATGGTGATGGTGATGGTGATGATGAGGATGAGGATGAGGATGAGGATGAGTGTCAAAACCCCAAAAATTTCAAAAAAAATTTAAAACTTTTAAAATAGCATAAATATATGTTAACACAATCGTTAATTACTGATTAGTTAATGCTATTAATTTTGTAACCGCATGATCTTTACTTGTTTGGAATGCTAGATGAGTTTCTCTTCAGTTTTCCGATTGTTCTTCTGTTTGCAACAGCAAGGGGATATGCTACGTTAGACTGGGCTTACTTAGCTGTAAAGCTAACGCACACAGTTTTTTTTTTCTTTCTCTTACAGATCTACAGGTAAAGTTTTGGATTGCTGCTAACAGATCATTCTAGAGTAAATAAATCATATGCTGTTACCAAGTTCATTCAGTAGAGAATTATATAAATAGATCGCATGTTAACCAGACTATTCAGCTTCTACAGGTATAGCCTCCCTTATTTCACTTTTGATAAATAGCAAAATTGATGGAAAAAGGTTAAAAGACACTAAAGAAAAAGATCGTCATTTCCAGTTATATCTATGAACCTTCCAGTTGAATGAACATTCAGAAATAAAGATGGCAGTTTACATAGATTTCTTTTCTAACATTGCCTATAAAATTCTTGAATTACTAGCACTAGGTAAAGGCTACAAAAGTGATGTGCATTAGTGAATTTAAAGGCTGAAAAGAGGCTCTTACAAGTTTTTAAATGTCGCCCTTTTTGAATGGTTAACATTACCAGCTAATTTCTTGTAAGTAAACAGAGTTCTTTATATTAATAAGGACATAGACATTATAATAATATAAGTCACAATAAATGGTCTACTACCCATGTTGTACATGGTCACTCCTTGAGAAAGTAACTCATAAATAATAATAATACCACTGAACATGTAAAAGTATGGGTTAGACTCCTTGTTAACGTTATTATATTAAGGTAATTGGTCGTAAGGTAGATACTTCACAACTCATACGACGAAAACGCTACACTCAATTTTCATTAGTCTTGTAATATAAGTTCATTGATTTTACTATAATCAAATGAACTAACCTCAAGTGAGGTCTCCAACCATAACTTTTACATCCCAAAAGCTGAACTAGACTTAACAAATAACAAGTCACTTGTAGTTCATGGTTTTAGTATGAGGATCAAATATTAATGGCTTTAATATTACAATGCAACTATTTCAATGTTATAATGTTTCATTGAATGTTAACACATTGCACTAGGGTTAACATAGATTTATATTATTGCAATGTAATAATCGTTTTTATGAGTGATAATTAACATAACGGTGTTTAACATATGCAGGTCAAGGTCGAAGGTTGATCATATGGAACCTTCATACCATGATTATGTTGGCAAATGCAATGATATGGGACTTTATAATCCGACCCACTTGTTAGCAATAATTTATGGATTGACGTGGCTGTCTCCTCGCCATGCATTAGGCGAATATAAGTTGACTTGCCTCCAATTTCAATTCAGTCCTCCTCTCGCCTGCGGGCTTTGAGCTCTGCCGAACCCTAGTGGTTCTTGCTGGCTGATATTTGTTTGAGGCAATCTGGTTTATAGCTCGTCTTCGTGGTGCTCCTTCGTGGGCTGTGTTGTGTCGATACTTCATGTGCTCTGTCGTGCTGCTCCTTCGTGGTGGCTGCACAGAGACTCACGTCTTGGAAGTTACAGTGTTGTAGTCGCTGGTTGTTATTATTTGTATCTTCTTTGGGGAAAGAAAGATTGGGTTCCAGTCAGTCCATTTCTCCCGGTGAAGAAAGGGTTTCAATACCCTAGTTCCTGGCCGCTCGTTGCTCGACCCTTCGCAGGTAAATAACTATAATTACATTATTGTTTATCATTTATCATTAGTTTGATTTTTAAACTGGTTAGGGTTTTCTAACATTGAAGGCCCTTCGATGGCAGGTTTCCCTTTAAATACTTACTGTCGTTCGAAGGTCGGCTTGCACTTCTCGCCACAGATGAGATCAAATAAGAGTTATGGTGCAACGCTTCACGGTAAGCCTGGTTCTCGATGCACGTCTCCTTGCTGTTGTGTTGACAGGGTGCACTTAACAGTTTCTTAGTTTCTCTGCTATTACGCTAGCTGTAGATTACTCCAATGTTCACTAGGGTATATCCCTATGATAAAAGGTTATACGGCTCTTGGCCGAGGCTGTATTTAATAGTTTACTTGTAAATTAGAGTGGCGAGGGTTGATAGGTGTAAAATTTTGGTTTCGGGTTAAACCCTAACTCTTTAAGAGTTTTTCCGGCTACGGCCGTGGATGTAAACTGGTTATTTACTACAGGTTTTGATTTTAAAACAGGGTTTACAGGCTTATAGCCTTTGTGTTATTTAAAATGTGAAGAGTTTTATACAGGCTACGAGCCTTGCTTTTACAGTTATTTGCGTTTGTCTTTATAGGCCATCGGCCTTATATTTGCAGTTAAGGGTTATTAAAATGGTTCCAGTAATTATTTTCCAAGTATTTAATCGAGCTAAGTAATATTTATCTCTCGGCGCTAAATATGATGTGCGCAACTGATTTTTCTTTCTTGCTGTAATGAATAGTTATCATAAAGAAATACTTCTGGTTATCATTTTATTAACCCAGCTGTAAATGTTTTAAATGGTTTTTATATAATTTTCTTTAGTTTAGTTTTTAATAAAACTCAAGCTCCATGATGGAGCACTCTGTACTTTGTATTTTTAATTCTATTTTATATATATATATATATACAACTATGTCTTGATTTTTGTTTATTTAATTTGTGATTTAGAATCTATAATATATAAGTAATGTACCGAATAAAATAAAAGCAGAGTTATAATGTCCAGCTTTATGATTTCCTTACTATAGTTGCATAGTTTAAATGTTTAGGGTTCTAAATCCTAAATCTACAGTTATGATTTACTGTTGCATTTTAATAATAATTATTATTATGTAAACATTCTGTTATGATATTCTTGTATTTATATTAGGTTCGTAAGTAACCTCATTTATCTATATCCTATTCTAAAACTAGAACATAAATATATTACTTCTATTCTGTATGTTAATATAATAGATATCTATTTATATGTACTTATCTATATAATTATTATATATATAACTTCATGTTTTATTATAATTTCTAGAAATACAGTTACTTAGATAACAATACTATTTCATGATGTAATTAGGAGTATTGTTTAAATGTGATGTATTATTACTGATTTTTGAATTTTCAAAGTCTCTTTTAGTTCTTATAATATTTAAGTAAACTCTTTGTAATATCAAATATAAACATTTTGAACATAAAATAATATCTATTTTTTTTAAAGATAACAGTTTATGAAGTATGTTGTAGTTTGATCTGATAACATTACTGGTATACAGAATTCTGGTTCTTTTTACTACTATACAGATTACTACACCATACTGATAATGCTTAAATCCTTAATCTGTAATGTATTTACTTTAAACAGAAGAGAATGAGTATAACTCATATTACAAGCATGCTAAATCATTCTTTTCAAGTACAGTTAAAATTTTCCAGAGAAACAGAGTTACAGTTTTTAGATTTAAAATAAAAGCTATAGAAGGATAGCTAAATAAAATAAAATACACAGTAAAACAAATGTGATAAATGTAAATAAATTAGGGAACTCAGTTTAGAGGAATACTTCTTCTAAGCTTTGAGATACCGTGCTAGAGTACTACCTGATGATATAAGGTGTGGAAAAACACGGTAATACTAACAAGTTTTTCACTAACATTTCAAGTTCTAAACAATTCTTTTCAGATATTTAAACAATCATAATATTTATCTACTTATATACAGAAAGACATAAAGATATGAATGAAAAACCTGTTAAATGCTGTGGACAACAACAGCAATGGGAGGCCGTTCCTCCCTACCAAATTCCTGGAGAGCGCTCAAACAACGACTTCTCAGGACCCCCGAGCTTGCTTTGATCTCCCTGGATTGGAACTAGGTGCAGCAAAACAGATACAGTCTTTCAACTCTGTATCAACACAGAATTTGAGACAGTTCCCACAGCTCAACTAGTTGTAATCAGCATCAAGTTCCTGCAAACATTCACTCAAAATCACTTCCTTACTATCTTCCCTTTTCCTCAAATGAAACTCCTGAATCACATTCAGCTGAATGAATTCTTCCTGGAGTAAAAACTGAGCAGCCTTTGCTCTCTTCATTGAGTACTTTTAAAGATTGCCTAGGTCTTAGTTGGGTTAACTGTCATTTAATGAGCCACCTGCCCACATTCCACTTTCTTGGGGAATCATGACCCCAATTATAGGGAAGTTGCCACCTGCAACTTAGGAAGTGCTTGAGGATTCTGCCACTTGTCCTTTGCCTCTCCACCTAGTTCCAACAACCAGTTTGACCAGTAACCTCTTTTAACAGCTCTCCCATGCTGTTGTCTCCATAATTTATTTATTATTAATAAAATATTCTCAATTACACTCCATAACTGTTGACTCTGCTGAGTCATCAATCCCTACTTAGGATTAAGTTTAACATAATGTTTCAGAAAATAATAAAACAAATTACATAATTTTACAAAATTGGGGTATGTGACAATGAGGATGATGATGTTCATGATGTTGATGATGTTGATGATGATGATTATGATAAGGATGATGAAGGTGGCGATGATGGTGGTGATGATGACAATGACGACGATGGTGATAATGATGATGATGATGATGATGAGGATGATGATGGCAATGATGGCAATGGTGATGATGATGATGACGATGGTGATGATGAAGGTGATGAAGATGATGTTGATGGTGATGATGATGATGAGGATGATGATGGCAATGATGGCAATGGTGATGATGATGATGATGATGAGGATGAGGATGAGGATGAGGATGATGATGATGATGTTCATGATGTTGATGATGTTGATGATGATGATTATGATAAGGATGATGAAGGTGGCGATGATGGTGGTGATGATGACAATGACGACGATGGTGATAATGATGATGATGATGATGATGAGGATGATGATGGCAATGATGGCAATGGTGATGATGATGATGATGATGAAGGTGATGATGATGATGATGATAACGATGGTGATGATGAAGGTGATGAAGATGATGTTGATGGTGATGATGATGAGAAGAATGAGGATGGTGGTGGTGATGATGATGATGAAGGTGGTGATGATGATGATGTTCATGATGTTGATGGCGATGATGATGACTTAGATCCAAGATCCAAGAGTGGAGGACTTAGATCGTAAGAGTTTGGAGGATAATGGTCCATGCAAGGGCGTGATAGCATCAAAATTATTTTTAGTCACTAACTAGAATGTCATTAAGAGGTCATGCGTGATGGTTTGATGAATTTTTACTATCAATGATATGTTTACAAACCTCTTGTAGGGATTAAAGAAATTATTTCCTCCTGTGACCAGGTCTATAGCCAAAAGAACCATGCTTGATGCTTAGAACATCCAATTATGATATAACAAAGGCTTTGGTCATAAGTTGTAACACCTATTCCTCTAGGACTCATGTCTCATGCACAATGTCCTAAAAATCAATGAAGACCTTAAATTGAGGGAAATTTAATTGAACCTATGATTGCTACTTGGGAATAACTCAAATGATTCTAGTGAGCATTCTTAGGAGTAGGATCCAGGGATTCTAGTGAGAATTCTTAGGAGTAGGAACCAAGGACTTATGCATTAATAGTTCATGGTAAGGATCATGGTCCATGAAAGGGCACCCATAACATCATTACTATTTCTATAAGGCATTAACTAGCCTTACCATTAAGAGGTCATGTGTGTACTTGTTTAAAAAAAACTGATGATCATTTGATGCTTACAACCTTCATGTAGGGCCAAAGGAAACTATTTCCTCCGGTGATCATGTCTACAACATAGAGAACCACACCTATTGCTCAATACGTCCAATAAGGATATAACTCTGAGTTTTACATCATCTATACAAAGGGTAGGCCTTATGGTCTAGGCCATGCTTTATGACCAAATACTAGAGACAAAGGCCCTAAGACCCGTTCCTCTATGAATCATGTATCATGTATCATGCACATGCTCTTAAAAACCAATTTCAAATAAATTTTTATAAAAAATTTATTATTTGTCTCGGGCCTACAGTTGATTAATTGTCTCTATGGTTCATATAGGTTTGTTTAGTTGGTGTTTTATCGATTTTTTCAATCCTCCATGAATTCACGGAGGATTGAAAAAAATCGGGCAGCATTTCGGCTTGCCTGAGACACATTTCAAAAATAAACTGGTGGCATAAACCCTACCGGTTGACATAATTTATATATATATATAACAAATTAACAAAAAAATTCAATTTAACTACAAATTTTCAAAAATCCGGCAGCATTTCTGCTTGCCGGTACACATTTTAAACATGAAAATTATAAAAACATAAATTTATTAAATTTGAAAACAAAATTATAAAAACATACATTTACCAAATTTTATAAATTTATAAAAAAAAAATTTAAATTCCATTTAAATTGAAAAACAATTTAAATTGTTACCTCTTTGCTCCGACATTGTGACGAGGTTGGGTTGCTTTCGGGCGACGGTCGCTGTTTTTCGGTCGAGTTCGCTGTTCCTCGGTCGAGCTCTGTCTCTCGGTCGAGCGATTGAAAATGACAATTGGGGCCCCCACGGCCCCTTTTTATAATTTTTTTTGAAAAAGGTACCTCGACCGAGGTCCATACCTCGGTCGAGGTATTTATTAACCCTCGGTCGAGGTTTTAATACCTCGACCGAGGGTTAATAAATACCTCGACCGAGGGCTGAAAAAAACCTTGGTCGAGGGCTTTATAAAACCTCGGTCGAGGTGTTAATACCTCGTTCGAGGGTTTAACAAGCCCTCGACTGAGGTACGTTTTTTTGTTTTTGGCAAGATGTGCTTGCCAAAAAGTGTTACCCAGGTCCGTGGATTCACCCAATCCTCAGTTGATTCAACGACTAAAGAGTAACAACAACCCTTTGTCGAGGGATGTTGATTTTTGGGTAGACAGGTTTCTAGAGGGATACGTTATTGAGTTTGTTGTTGACATAATAACCTCATATAGTGAGGTAGAGAGAAAATTTTTCCAAGGACCACGAGGAAGATACTTGACATTTTGGAAAACTTGGATAAAGATGCTTGTATGCGAAAATGGAATCCTGATAATGGAGTCTGATAGTTATAAGGACTTTGCACAAAAAGGTTGGGATATGTCGTAGAAGAAGTGCATGAAAAATGGAGCAACCTAAGTTGATATGTTCCTTGTTGATATTGGTACTTAACTAGTACATGGGCGTTTAAGGAGTGGAAGAATATTTCGGTCCAGAAAAAGAAGAAAAATTATGAAAAGAAGAGGAAGTTGCTGTACGACCCGAGGAGAAGATTATGAGCTAGCATCACATCTTGATGAAGGTTATTGAGACAAAGAAGAGGAATATCAGCCAATAACTGAAAGAGAGGAAGAAGAAGCAAAATCTCCAGATCCAGAGCACAAGTACGATACACCTACAACCTCATGCACATCTTCGGAGGTAAGACCTAGAAACTCGTCTCCCAGTGGTTTTGTAAATACAAGTAATACTAACATTGTGAATATCGGATAAGGGATTCTGACTAGTCAAATTTTTTGTCCGAGTGTAACAGGATCCAATATAATGGCTGGAAATGATATTAAGTTGCCTATATTTAATAGGAATGGGTTAGAAGGCCCAGAGCAACACTGGTTTCTATGTGAAGTTGTATGGATCGTGCGAAAGGTCCAAGATGAAGTGATAAATCAAGCGTAGATGATCACAACCCTGAGAGGTCATGTGCTAGAGTGTTACATGAAATTTTCTATAGTTACAGTTGCAGTTGCACAGAAAACACTCAATCAAATTCAATTGGGATTAATATATGAGTTCAAAAAGATAAAATCGGATTCGTAGTGCATTCCATAAATTAAAGAAATCAAGAAGTTACTTAGAGATTCTATATGGGACTTTAACAAAATATTTAAGACATTGATGGCTAAATTAAGCTTTTAGATGTCAGACGTGCAACCAATTAATATATTTTCCATCTTCTACCAAGTGTCTTTAGTGTTTTGCAACTCAACTCCCCATTTTTTTGTCTTACATCTATAATACTCTTTACCACTACTATTGGACTTCATTTTGAGGGTGTAACATGCATCTCTATGCCAATTGATTTGACACCATTATTTCTCCACAAAAATGAAGGGCCTAAAAAACCCCAACCACACATGTTGACTCACCCTTTATTCAACTTTGGTTAATATCAAATGAACGGCCCAAGTTCAAACCAACTCCAGAACATGTCCTTTGAATCAAAGCAATTCTTCTAATTCATTCGACCATTTGCTTTCAAAATTTACATCTCAACCAAGTTTATATGCATCAAATTGTAACGAAAGCCAAATTTAATTATTAAGCTAGGTTAATTAATGTAAATAAACTAAGAGGTGACTTGAAAAGTCACCTCTCTTCCCCACTTACGGTATAAATTACCGGGGCACCTATTATGTAATTCACCTTCTACATTTATTAAATATACATTACATTACGTTTCTCTTACGTTCTTCGTCCATTCTCCCCTTTTTGCTCTTTCACAAATTCTCCAAAATAGCATAAAGTAACCTTAACATACCCACCCTTAAAAAAGTTATGTCCTCAAAGCTTGTAATTGAGGGTGTTTCTTCATGAATTGTTCATCTTCCCATGTTGCTTCTTTTGACAACATATTTTCCCACTTGATTATGTACTCCATAATGGTTATATTATGAAGAGATAGAGAAAATATATTGATAACTTTTTATGGTTCCATAATCAACTTCCCTTCTTCATCTAATTATGGTAGCTCAATTTGCATTGGCATAGTATGCCCCGAAACCTTTTTCAAGGAAGATACATGAAAAACCTTAAAAAATGTGAGAGGAAGGAAAATATAACTCATAGGCTACTTATCCATTTTGCGAATAATCTTGTAGGGTCCATAAAAATTCGAAGCTAAATCTTTATTCTTCTTTTGTTTGAGAGTAGATTGTTTATAAGTTCGTAGTCTCAAATATACCCAACCACCCTCCTCAAATTGTATTTCACTTATGTGTTGATTCACTTGTTTCTTCATCCTATTATGCACCAATATATGAAGCCTTTCTTTAAGGATTTGCAAAGTTTATTTAGTTTTTTACATATGTGTATCCACTATATGTTCTTTGGAATGGTCCTACAAAAATGATGTGATACTAGGAGCTGGATAACCATAAAGAGATTCAAACGGAGTCATCTATGTAGATGTGTGATATGTGGTATTATACAACCATTTTGCTAAATAAATCCATTTAATCCATTGAGATTGATTTTTTGAAGAAAATAAATGGATATAACCTTCTAAACATTTGTTAACAATTTCTATTTGTCCATCTGTTTGTGGGTGATATGATGAACTCATAGCCAAAGTTTTTCCCATTTTCTTCCATAACTCTTTCCAAAAATTTCCTGTTAATTTTGTATCTCTATCACTGATGATTACCTTAGGGAACACACCGAGTCTATGAATTTCCTTCATTAACACTTCGACTACTTGACTCATAGTATATGTACTTTGAATTACACAAAAATGTGCATATTTTGTGATCCTGTACACAACCACAAAACATCACCTATACCTTGTGATTTTGGTAAACTAGTAATGAAGTCCATTGACATCTCTTCCCATCTTTGATTTGATAAGTGTAAATATTGAAGTAACCTTGGAGGATTAACTATCTCAATTTTTTTTTGACACACCTGGCATTCTCTTACAAATTTTTGAATATCTTTCTTTATTCCTTCCCAAAAAATTATTTTTTGATCCTTTGATAAGTTTTAAGAAAACCTGAATATCCTTCTATTGGAGATTTATGATACTCACTTAATATGTGTTCTTTCAACTTTTATTGAGAGAATAAAAATATTATACCCTTGTACCAAAAAATATCTATCTTCCATTTCCAATGTTCCATATATATATATATATATATATATATATATATATATATATACCCCTCTTTTAGACATTGTATTTTCTGTCTAATACTATTATCTTCCTTTCATTCATGCCGAGTTTCTCATGAATTAACTATTCTCAAGAATAAAGGTTCCAAGAGCCTGAAGGGACATGAGACAATAAAATTTATTCAGAGATGAAAAGGAATTAAGCCACCACCATATATAAATATGAATAAGAGTTTTACAGGAAACGATTCCAATATGAATTTTAACCAAACAACTCATAATGGTGCAAAATCAGTAGGTTATGATAAAAAGAGAGCCAATGAAACAATAAGATAACCATTAAAGTAATGGGGATGTGGTGAATCATATCAAACAAGAATACCAATATAGTTTACAACATACATGACACTTCAACAATCAATGATGTGGGAATAATTATACACATGATAAGTGCTACATTAGACAATAGACAAGTAGGCCACCAATATTCAATGGTGGAAATAGAAGGTAAAATTTGCAATAAAACAACCTCTATTCTAATTGATCCCAATTCCAGTTTGAGCTATATTTCACATGTTTTATTTGAATCTTATAAGTTGAACATAATTATGCATGAAAAATCTTGGCTAGTACAACTAGCCATGAGATCAAAGAGAAATGCAACATAACTAATAAGTGATTTCTCTTTAGGAATGAACGAGATGGATACCCTTAGGACCATATGGTGTCCTTATTGGCATGGGCTGGTTAGAAGCACATAGAGTTCTTCTAAACTGCTACATCAAAAACTTTGAATGTTTGATTATGATAACAAATGAAGGACAATTTAGGGAATTCGTAAGATAATAACGGTAAGACATATATCAACACTTCAATTAAAAAAAAAGTTCCAGAAAAGGATATAAACCATATGCAGTACAAATAGGATAAAAATTTGAAGATTCCAACAAACCATCCTTAGATGATTATTCAGTACTCAGGGAATATCGAGATGTATTTCCTGAAGAGGTTTTAGGATTGCATCCAAAAAGAGACATCGACTTCACTATTGATTTTGTACCAGGATCGACATCAATTTCCAAGGCCCCATATAGGATGATCACCCCTTAGTTAACCAATCATAAAATTAAATTACATGAACCATTGAATTAAAAATACATATAACCAAGTGTATCTTTGTTGGGAGCACCTATTTTATTTCTCAAGAAAAAGGACGGTACTTTCTGACTATGGAATGACTATAGACAAGTGAACAAAATGACAATCAAGAAAAAATATCCTTTACCATGTATAGATGACTTATTTGATCAAGTTAAAGGGGAAAAATTGTTCTAAAAAATAGATCTAATGTCCATATATCATCAAGTTAGAATAAAATATGAGGATATACACAAAATGACATTCATAACTAGATATGGACATTATGAATTTGTGGCGATACCTTTCGGACTTACCAATGCACCAACCACATTTATGTGTTTAATGAATGGCATATTCAATGAATATTTGGATAAATTTGTTCTAGTGTTTATACATGACATACTCATCTATTCCAAATATGAACGAGAACATGAGTAACATTTGAAAATAGTTTTGCAAGTACTTAGAGAACATCAATTATACTCCAACTTTAGTAAGTGTTATTTCTACCAAAAACAAGTACACTATATAGGCCACATAATTTCATAAGAAGGAATAACTGTGAACCCGGATAAGACCAATGCCATCATGGATTGGCCCATTCTCAAGAATGTGCATGAAATTATATTTTCCATGGGAATCAAATGATACTATAGAATATTTATATAGGGACCCCATCACGTTGCTTCAAAATAAGGGAACTAAGTTTACCGGTCTCAGAAGTGTCAAGAGAATTTTGACAAACTGAAACACCTACTCACTACATCACCTATATTAAATATAGTATACACTCACAAGGATTTTATTGCATGCACAAATGCCAGTAAGGAAGGACTGAGATGAATACTACTACAAAAATGTAATGTAGTTTGTTAGGAAGTAATGTAGTTTGTTAGGAATCCAGAAAATAAAAGGATCCCAAAAATAACTAAACAACACACGATCTTGAACTCATAGCAATAATATATTCCTTAAGAATGTGTCGACACTACCAAATTAGCATCGAATTCCCTTTGATGACCAACAATATCAACCTAAAGTATTTATTTGACCAACACAACTTGAACGTTAGGCATTATAAATGGTTAGATTTCTTTAGCGAATATGATTTTGAATAAAACACATCAAGGAGAATGCGAACAAGGTAGCTGGCGCACTCAAAATCCTAAGTTTATGAAATTGATACTACTATTTATGAATATGATATAAAAGTCAGAATTAAATATGCACTAAATATGGACACACATTATAGGGGAGGCACGTGTAGAGGAAGTTATATTCGATCCTAAAAGGCAAGTTTACTACAAGTATTCGTGAAGAATCAATATTAAATTAAATAACTAGGTCGAAGCCTTATCCCTAATGGAAACTCAATCAAGGAGGTTTCCATAATTGGAGACTCGTATTTGATCATAAGTTACTTGAGATCCAAGGATAGTGGAGGACCTGACTCGTGAAAGAGTTATGGCTAGGAAAAAAGAATGCTCCATGATGACGGAATTGGAGCTTTATAAGGACTGACATGAGGTTCTGAAGATCCGGGTGGAAGAATTGGAGGCTAAAATGAAATTTCTCCTCGCTCGAGCTCATATTGCATGGCATCATGAAAACAATAATTTCTTTCAACGATGCAAAGTTTAATTCCTATTATAGAAGGCAATATTCGAAGGCTTAGTTATGCAACTTGGTTTCAACACTTCATAACGTCCACAAACTGATGGGCAGGTAGAAAGAACCTGCTTCACATGTATGTTATGGACAAAACCACTAAGTGGGAGGATTATCTCCACCTAGTGAAGTTTGCTTACAATAATGGGTACCTAGCATCATCATAATTGAGCCCCTTTGAAATAGTGTACGGTAGAAATTGTACCAATCCAGTAAATTTGGACAACTCAATGGACAACTTAATTTTAAGACCTCATATGCTTACATAAATGGAACATGTAGTGCAGGATGTGAGAAAAAAATTTAAAAGTAGCCCAAGATAGGAATAAAATTTATGTGGATCAACATCAAACTCACAAACATTTCAATGTGGGAGACCACGTGTACTTAAAAGTTAAGCCGAAGAAGAGTTCCTTAAACCCGGGGAACGAATTTAAACTGACACAAAAACTCTGTGGGCCATTTCAAGTGCTATTTGTGATTGGACCAGTGGCCTACTAGTTTGCACTACCACCCAGTATAAAATTTCATAATGTTTTTTTATGTATCATTATTAAAAAAGTATGTTCATTATGCTTCTCATGTTATTGACTAGAATGCAATATAGGTTAAATCGAAAGGCGTGTTCCAGGTGGAACGTTCATGCATTCTTGATAGGAAAAATACATTTCTTTGGAATCGAGCCATTTCTCAAGCAAATTTGCAGTGGGAGCACTATAGGCCTAAGGAGGCCACATGGGAGATGGAGGGTTCCATGAGAGAGGCATATCCAACTCTATTTCAGATATGAAATAGGACAAGATTGAACACCAAAAATGATGTTAAGTTCTAGGGGGTAGAATGTGATGTCCACCATGTTTTTACTTTAATATTGATTAACTATAAATTCGAATTTTAGAGTAAGTGGTGAATATTTTATTATTTTATTTTGAACATGTGCAAGATAAGAACTTTCCACTTATCCTCCTCACAGGGCATATGCAAAATACATCTTTTAACATCATTAATAAAATGTTGGAGAAGATGGAATGATTTTGTTAGAACTTGATGAACTATGACCCCAAATTTGGGGAACACTGGCTTGCCGCTCAAGATATGAGAGTGACAAACGTCAAGAGACAAATTTTTGGAACCAACAACCTAAAATTTAGTAAGGGATCCAAGGCCAACCAATTCCCCAAGGAGGGAAAGTTGGGCCTTGGGTAAGACCTGGGAAATATTATTTATATGTATATGTGTGAGGATAGGATGTTGTCTAGTATGCAAGGGAAATTTGTTGTGTGAGCACCTTTGATGCGTTAAATAATTTCCTAAGTTTTGAGCTTTGCTAAGTTAAGCAAGAAGTGGTTCTAGTTTTGAGTTAGTGAGAACTATGTTTAGGAAAGAACTTTTGGAGTTGAAGAGTAAGGTGTTATCCCCTATGGTGTCATGGTTCATGCTAGGGGGCGATTACTAATAAAGAGGATTGACTATTCAATGATCTATCAATGGTTGCAGATCGGATATGCGTTTATGTCTTTTGTCACATATTCATTTATCTTATTATATTGGTAAAATGATCATGTTTATACATATTTTACTCTTAGTTTTCTAGTTGTGTAGAGACATTATAGTAATACTTTCCAATATTGTTATCATATTTTCTCAAATGGATTGGCTAGCATGAGTTTAAAGTGTTTAATTAGCAATGTTGTTCCATTTTATTACAGTTCACCTTTATGATAAAGAAATTTCCATATTATAAAGAGGGGTTTTCAGAAGATAATCTACTATCTTCAACTACCTTTCTTTTTTGGAAATACCCCTTCATAAAGTGACATTTCCCTCTCCATTGACATTTTACAAGACCAACTTTTATTACTGAATTTACCATCTCTTGAGCCACCACCTTTGAGTGAGTATGTAGTTTTTATTACTAAATTTACCTGGTTTAACAAATTTCCCTGGTTTAACAAAGACCTAGAACTCTTATATATATATATATATATATATATATATATATATATATATTGATAATCATATGTAGGCAAATTTCTAAAACCAAAACATTGATGTAAAACAAGATCATATTTCCATTTAAATTTATGCTCATGTCAAGACGAAAAGCAGGTCATATAGACATTTAAATAAATATTTATTATTTCTTATGGTTTTATCATGAAAGCTATATGTGTGGTTTTAAAATATAAAATTTCACACAGACTATATAAGTCAAGTTGACCTTTGGATTCCCCACCAAGGCATTAGATTACGAATGGAAAATGTTATAATTCTTATTATTGGAGGAATAAAACCATAATTAACAGCAATCCTTTACGCGTAAGGTCAAGGGTAAAACTCATATACCCCAAGGATTAAAACCCAGAATGTTTGTGTCACGAATTGTTAGCTAGGGTTAGGGTTAGGGTTAGGATAATGACTAAACAACTCACTCATAAAATAAATAAATAAAGGGTTGACAAACCTGTAAATGAATACTTTCCATTCCAATCAAATCCTTTAATAAAATGTAAAATGGAAAAGAAATGAAATGCATTCAAAATGGCTTTTGAGAATATATTTAACGAAGAGTCTAAACAGTCAAAGAAATATTTCCCTCTCACAAATATTAAAACTGAATTTATGTATGCTGGAAGTCGAGCGTACCAGGGTGGAGCGCCTTATATACTGGATAGACTTTCCCTCGGGAGGGGAGCTTGTCCAATGGACACCCAATGGACATCGCTGGATGAGAAATCCGACGGTCTTCATTGGACAGGCTCCCCTCCCGAGGGAAAGTCTGTCCAGTATATAAGGATTGCCGTACGAGGGTATGTTGCCAAATTTACGATTTAATTGTTGTAATTTAAAATGGAGATCAAATTCTCATAATTCTCCGAAGTTAATATTTGTTATAATTTTATATGCATTAAGTACATAAATTCTAGAAAAGAGATTTAGGTTTTTAAAATTTTGGAAAAGAGATTTAGGTTTTTATTTCGGCTTTGGCTCTTTATCGTTTCCTATTGGTGCTATCCTTCTTCGCAACCTTCTCTTCCACGCCCATAACAACACATGCGGTCAAAGTGCAAACCATTTTGCAGCCAACTTCCATGGTTGTCATGAAACATGTTGCAAATTCATATGAAAACCTTGAATCCAAATTAATTTACAAGCACTAATTTTTAGCATGATCCCTTATTAACTTATAAACTACAAGGTTATTAAGGAATTAAATCAAGTTTATTAAGGAATTTAATTGGTCCCTTAAGACTATTCCTATTTTTCTTAATCTTGTCTACACGATCTAGATTTTTATTAAAAACTAACATAGATCGATCTTAACTTTAGCTCTATCAAGGGTCACGAGGGATTAAATCTCTTAAGGTGTAAACCCCTTTAAGAGTATTAAACTTGAGGAAAAGTTTGCACCTCAAAGGATTTGATCCTTCTCAATGCTTGATAAAGCAAGAGTTAATATGGATCTACGTTGGTCCAATGTTGTTTAAAAACCAAAATTACCACATTAAAAACATTTCATCCAAAATTACCTATCCAAAATCACCAACCACAAATTGAATAGCTATGCTAGTTTAAAGATTTCAATCAACAAATTTTGCAGACATTCTAATGCATACCTAGCTCATGGAACAAAGGCTCAGTTCTTCCTTACTCCAAAGGATGATGTAATGTCCCGGTTTTGACCCCGTTGCATTAGATGTATATGATGATGTATATGTTGTAAATGATTAGGGTGTGGAGCTAAAGGCCAAGGCCCCACCATTGATCGGTTAGGTTATGTTTGGATTTTAATTTGTCACCGATGGTATATCGGGGCATGCGGCATATATTATATTGGTCATCATGTAAATATGCATCTATAATTAATTAAATGAACCCGACCAGCTACGATCGCGGCAACTAAATCGAAAGGGGCATGATTTTCACAAGGATAAGGATGTGGGGGAATTGTCCAACTTTAGCCAATGGGGCCAAAATCCATGTGTTTTCTTACCTTGTTTATCCCAACCACTTTCATTGAATAATTGTTGCTGGTGGTTGAGGCAGTTAATTGCTTTGGGAGTGGGGTGGCAGGACTGTCAGTCCTCACCCACACGCACACTCCACCACATCGTTTGACTTCACCATGGAAGGAAAAAACTTCACGCACTCTTCACTCAGGCATACATTTTCCTCTCTCCACGATTGTGCAAAAACGCTCACGCCCTCCCTGCTCGCGGCCATCGATTGTCTGTCCATTCCCACACAGGGGCGAAGTCATCCATCCTCACGCAAGGGAGGAAGGCCTGTTTATCCTCGTGCACAAGATTGGTCCGGGTTTTTGCCTCACGCAGTGAGCTGAGAGCAGTGCTTTGTCATCCACATTTTCAGCTGTATGTTCTCCACCAAGACTGGTATGGTCGTGTAAGTTTCCTCGTCGTTTTATTGTTGGGTTTTGGGACTGTAATTCTTCCCGTGAGTTATGGTCGTCGCTCCCCCCCCCCAAGATTTGTGGTGGTTTTCTATATAACTAGGGACTGGTGCAAGTTCCCCACACGCACGGTTTGTTTGGAGCCGTTTTTCCTCTGAGCGATTGGGTACGCTGTTGTGTTGGGACGGTTGGAATTCGCTCAGGAATTCATTTTCCTTGTTTGAGCTGTGATGGCTAATTTAATTGCCTGAGTGCAATGGGTGGTCTTAGGACTGTATTGGGAGCAAGGATGGGGCTTCATTTTGCTTGATAAACCTGGTGGCTGGAAACCACACAGACAGAGCTAGAGGGCTGGCCTTCTTCTCCATCACCCCTGAATAACATTGGAAGGGAATGCAGGGCCTAAGGGACTGTGTAGCAGATAAGGGACTCATTCCTTGTGTTGGGTGTGTTTGGGTGTCTTAGAGGTCAGGCTAGTTCTGGTGTAGGTGTTCTTGGCTTTGTAATGAGCTCACCAGCTTAGCAATTTGCCATCCCCAGCTCCTTAATGGCCTGGTAAACCCAACTCTGTTGGCTTGGCTGTGGGTTTTGTGTATCCTTGGCTACGTGTAAGCCTGTTGTTCCCTTATTCCTTGGAGAATCATGCCCAGCTCGGGGGTGGCAGCGTTGCTGAGAGATTAAGAAGCACGCTGGCCTATGGTTGGGTGGAACGTTGCAGCGACGTAGCTGGTTGCGGGTCGAATTCCTCATAAGATAAGTGATCTTGTTTATTTTCCCTCTGCAATTATATTTCTGTTATTGAAGGTGGTGTACAATGTTGAATGAATGCTTGTGTGAATGCATGATTAATTCCGCTGTGCAAGAAACATAATGGTAGCTGTGTATGTTGAACAATTGCCTCTGCGCAATGATAAACATTCATGTGTGCATGTTTAACTGCAATGCATTTCATTATCAGCATCCTGTTTCAGCTTTTCCAGCAGATTTTATGATTTCACATGTTCATGGGCTCTTAGCCGCGGTGCTAGCGAAGTTGGGTTGCGTCCTCTATGCCGGTCAGGGCATGGGGACGTGACAGATGACCACTGAACGATTGTTGTGTACTGTTAAGGATCACCTGTCAAAGTTTGGTAGTTAAGTGATGCAACGGTTAGGCACTGTGCTGTTCAGTTGTAAACTCATAAAGATTGGGCAAAACCATATTGGCTCTGAAATTGTCTATATTCCTGATTTCTCAGGATCAAAGTCGATTTTTAACCAGATCAATGATCCTTGTTCAAGGCCTTTAAGATAAAAACTTGATGTAAACCGTTCTTCTTATAACCTGATGTAAACAATGTTTTTTATTTTTTTTTATTTTTTTGGAATAGGATAAAATCTGAGTTGTAACAGTTCTCGAGAAAAACGGCGGCCACAGCAATTAACTTGAGTTACCGCGCAACACAACCTTTTGTTTTCCCCTTTTCACTTTTTCAAAATCTTGCGACTTAATTACCTGCGACAGAGTTATTGCGACGGAGTAACTGCGACGGACTTTTCACCTCAACATACTTTCACAAACTTTGACTTTGGCTTCCATGGGCTTTTACTGCGACATGAATTTGGCTGCGACCAAGTTTTCACAACTTTATATTTCCTAGTCTAAGGACTTAGGAATATGAAAAACACTTTTCACTGCGGCAATCTAGGATTAACTGCGACACAACTATATTGCGACTCACTCACAATATCATATAAGAAAATAATAAACAAAATTTGTGTCGAACCTTTGCGCATAAAAACTAGAACTTTTACGCAGTGAAATAATTATGGATTCTTTGTGTCTTTCACTCACAGTAAATGTAAACAACATTCACTCAAGTAAATATGGAGAATATATGTGGCTAACTAGAACTTGCATTAAACCATAAACTTAAGTATTTATATTTCTTATGACGGCATAACAAAACTTATAGCCATAAATTAAAACTTGGAATTTACCAAGATGTTTCACCTGTTACAGAGCTTGGCTCTTCAACACTTAGAAAACACAGAAGCTTGAGCTTCAAACTCTTCACTGAGTTTTTCTTCTTCTTCTCCGCACTTCTCTTCTCTGTTCTATTCTGCTTGTTTATTAATTTTAGATTTACAAAATCCTTCTTTATATAGAAAATTTCTGCCGACTAACCGACTTAACATTAAAGACTGTAATTACTCTCTACTTAGAAACTTAGCTTCAACAACTAAATTCTACTGTCTTATATACAAGAGATCTGAACTATTTATCTTTCCAGACTGTGTGACAGTTTCTAACCTGCTACAGACTCTGACAGAGTCGACTGATCTCATTATGGATCAACGAGTAATTAATATTTCCAACACTCCCCCTTAATTATGAGCAGATCAAAATTTAAAACAAAAATATTACAAAATGTTTCAAAGCAGAAAACATGCTCTGTTCATGACAGAGTTCACTGTGCAGAACTTGTCATTCCCAAATAACTTTGGAGATACTGGAATGTATCCCTTTCCAATGGTTTTGTGAAGATGTCTGCAAGTTGATCTTCAGATCTGCAAAATTCTAAAGAAATTTCTCTGTTATTCACCAGCTCTCTTATGAAATGATACCTTGTGTCAATGTGTTTGGTTTTCTTGTGAAACACGTGACTCTTTGACAAGGAAATGACTGAATTGTTGTCACAGGTCTTTTAACATTCTTCTCATCCAAATAGCTTGACATGTAGCGCCTGTAGCTGCGACATACTCTGCTTCTGCTGAAGATAGAGTTACTATGGGTTGTTTCTTTGAAGCCCATGAAACAACACCTGTACCAAAATGAAATGTGTACCTAGCTGTGCTTTTCCTGTCATATGTGCTACCTCCATTGTCACTGTCAGTATATCCAATGAGTTTAAATTTTTCTAAAGTTGAATACATTATGCCAAGATCTTTTGTACCACTTACATACCTCATAATTCTTTTACCTGCTTTCCAATGAGAGTCTTTTGGCGACTCCATGAATCTTGAGATCCGACTTACTCCATACGTGATTTCTGGTCTTGTCGATGTTAAATACATAAGGTTTCCAACAAGCCTTTTAAACAGTGTAGGATCTACAGTTGATCCATCATCATCTTTGCTCAATTTTAAACCTGTTATTACTGGTGTTGGGGCTGCCTTACAATTTGACATATTAAATATTTTTAAAACCGTGCTTGCATACTTGGACTGTGATATGAAAATACCACTTTTAGATTGCTAGACTTCAATGCCCAGAAACAACTTCATGAGCCCCAAATCAGTCATTTCAAATTCACTTTCCATGATTGTTCTAAATTCTTTTATGCCAAAATCACCAGTAAATATTAAATCATCCACATACATGCAAACAATTAACATGTTACCTTTCTCATTCACTTTGGTATACAACGTTGGTTCACTTTCACTTCTGTGAAATCCATTCTCAATGAGATAGGAATCAATGCGATTGTACCAAGCTCTTGGAGCTTGCTTCAAACCATAGAGCACCTTCTTCAGTTTGTACACTTTCTGTTCTTGTCTTGGAATTTCATAGCCTTGTGGTTGTTCCACATATACTTCTTCATCTATATAGCCATTCAGGAATGTTGACTTAACATCCATTTGATAAACATTCCATTTGCTTTGTGCGACAATGGCCAAAACAATTCTGAATGTATCCATGCATGCAACTGGTGCAAATGTTTCATTAAAATCTATGTTGGGCTGCTGTGTGAACCCTCTTGCTACCATTATTTCCTTGTGTTTCTGCACATTCCCATCAACATCTTACTTGTTCCTATAAATCCATTTGACGCTAACTACATCTTTATCTTTTGGTACATCAACCAATTCCGGTGTTTGTTTTTCTCAATGCATTCTATTTCTTCATCCATGGCTTGTGCTCATACATCTTCTTTAACAACTTCCTCAAATGTTAGTATCATCTATTTGAGAAAACAATGCAAAGAGAGAGAAGGAATTTGGTGTACCATATTCATGTATTTCACGCAGACTTCTTGTCTTCACTGGATTTGTTGATGTCGAATTGCTTGATGGAGACTGTTGTCCTCTTGGTGTGCTTGTCAGTGTAGCTTGAGCTGCGACTTGTATCGATATTGCTTGTGTTGAACCATGTCGCGGTGTCATGGGAGTCGACGGTGCTACACTCAGTTGACTTACTTGTGGTGTTTGAACCACTTCCTCCGTCATGTCATCATGCTCAGCATTCGACACAATCTTGACATTCTTCTCGACAGTTCCATCCCATGATTCATTCTCAACAAATTGAACGTCGCGACTAATGATTACTTTACTTGCGACAGGGTCATACAACTTCTATGCTTTTGTGTCTTCATAATAACCAACAAAAATACATTTTTGTCCCTTCTTGTCTAACTTCTTTCTTAGCTCATCTAGCACATGAACGTATGCGACACAACCAAAAACTTTTAAATGAGAAACACTATGATTCATATATGTCCATGCTTCTTGAGGAACCTTGTTCTTCACGCTCTTTGTTGTACATCAATTCATAATGTATACAACAGCTGCGACTGCTTTAGCCCAATATTCATTTGGCAAATGCTTGACTACCATCATGTTGCGCGCCATTTCCATAATGGTTCTGTTCTTTCTCTCTACAACACCATTCTGCTGAGGTTTATACTACACATTGAATTGCTTCTATATGCCATGAGTTTTGTTGAAATTTAGAAATTCATTTGAAACATATTCACCGCCTCTGTCCGTTCTTAGTATTTTTATGTGGTGTCCACTATGGTTCTCCATGAGTGCTTTAAACTGCTGAAAACAACTAAATAAATCAGATTTATGTTTCAAAAAATATACTCATGTTTTTCTTGAGTAGTCATCAATAAAAGTAAGAAAATAATTGCAGCCACCAATGGACATTGTCTGCATTGGACCACAAATATCAAAGTGCACGATCTCAAGTGGTGTGCGCGCACTCTGTATGACTTTCCAAATGGAAAAGTCTCTCTATGATGCTTGCCAAAAATGCAGCCTTCACAAACTCTGTCTGGTTTGTCAATCAATGGAAATACTTTTACCATATTCTTTGTGTGCAGTAGCTTCAGCCCACCAAAATTCAGATGTCCAAATCTGAAATGCCATAGCCATGAATCATCCTGAACTTTTGTTTGAAATGTAGCCTGAAAATCAGCGTTGTCATTTTCTTTATTGTCGTAGTACACGACTTCTTCTTTACTTTTTGCCTTGAATGCAGCTTCTGTATTGTCTGAAAATATCCTCAATGGAAACAAGCGATTGCTTATCATTGGAACTATTGCTATCAGCTAGTTGCTTGGACATATATCTTTTATCACACAATGATTGTCTTCCATGTACACTTTGTAACCTTTCTGTATCAGTTGTCCAATACTCAGCAAATTATGTTTAAGACCTTCAACATGATAAACATCAGACATATACTTATGCTCCCCCTGTTCGGTTAGAATACTAACAATACCTTTTCCCAAAACAATGACTTGGACATTATTTCCAAGCGTAACATTAGTTTGAACTGAATTATCTAGACTGGAAAACAAATTTAAATTACCAGTCATATGATTGTTGCAACCTGAATCTAAATACCATATGTCATACAAACTTTCTTGGATGGTATTGCATTCAATTGGGGATGTGCATGCCATCAACATTGTGCTTGACGAAATCCTGGTGTTCGTCAACTACTTATGGCTTTGCTTTCCTTGGTCATATTGCTTCTTCCTACATTCATATGCATAATGAACAAATTTCTTATAGTAGTGACATTGAATCTTTTATTTATCAAACGTGTGACAACTTGGCTAACTTGGGTTTTGATTCTGTCCTCTACCAGCAACATCTGTAGGACTACTGCTGCGTCCTCCTCTTGAGAAGTTTCTTCCTTTGCCTCTGGAATTGTTTCTCTCCCTGCCTCTTCCATGTCTTATAGATGATTGTGCTGCAAATGCACCTTCCAATGATGTGTTTGTTCTGCTGAGTCCGTGTTCATGATTGATGAGTGAAGCTTGCAGCTCATCAATGGTCAACACTGTCATGTCTTTGTGTTCTTCCAAGGCTACAACCAAGGATTCAAATCTTGGGGGAAGACTTCTGAGAATTTTCTCAACCACCCTTTGATTTGTTATGGTTTCTCCATGAGATTTCAGTTGATTTATCAAACCAACAACTCTGGTATAAAATGAGTCTACTAACTCTGAATCTTTCATGGACAGAGATTCAAAATCTCTTCTCAGGATTTGTAGCTTTGAAGTCTTTACCTTATCCAAACCTTGATAGGATGTCCCCAATATGTCCCATGCATGCTTTGTGTTAATTGTTGCTGCTACTCTTGGGAGTATGCTTTCATGCATGGCTTGATGTATGTAGAACAAATTTTTTCCATCTTTCTTCCTTTGTTCCCTCAGGACATCTTTCTTAGCTTGTGAGAGATTATTATATGCCACTTGATCAGCTGGTTCTGCATAACCATTCTGGACAATATCCCAAACATCTTGACCTCTAAACAAAGCCTTCATTGTTAGAGACCAATATTCATAATTTTTTCCTGTAAAAATCGGAGTTTGTAAACTCGACATATTTGAACCGCAAGTAGAAGCCACTTTAATTTTTAACTTTCCTTAGAAACTTACTTTTTCCCTTTTAGGAGAAGATTTCTTTCCTAAACTAGCTGTGATACCAGATCTCTGGAAAAACAACGGCCATGAAAATTAACTTGAGTTACTGTGTAGCACAACCTTTTGTTTTCCCCTTTTCACTTTTTCAAAATCTTGCGACTCAATTACTTGCGATGGAAATACTGCACGACAAAGTTACTGCAACGGACTTTTCACCTCGACACACTTTCACAAACTTTGACTTTGGCTTCCACCGGCTTTTACTGCTACATGAATTTGGTTGCGACCAACTCATGTGCGACCAAGTTTTCACAACTTTATATTTCCTAGTCTAAGGACTTAGGAATATGAATGACACTTTCTAGGATTAACCGTGACACAACTATATTGCGACGCACTCACAATATCATATAAGAAAATAATAAACAAAATTTGTGTCGAACCTCTGCGCGTAAAAACTAGAACTTTTATGCGGTGAAATAATTATGGATTCTTTGTGTTTTTCACTCAGTAAACGTAAACAACATTCACTCAAGTAAATATGGAGAAGATATGGCGCTAACTAGAACTTGCATTAAATCATAAACTTACGGATTTATATTTCTTATGACGGCATAAAAAAAACTTACAGCCGTAAATACAAACTTGGAATTTACCGAATGTTTCACCTTTTACGAGCTTGGCTCTTCAACACTTACAAAACACAGAATATTGAGCTTCAAACTCTTCACTGAGTTTTTCTTCTTCTTCTCGTCACTTCTCTTCTATTCTCTTCTTCTCCGCACTTCTCTTCTATTTCTGCGGACTAAACGACTTAATTATTCTCTACCTAGAAACTTAGCTTCAACAACTAAATTCTATTGTCTTATATACGAGAGATCTAAACTATTTATCATGTCAGACTGTCTTACAGTGCCTGCTATAGACTCTGACAGAGTCGGCTGATAATTAATATTTCCAACAAAAGTGGTTTTTTTTTATATAAATAAAATTTTCATTGTTTCAATTGTTTTTTTGATAGAGGCTTTTAAATTATTAAAAGAATGCTATTTTCATTGTAAAAAAATCTTAGTTATCAAATTGATGCAATTCCAACAACTTATATGTATGGTTTCAACATTTCAACAAAAATCTAAATAAAAAATTATTAAAAACAGAGAAATATTTAGCTCAAATCCCACCTCTCATTAAAATTGTTTTTAAAAGATTAATTATTATTGTTCTATTTCTACTAATGTTGTCATAGTATTCTTATGGATAATCAAACAAATACTCAGTTATTTGAACTAACTAAACAAGCAATCTCTTCGTCTTCATGTATTCCACAGCGTCATCGTAGATTTCGTTGATGCCAAATTTGAAGGAAAAACCACTCTCCACCAATTTCTTCGACGAAAGGTTTACTTTTGGGATCAGTGGCACATCTTCAAACATGTACCAGCATTCCAATATTCCTTATATATAAATGCAAGTTCACACTAATATAGAAATAAGTTACTCTACTAATAGTCATACTCACTGGGTTGGGACATTTTACTGTGGGTAGAGTTTGGATAAGTACTCTGCGAGTTGTGGGATGCAGATGTTCACGATGCAACAGATGTAGCGGTCATGTGAGGGGTTCTCCATTAATAAAATATGAGCGTTAGAGACATCCTCCACATGTACCAATGGAATGGAGCCGTACTTCATCTGTACAATCTTCAAAGTTTCTATGCTTTGTTGGCTACCGGTGAGGAGGGAAAGGGTGAACTCAACCGAGAAGGGAAGGTTGGGGGTTATGGCAGATCCCAGCACGAGAGAAGGGCTGATGGTAACCACTTCCAGCCCTGCATCTTTTCCATATTGCAGTGCTTATTGTTCTGCAAGCGTCTTGGCAACTGCATATGCATGTAAATTAACCATTAAACATTGTCACAAACTTTATTTTTCCCATGAACACAGATGGGTTGCAATAAGCACCTTGCAGCTCAGCCTAGCAGCATTACCTTGTAACACAGTAGCCACATCAATAATTGCTGGGATGTATAGTGCTTATTGCAAAACAACAAAAATGATGTCACAACAATAATTGCTGAGTTGCAGAGTGCTTATTGCATGCCAATACAAATAATGCTTATTGCAAACCAACATAAATGATGCCACAACAATAATTGCTGTGCTGCAAAGTTCTTATTGCATGCTAACACAAATAAAGCCAGCAAAATTTGTCAAAATCTTGGGAGAGAATTATTTGCTGAAATTGGGATTTTGGTTGTTGAAATTGCAATTTTGGTTGCAGAAATGGATTCATCACCCTCCTCGATAAACACTAGATACCCAAATTATGCAATTTCAACAAACTGAAACTACAATTTCAACAATTATTACTGAATTTTGATCAAAATTTTCACCTAAAAATAATGCGAATGATCTAGAATTTAGATTTAGACTTTAGCTCGCTCCCAAATAAACACTCTACATCACTTTTAATAATGTGAATAAGCTACAAAGATTAAATGTCGTGCTACAAGATACTATATACTAGATAAATATGTATCTACCCTACTACCCAAGAAGGCGGATTTTTAGCTCGGAATAAATCCATGTCTGTCCAACAAGATTCGTCAATATATTGATTCTACTCGTCTGACTTGTTAATCAGAAGGGTGGCCGCAGACGATGTGACCATCACACGCTTTATGGTTTTTTCCTTCTTGCAGGCACTGAGAACATTCAACGTTCCATTAACTGTCATTTTTATCACGCCGTTCTGTGTAGCAGCAATTTCATGTTGCTAGATATCAATACCCCGTTGCATGTATATGAATTCTCCCCAGCTTCTAGAATGTTCAAGAGATGTCGTACTTTTGCCTTCTTTTTTGTGTGGCCATGAGTCATCCAATAATAGAAATAAGATATAGGAGGATGTTGGCAGATTCCCAACAATTTTTTTTCGCCAATTTTACATTTGCCCAAATAACTGAAAAAGAGTCATAATTTGGATGAAGAAATCTCTATGATTTTCCGTGTAACGAAATTAACAACAACCGAAGGAACATAACATTGCAATTACCAGGGTCGTGTACTGTAGCATGCACAGTGTAGCCCTTGTCTAGTAAGCTCTTGACCAACGACAAGGCCAGGAAACCTGTTGCTCCAGTGACGTAGACAGTAGTTGATTGATAGTCTTTTCCATTGAAGATTGCAGCAGCCATGTTGATGAGATTCCTCCTTCCTCCCAATAAACTTTAAAGGCAGAGGAGGTGTTTGTGCAAGTAATCCAATATTTTCATGGTTTTGTTTGTCGAAATTGGCAATGAGACTTTGTATTCTTAAGAAAGAGTTCCAAAACTTAGAATCATTAACCAACTCCATTCCACACTTACCCTCGCGATCATCAGTCTCTTAGTCCACTTTTCAAGAATTATATTCCTAATTACACTCTTATTTTTATTATGGATGCTATTTCTAGATTGGTGACAAATGTCTATGGATTGGTGACAAATGTCGGCGAGCAATACTCTGCATGCAGCAGAGTAATTAATGCGACGGCGGTCGCACTGTCCGCCGTCGGATCGCTCTTTGGAACGGATCCGACGGCGGACAATGCGACCACCGTCGCATTAAATACTCTGCATGCAGAGTATTGTTTGCCACAAATGTCTACAAAGAGGATCTTTGTGGGTTTTTGTGGGTTTTTTAAAACTGTATTTGGACTTTTTTATTTGACATGAGTGTACATGATTTTGATTTGGTTGGTGTAATAGTGATTGGATTTTATAATTAATGATGATCATGTAATGTTTTTTTAATTATATTAATTATTTTGATTATAATAATTTAATAAAGTTTAATTATAATAAAATATTTTAGTAGTTATTAAATCTATAATATGTTGATTTAATTTTTTTTAAATGATCAAATTTTAAATTAAATAATAAAAATATAAAATGTGTACATATCTTTATATCAATTTTATTAAACAAATACGATTAAAACCTAGCTTGATGTGAGGTTGGTCTCTTTGGATGGCGAAAGGGCATTTTTTGAGGTGGCATTTGTCAGGTTATGAGTGTTAACTTTATGACCGGTTCTAACCTGTTGCACTCGCTGGATTCGGTATTGGATAATGTCCAAAGCCTATCAAAATCTCTGGTACCGATAAATGAGTTGGAAATGTGGCTCTATCTGTGGAAGGTCTAGCTGAAGTAACTTCGGTTCAAGCAGAGACTGAGAGGAGCCATCGATTGACTAGAGAACGAGCAAGGGGTAGATAAAAATTAAAGGCTTACAAAGCTAAGGCAGGATTGGCCAGATTTGAGATAGGTGTCGATGTTAACCTGGACCGTGTAGATATGTTGACAAAACGTGCACTTGTGGGAATACTTGAGTTTATGAAAGTGAGCAAAGGTGATGTGCAAGCTCGGGTAAATAGGTATTGGGTGCCAGAGATAGGTTATGCTCTGCGTATGAACCTATTGATAAATGGTTGGATTATATTCGTCTTGCCAGACGAGGAGAAATTGTTGAAAATATTGGGTAGGGTTTTGCTTTTTAATGAAGGAGCACTGATTTTAAAGCAATGACATATCGCTTTTAATCCGACTAAAGAACAACAGACAAGTTGACACCTCTAGATGCTCTTACCGGGATTTCCTCTCAAGATTTGGACAGATAATGTTCTGGAAGGCTTAGCTAATTTTGTTGGGAAATTAATAAGGCTAGATAAGAATTCTCTGCATGGTATGGGTAAAAATTTGGCGAAGGTCATGGTTGAATTGGATATTGTGGAAGGCCTGTTGAGATAGAAGTGCTTTGGGGGGCCAGGGTATTTTGTTAGAAGATAGATTACTTGCACATCTTGTTTAGATGTTATTTTTGTCAGAATACAGGCCATGTTAAAGCTCGTTTTCCCGATAATTTGATTCTGGGTTCTCATCCTGAATGATCAACCATTCTTGAAGACTCTTCAGTTTTCTGCAACGAGGAAAAGCCGAAAATTAGTTTGGCTTCCAAGAGTGGACACAATTTTATAGGTAAGAGTAGTTCAGACTCTTCAACTCGTTATGAGGATGTAACTAAGGATTAACTAAAATTTTATCTTTCTATAGAAAAAGGATTTGGATCATAGGCTTTCCTTTGAAAATAATGTTATTAATTTGGAACCAATTTCAGATGTTTCAAATTCAAAAAAACATTTGGGGCAAGAATTTGATACTGTCACTCTTGGGGATTTTTTAGAACAGGGGATTAATAAGGATTTACCGTCTAATTATGCTAATAGAAATCTGGGTAGATAATTTGAAACTGTATCTTTTAGGGTTTTAATGGAACAAGGATCTAGTAAGGAACATTTTTTGAATCAAAATATGACAGAATCAATTTCCCCTATGTTCTCTCTAAATGCCCTTTTGGCTGAAAATGGTGATAAGTTATACACTGCTGTGTCAAGTCATCCTGAGAGTGATGTTGAAATATTAAAAGAGAGTGGACATGACCAGTATGAGGCCAAGGGTTTAAAAGCACCATTATAATTTTTTTCAAAGAACCCGTCTTCAAACCCTAAGGTCAATTCCCTACAATCCATTAGATGTCAAAATATTACAATAAGAAAAAAGAAAAAGTCACAAAGAGCCACTTCTTTGGAATTTGGTCCGTCTAGTTATAAACCTTTATCAGTCAGATTAGAGGAATATGTCTCTGCAAAAGAAGTCATTGTACCTGTTGTTTCTTCTGGGGAACTTAGACCACATAATCCCCAAGTTCTTGTTATTAAATGATGATGCTCTCACTGAATGTGAGGGGTTTGGGTAGGGCTAAAAGGGTTAGGGCTTTATCCAAACTAATTTCATATACTAGCCCTGCAATTATACTTATGCAAGAAACAATGTGTCCTGCTTCCATAGCCATTAAACTCATTGTAAATATTCCGTCGGATTGGTAGATGTTTGCTGTTAGTGCTTCGGGACATTCAAGAGGTCTTTTAACTTGTTAGAATCCAAGGATTGTATAGATGACACAATTTAAAACCAAATAGGGAATTTTAATGGAAGGGGAACTGGGTTTTATCGATTTAGATGTGAAAATTCTTAATATGTACGCCCCTTATAAAAATAGAGATTGTTTTTGGGATTTCCTTCAGACTCAGGTTTATTAAGTGTTGAAAACCTTATTTTGGCAGGAGATCTAAACTTCACTACGTCTCTTGCTGAGATTTGGGGCCACAGTGCTAAATTGGATATGATGGCCGAATTTTTCAAAGACCTTTTGGGAAGTTTTGTTTTAGTTGGCATCATTACTCCAGTGTTGGAACCAACTTGGACAAATGGAAGAAGTGGGAAGGAAGGTATTCTTAAGAGACTGGACAGATTTGTTGTTAAAGCTTCTTTGGTTAAGAGTTTCCAGAGATTTAGAACTTGGGTGGGGAAGAACAAAATTTATGATCATTGGCCTATATCTTTACAAATAGAGGGAACTCTTCCAAAACATATTTATCCTTTCAAGTTCAACAATTCCTGGTAAGAAAATGAAGATTTTTGTACTTTTGTTAAGGATACCTGGATCAATTATATTGTAGATGATGTAAGTAATCATATGGATTGTATTGTTGCAAAGTTAAAATATCTAAAGGTGGTACAAATTGGATAAAATCTAAGCAAACAAAAGACTGGGAGGAATACACTATACTAGATGAATAGATCTTAAAGTTTACACTTAAAGAACCTTCACTACTCGGTATGAGAAGAAGATAATTTGTTATCAAAATAATTTGAGAAGAAGAAAGACTTGATTATGAAACATGAGGAAAATAATGGAGGCTAAAATGAAGAGTTGTATGGATAAGTTTGGGTGATAATAATACCATATTTTTTCACTCCTTTGCTTCAAATAGAAGAGATATGAATTCCATCTGGGAATTAATGAATGAGAATGGTATCCTAGTTAAAGGTCAAGACAAACGTAAGAATTTGGCAAAACATTATTTTGGAAGGATTTTTAAAATGGATGGCCAAAGTTCACTTGAAGCACAATTAAAAACTATCAGTTTTTTCCCTGCTTTCTTTGATCAAGAGGATAAGGAGTATGTGGAGAATCGGGTGACTCTAGAGGAAGTTAAGGAATGTTTGAAGTTGTTTAAAAAAGAAAAATTTTATGACCCTGATGGGTGGATTGTTGATCTTTTTCTCCATTTTTTTAATATTATGGGGGAAGAGTTGCTTGGTATGGTGGAGTTTTGCAGAATTCAGGACTATGTCTTAGGGGCTATAAACTCTACCTTCATCACTTTGGTTCCAAAATGAAATAAACCAGAAAGTTTTGTAGATTTTAGACCAATTTCCCTTTGTAATCTGATCTATAAGCTCATTTCAAAAATTATTGTGATCATAATTAAACTTGTCTTATCAAAATATTTATCTTTAGAGGAGTTTTATTTTCTACATGATAGGTAAATCTTAGATGCTATTGGGATAAAAAAAAAGGTTGTACACTCTATGAAGCAAAATAAATTGAGGGCTCTGCTGCTGAAGATGGATCTGGAAAAAGCTTTTGACAAAGTTGATTGGGACTTTTTAAGGTTAATTCTTATTCAAATTGGAATGCTCTTGTTGGTTGTTAAGTGGATAATGGCATATGTTACATTTGCACAATTTGTTGTCTTAGTCAAGGGAGCTCCTTATGCTTTCTTTAAGAGTGGAAGAGGGATCAAACAGGGTTGGCCACTCTCTCCTCTGCTTTTTCTCCTCTGCTTACCATTGAAGGTTTGAGTAGGATCATTCATGATGCAAAGATTGTTGATGTAATTGTAACTTCAGAATATATTCACTTGTATTTCTTATGTATTGTAACCCGATGTTTATTCCAGCATGTATTGTAATGTAATTGTCATGTCATACCCCGATGTTTATTTTGGGAAGTTTCTATAATGTGAAAGTCATGTCAAGTCATTGTGGGTAACCCTCCTATTGGTTAAGGGTTAAATTCCCCACAGTTGTGGGGCCCTAGGGTTATTAGACTATCCTAGTGAAGTCGACCCTAGTTGAGTCATTGTAAGTTGGGGCAATAGTCCCCACCATTGTGTTAAGGATAAACCTCCTTGTTGGTTGGAGGAGGAAAAGTCCCCACAAGTTGTGGGGCACTAGGGTTATTAGACACTTCTAGAGATTTCGGCTCTAGTAAGTAATTGTTAAGTGAGGCCGACATGATGGAGTGGGTTCCAAGTGAACGGAAGAATATAAATAGAGAGTGAGTCTCTCTATTTATAACACACACACTCACTCATTGGGGCACATGAGTGAGAGAGGAGAAGCTCTCTCAGTGAGAGAGACAGAGACAGAAGCTGTGGAGATCATCTTACTGTTTGCGAGGTTTTTTTCCTTTATGGTTTCCCCGAGGAAAATTCTTTGTGTCTCTTGTATCTTGTGTTTTATTGCTGTGCTTGTTATTCTCTCACTTAAAGATCCTAATGCAATGCTAGCTTGAATGATAAAAATATAACATGGTATCAGAGATAACCTAAGAAGAAGACATTATGCAGCTACAGAAGCTAGGGCTTCTTAATTTTTGGGTCTCTCTCCACAATACATCAGCAAAAGTATGCTAGGATGACTCTCTATTGAAGGGCACATCTTTCTATTGAAGAGGAATTCAATTTCGAGCATTTTCAGTTTTGGTGCGGAAAATTAGGGCTTTCTACAGAAGAGGAATTTTTGAGTGAGCCCAACATAGGATTGTTCTCCTCATCAAAATTGAAGTTTAGAGACCTGGATCAAGAAATTTGGTTGGGAGAAACTTTGGGAAAGTCAAACCCTAGTTTGACCTCGAGCGAGAAAAACCCTAAATACTAAAACTGCTACGTTTTGGTACATTCGATATATCCCAATATTGGAGAAGGCCCAGGAGAGGAACATTGCAAAGGAAAAATATAAAATCTTGACGTACAATATATCCAAAATGCAGCCTCAGATTCACTATATTCTGGAAGATATGATCCCTCCAAGTTAGGGTTCCAGCCTCTTCCAGAATTCATTCCTAAACAGGACACCTGGGGAGAATTGCTATATATTGGGATTCAGAGGTCCAAATGAAATTCCTAAAGATGTTCTAGAAAGGGCACGGGCTTTAATTTCTATGGGCCAAGTTTCAGACTCAGAAGATGAACCAGTGACACATGGAAGTCCGTACAACTTCGTTGTTCTGAACAATCTTGTAACAGGTCACCTTGGGAAAAGGATAATAAATCCCAATTGGTGAAACAAATCCTGATGAAACGTATGGTTTTGGATCAGGGACATGCGAGGTTACCTTATTGCGAAATTTCATACATATAGGAGCAGTAATCTTAGAGATACTGTAGAAACAGTAACCGACATTTCTGCAGGAGAAATTGGAAAACTAGGGCTTCCTGTTCCAGGAGCTTCCCTCCACTGTTTTCAGAAAAGGAGTACATTGGACAGCTCCATTTGAAGAGATCTATCTTTCTATCCAATCAGATATGAAAGATTCTAAGTTTTGAAAATTAGGGTTTCTCTAACAAACCCTAGATCAGCTAGCTCCAGAACCGGGACAGACACCTCAAATCGGTAAGATCTAATCTTTTGCTATTTTCATTTGAGGTTCTCATTTCAAAGGGATCTATCACATCAACTTGATGACAAGCTTAGGGAAGTTGACAATTTCTAAGCATGGAAGTATATGATCTCTCTGAAGAAATGAATTGGAAACCTACATAAGTAGAGATGTTCCAGTTCTAGAGGGAGATGAGGCTCAAAGCCTTACACAAGAAGAACTTGGTCAAGACGAAGAAGATCATTGCTGATTCAATCACGGATCAACTTGTACCACAAGTGTCTTCCCTAAAGACACCAAATTCTTTGATTCCTTGATCAAGCTATTTGAAGATAATAACATAAATCAGAAGATGGCTTTGAGAAAACAGTTGAAGAATGTGAAGATCCAGAATGCGAAGACCATCCAGTCATACTTTACAAGGGTCTCTCAAATCAAAGAACAACTTGAAGCGGTAAAAGAATAAGTGAAGAATGTAGAAGTGGTGATAGCCACCTTGAATGGCCTCCCAGGATGATGGGATTCATTCATTCGAGGAATGTGTGCCAAAAGGAAGTGATTACTTTCAGTAGACACTGGGAAGAAGAAGAAGCTCGACTCATAAGAAGAGAAGAGAAGATGGGAGCAATTGAAGATCAAGCTCTCACCATCGAAAGAAGATCCCTCAACCAATGAGGAACATGAAGATCTCAACTCTTGAAGAACCTCTTATCCATCTTAGCATTTGGATAAGAAACGATGCTATTATGAATGAAGAAGACGATGAAGCTAAAGGCTCAAGAAGGAGTCTACCCACGAAAAAAATAAAGATAAGTATTCAATTGTCATTTCATGGTATTGTTTTGTTATGCATTTGTTTATATTCAGTTAATGTATTATGCATGATAGAATGTTTGCATTAACAACAATATACTGCTAATATGCATATGATGGGTAAGTAGCTCATGGTGCTATACAAATCTCCATTAATACTTATCTAGAATGAAACCTCTTTGCTGACATATTGGATTAGTGCACAATCTCAATGTTGTCCTGGTAGAGATGGAAGGCATCTAGAAAATTTTCCGTGAGATATGGATGAATGTTGTATTGGATAAAGTAGTTGCATGGTCATATATTTATGCATAAGAATTTGACAGTATGAATATTCCTTATGAAATGCTTCTAACCATACAACTAATGCATTTGACTTGTTGGAAAGATCACATACATAATCCCCTACATGCAAAGAAGAATGAAGACTTGTTCCGAAGAACAAGTGATGACAGTTCAAAGAAAAAGAATAATATGACGAGTGTAGCAACATCATTGATGCAGGACCTTCCAGCGATGAAGAAGTAACCAAGAAGAAAGGGAAGACTAGTTCAAGAAGAATGATGTCTAGGATGCAATATTGATACATAAAGGGAAGTTCGTAGTTGCATCATGCAGTAGATGGGAACATCGTACAAGGAAATATTCGTAGCACGAGGCCTCTCACAAAAGAAGGCATAAAATATAAAGATACATTTGCAGCCAGCTTGATGAAGATATGAACCTTTGATACAAGGTTGATAAAGGATGACAAGCTCACAGATGGATGCGAGAAGAACTTTTGAAAAAGTTCAATATAGAGGATCTTGGTATCCAATTATCCTAGATGGATACTAGTATCAGAGAAAGCTACTTGTCACTCTGGTTCAGAATGTTTCAGTGCATAGAGCACAAAAGACAGAGGGAGAATGATGCTCCGCTTTAGAGGGAGTGACTGCAGAAGATCCTAAGGTTCAACATGGTACAACAGGATGGACATATTACTAATGAATTTAGGCTTTACTGAGAGTAAAGCGGATTCCAACCTTTGCTTCAAGGTTGAAGGCGGAAGACCAGTGATGCTTTTGTTATGTGTCGATGCACTATTTTTCTAGGCATGTAGGTGTGGAAGAATGCGGATGGAATCTTCCTTGGACAAAGTAAGTATGCAGTAGAGATCCTGAAGAGGTTTTGGATGATGGACTACAAGGCCATGACCACACCTATGGCATCGAACATGAAGCTATTGAGTGATGCTTCATCAGAGACGGTTGATGCTACAATGTATCGTCAGATGATTGGGTCCTTGATGTTCCTGACGAACATGAGACCAGATATTTGTTTTGCTGTGAACACCTTGAGCCAGTTCTTGACAGATCCAAGACATGTTCACTTGACTGCTGCAAAGCATATTCTGAGGTACCTGAGGGGTACAAATTATTATGGGCTCAAGTACAAGGCGAATCGGAAGATTAACCTAGAGGGTTATGTTGATTCAGATTGGGTAGGCAGTACCATCGATAGGAAGAGCAATTTAGGGTGTTGCTTCAGTATGGGATCAGATGTGATCTCTTGGTTTAGCAGGAAGCAATCCTGTGTGGAATTGAGTACAGCTGAAGCAAAGTATGTCGCAGCTTGTTCAGCTAGTTGTGAGGTAGTATGCCTATGGAAGCTACTGTCTGATTTATTTGATCTCCAGATGGATGCTACTTGTATATATTGTGACAACCAGAGTTGTGTGAAGTTGTCGAAGAACCCGATGTTCCATGACAAGTCGAAGCATATCGAGAACAAGTATCACTATATCAGGGATATGGTACAGAGGGGAGCAGTGAAGCTCCAGTATGTTGTGATGGAGGAACAGATAGCTGATGTATTGACGAAGCCATTGGCTAGGGTGAAGTTCGAGTACTTCAGGGAGAAGCTTGGTGTTCTCCAGATCGAGGTTTCCTCCAAGGGAAAGTGATGAGTTCCATAGCCATTCTAACATGGTGAGAGGATTGGTTCCTTCCATGGTCAAATGTAAGGGCTAAGCCATTCTATCATGGTGAGAGGATTGGTTCCTTCCATGTCAGATATGAGTGCTGAATGGCATTATTAGAATGGAGGTACCTGGTCAGTTACGAGGAACACTTAGTCTGGGACTGAGAGAGCCATTTTGACGAGTAGGTCAGATGTAAGGGCTGAGCCATTTTATCATGGTTAAAGGATTAGGTTCCTCCCATGTCAGATGTGAGTGTTGGCCATTCTGTCGAGTAGGACAAATGTAAGGGCAACTGCCATTCTCCTGGAGAATGGAGGTGCCTGGTCAGTCACCAGGTAGCTCAGTCTAGGACTGGGGGCCATTCTGATATTACGGTAGGATCGGTTATTACAGGATCAGATGTGAGTGCACGCCTTTTCTAACATGCAGATGGATTGGTTCCTTGTATGTGTCGAATGTAAGTGTAGATCCTTTCTTCGATCATGTGTTGATCAGATATAAGTGCTGAGCCTTTCTTCAATCATGTGTTGATCAGATATAAGTGTTGTGCCTTTCTTCGATCATTGGTTGATCAGATGTAACTGCAGTGCCTTTCTTCGATCATTGGTTGATCAAATGTAAGTGCAGGAGCCTTTTGGCATGGAGGAATGGTTCTTCGCATGGCCAAGTGTAAGTGCTAGGCCTTTCTTCGATCATTGGTTGATAAGATGTAAGTGCTGGGCCTTTCTGACAAGGTTGTGGGCTTTGTTATCACATGCTCAGATGTGAGTGTTGGGCGTTGCCTTTCTGATATGATTATAGGATTAGTTCCTACATGATAAGATGTAAGTGCTAGGCGAAGACCTACATGGTGGCTAGGCCTACATCTAGCATGAAAAAGGGCTGGCTCTGTAGAACTTCCTGTGATGAGAAGAATCATGAGATAGCACCTGTGAATATTTAGTATTGATGATCCATATCGAGGGATGATCCAGATCTAGAGATGATGCTCCAGAGATGATCCGGATCGAGTGATGATCTAGATCCAACAGTGATGATCTAGATCAAGTGATTATCCAGATCCAGTGATGATGTCTAGTGATGATCCAGATCGAGTGATGATCCAAATCCAGTGATGATGATCTAGATCGAGTGATGATCCAAATCCAGAAATGAATATGACATGAACATGAAGATGACTTGAAGATGACGAGGACTTGACGATGACCCAGATGATACAGAGAAGAAGACTTGTGCTGATAAACTGTGTCGAGAGAATACCTTCCTAGTTAAGAGGGAGTGTTGATGTAATTTTAACTTCGGAATGTATTCACTTGTATTTCTTATGTATTGTAACCCGATGTTTATTCCGGGATGTATTGTAATGTAATTGAGTCATGTCATACCCCGATGTTTATTCCGGGAAGTTTCTATAATGTGAAAGTCATGTCAAGTCATTGTGGGTAACCCTCCTATTGGTCAAGGGTTAAAGTCCCCGTAGTTGTGGGGCCTTAGGGTTATTAGACTATCCTAGTGAAGTCGACCCTAAGTGAGTCATTGTAAGTCGGGGCAATAGTCCCCACCATTGTGTTAAGGATAAACCTCCTTGTTGGTCGGAGGAGGCAAAGTCCCCACAAGTTGTGGGGCACTAGGGTTATTAGACACTCCTAGAGATGTCGGCTCTAGTAAGTAATTGTTAAGTGAGGCCGACATGATGGAGTGGGTTCCAAGTGAACGGAAGAATATAAATAGAGAGTGGGTCTCTCTATTTATAACACACACACTCACTCATTGGGGCGCATGAGTGAGAGAGGAGAAGCTCTCTCAGTGTGAGAGAGAGAGACAAAAGTTGTGGAGATCATCTTACTGTTTTCGGGTTTTACTTTTGGTGCTGATTCTATCTCTAAGGAAGTTGCGAGGTTTTTTTCCTTTATGGTTTCCTCGAGGAAAATTATTTGTGTCTCTTGTCTCTTGTGTTTTATTGCTGTGCTTGTTATTCTCTCAGTTAAAGATCCTAATGCAATGCTAGCTTGAATGATAAAAATCTAACAAATATCACTAAACGAAATGTTAAGGGAATCAAATTATGTAAGGAGTTTTTCGTTACCCATTTACTTTTTGTTGATGATGTCCTGATTTTTGGCATTGATTCTTTGGATAAATGCTTTTGTTTTAAAGATATTATCAGTATCTTTTGTAGGGATTATGGTATGTCTATTGGTATCAAGAAATATAGCTTCTTCCACTATAAGCTGGATAAAGTCACTTTAGTTGGTATCGCTTCTATTCTCATGTACCAAACTTGTGAATTGGAAAATGGGTTCAAATACTTAGGTTATTTTCTGAAACCTAATGATTACAGAGTTCGGGATTGGATTAGGATTATTTCCATTGGTGGAAGGCTCACCCTTACTAAGGTTGTTCTATTTAGCATCCCTATGTATTGGTTTTCACTTCTACAGGTTCATTCCTCTATTATTAATATGCTAAGAAGATATATCTTCAATTTCTTATGGACATGCGGTACTAAAAATGGTAACCTTATTATGGTTAGTTGGGAGAAGCTTTCTTTTCCAAAGGAGTGGGGAGGATGGGGAATTAAAAATTTATATTGGTTCATATCTTCTCTGAGAATAAAACGTTTTTGGAGAGGTTTGACATGCAATACTTGCTGGTATTCAATTTTGAATGGGAAGTATATAAAGATGAACCTATTTGGTTGGGTAAGGAAGCCAAAAAGGATGTCCATAAACACTTCTCCAATTTGGAAGGTCTTCTTAAAGATTTATCACTGGATTGGTATGAATCTCACTTGGAAAGTTGGTAATGGTAGGAATGTGATGGTTGGAATTGATCCTATCATTGGCCCGGGTGAGGATTTAAAATTCTCAACTCACATCACTAACTATCTGGCTAAGATTGGTTATTACACTCTAGCACATATTAGAAGACCTTTATGGATAAAGAGGGACTACTCCTATTGGTATACAACAAAATATTTGGGTCTGGTTCATGATTCTGCAAATTTATGGGAAGATTATATTAAAATATTGAATCTTGTAGGTTGTATAATTTCAGCAGAATAAGACTCCTTGATCTGGTCAACAAATTTAAAGAATGGAAACATTACTGCAAAATCCTCTTATCAGGCCATAGTACATAATAGTCACAGTACAATACATAAATGGTGGTATAAAATTATTTGGAAATGGATACTTCCTTTGAAAATTAAGTGCTTTATGTGGCTGGAATTACAAAATTTCCTGAAAACATGGGACACTTTAGTAAAAAAGGGTTGGTATGGGTCAAGTATCTGTACTTTATGCAAGAAGGATTCATAATTTGTTGAACATTTGCTAATAAAATGCATGTTTACAATTGAAGTATGGAAAAAGGTTTGTCTTGCTCTTAATATTTCTCAAGTTTGGGAGGGTGAAAATTTTGATCATTGTGTATTTCAGTGGTATAAAAATTGTAAAATATTTCATACTCTCCCCGCTATAATTTCTTGGAAAATTTGGAAGGTAAGGAATGTTAATATTTTTTAATACCAAATCCAAGATACTAACTCTATCTTCCTACAAGTTATAAAGTTGGAAAGAGAGTTTAGTAGCATGTATGATGCAATTACACAGCCCATAATCTTGAAGGATATTCAGTTTAATGTTGTTGTTGGTTACTTTGATGGTGAAACAAAGATGGTCTTTGTGACGTGGGTGTGGTTTTAATGATCAACCGTCTCCATATTTTGAAAATTAAACTGCACTATGGAATTGAAACAAACATGAAAGATGGATTGTTAGCCCTTTGGTGCTTGTGTAAGGTTTCTTCAATTTTTTCCATTGTGACTCTTCAGGTATTTGGTGATTACAAGGTCAATATAAAATGGGATGAAGGTGACTATAAAATTAAAGTTCTCTCTTTATCAGCTTGGTGCAACAGGATTAAAGCTATTTTTTTTCAATAACAACTTCCATCATATCTTCAGAGAACAAAATCAGTTGGATTATCATCTCTCCAAATAAGCTTTGGATGGAAAAGAAGGAATCCTACTATGGGAAGAAATGGTGGACAATATGGAAAATTGATTCAGGTTCCATCAATATTTGTTATGTCTAATAATTTGGGTTTAAAATTTTGTGGCAAATTTGGGTTGTTTTTGTTAAAGATTCCCTACTGTTATGGTTTCTTGGTTTCACAGATTCTGCAGGATTTGGGCTATGTCATAATTCTTTTGACTATAGACTCTTGTTTTGTTGTATGGTTTAGACTATGTGATTGTTGGTTTGAACAATCACAGTTTAGACTGTTTTGGAAAGTCTCTGTACTTTTTTACACATCAATTGAATAGTAGTTTCACTCTGTTTCACTCTGTTTCAATTCATCAAAATTTTAGTTACAGGTATTTTAATAATAATTTTTTTAAACAATGCAATAGTTTTTACAGCCCATATAATTAATTTTTTTTTAAATATCCAACACGTCTCCAGTATATAATAGACTAAAGCTATAAAAACAAGATTAATGAGGAGTAGGGATGCTTATTCCCTGTCATTCCATTAAGAATGGTTAAAATAACTAGTTTAAGTTAATACAAACATATAGACCATAAGAACTTCTCAATGGTTGTTGTATGCACATGGCTATAGAATATGCATATGCGACAATTTGTCAAGCTCTCGGAAGCACATGTCACCAAGTGTACTACCAAATGTTGAAACAAAGTTTTCACAAGAACGCTAAGTGTCAATAGTAAGCGCCCACGAGGTTGGTATCTACATGATTGCCAATGACAAGAGTGCTCCATGACATCAATATCAAAATTAAGTACTGGTAGCATTCAATATGGAGTATATATTTGGTCATGAACATGGAAATCTACTTTATTGTGTAAAAATGATGCAAAATATCAATGTCAATATACATCCCATGGACAAGTAAAAGGCATATAATATCATTGGATGTTAGTTGGAAAGCGCCAAAAGGAGGATGAATGCTTAAACAAATGAAGAAAGGATCGATTTTTTGCTAAAGAGGTTTTCCCTTACACTGAACCTCCCCATACTCTTGTGGTTATGTAGTTATGTCTGTGAGATGCCTGAAATAGATCTTCAAGTTTGCATATGTTCAAACATGTGCCAAGTATCGAGACAAGTCTTGAAGCAAAATTGTTTGAGTGGCAGTATAACAGTCTAGTCTTCAAAGTTTTTATTAGAGCGAGCAAATGAATAGCAAGATTTCTCAATCTCTTTAAATGCATTACAAGAAATATTTATAAAATTTAATCCATTCATACCTAAATATCGATTGCTTTCATACATTTTCTCTTGCTCGACATGGAGACATGTAATCCTTGGAACATTTCAAGGGTCTCATCTAACATAGAACCAATATGTTGAAGGATGATGAGGATGGATATCCATTTATGTTCAATGATGACTTTAATGCTCCTCTAAGAGGGTAATGCCATCGAGATGAAAGATATGGTGGAAGAGAATGGAAGAACTACATAGAGAGTTTTCCGGGATCGTCAATATCATATTTATGTAGCAATAGGGCGTATTATAAAGGACAAAAAGGTATTGATTCATATGCTTCTCGTTACTGATCTCTTTCAACTAACACAGATTCCAATCAAGACAACAAATTCACATATTGTCATTTGAGAGATTGAGAAGTATCAAAACCTATGGGAGTTTCTCCAGTTACTCTCTAGTATTTACTCTAAAGGTTTAGTGGAATTCCTTTATAATTTTAAATGGTATGAATTAGTAGTTTTAAGTTTTAGATACAAACCATCAATGAATGAAGTGTGGATCAATTCATATTCATTCCATAAATGTAATCAACTATTTCAACAAATGAAATGCAAAATTCGTTTGTTCACAAACGAAATGCAAAATGCCTTTACCTTGAACAAGCTATTAAGAAACTACTTACTCAAGACAACACTATCCTTCTAATATCCTTCTAAGTTCATTGAAGATAAGTTAATGATAATTTTTATTTTAGAAACTTCTACATAAAATAATTAAAAAAAAAGTGATCAACAAATTCGAATTAATTTTAAATAATTCAAAATTGAATATAAAAATGTTCATAACATGATGCATCAAAGTATTATCAAGAAATAGAATAATATGATGGTTCTGAACAAATCTCATATAGATAGTATTAAGGATAGTACAAATTTTATAAATTTGAAGAATGTTTTGAAAGAAAACGTTATGATTGCTTCCTACATTTTGAAATAAAGATTGTCTAAATTTTTGATAATTTTATTTTATTAACACTAAACTCGTTAACTACTTTATTGTGTAAATGAATTTATTTAAAGGAATTTATTACCAACACTGTGCATGTCAAAAGAAACCACATGGAAAGTTAACAATGCTAGAGAGCCCAACTCGTGCCAATAACAAAAAAATGACAAGAAACAACATGGAAAGTTGATCTCCACATGATGAAAAAACTCCCAGGAAATGAATAAATGAAATAGAGTATTGAATCTCATCCATTAGCTCTAGGCGAAGAGAAGAGAGGAGACCGAGTTATTCCATCACTTGACACTTGAGGCTCGACTAGTAGCTGGGTAGTTGGGAAACAGTAGCGTAAACCCCAATTCGACAACCTCGTCATAGAAGCAAGGACGTTCCTTAAAACCATCTGCATCAGCGATACCAATGTTTCCATACTTGACAGCTCTTCAATAGGCCATCGAGCCATGGGCTATGGATTTAAGCCGAGCCTCCTAGGTCCATGTGAGCTCTTTTGGCCCTATGGAAAGATAGGAAGAATTCAATTAGAATCCTGCCCAAGAAGGTAAAGATTCTGGTCACAAGAAGGAAAAGGAGCTACAATAGAAGTAGAGAAGGAAGAACAAGAAGATGATAAGGAAGAAAGAGTTAAGGAAAGAAGTAGTTGCATAAGAATCCACGACATAAGAAGAAGAAGCCGTGACAGAATAGGAAGTCTTGATGGAAGAGTAGTCATGACAGAAGGAAAGGATGTGATGAGTTCATCCGCGATGCAAGGAACCATGCTAGAGAAGGCGTGCAATGGATGAAAGGGATAGGTCAAGGAAGATTGTGGGTACAAGGTAGGCTATAATCGACGGAAGCCACACGTGTTGTAAGGAATAAAAAAATATTTGTAATTCGGGCCATTGGCGCCTACTGACAAATGTCACTAGAATAGTAATGAGAGCCTGTTGGCTAACTAAATGAATTCGACTAATAACAAAATGTAAGAGTCTATAAGAATGAGGAACGCAAGATGTATGCAGGTTACCTGGGTTGCTTCTTAGTTGTTGTGTGTACTTTGACCTACTTTCTTAGTTACTTTGAGTTGCTCTGGTTGTTCAATACATAGTCAGTCAATCGTGTTGTGTATGTAAGAAGAGTTGAATAATTTGCAGTTGAGTGCACAGAAGTATAGAGAAGAGTAGTTGATACAGGTTGTGTGCAGATCAACAGTAGAGTCAATTAGGAGAAGATTGAGCGATAGAAGACCAGAGAGCATGAGAAGAGAGAGAAGTTTGTATAGACAAGAGAAGGCGATCTACGACAGAGTATGCAACTCAGTGCGCAACCAAAGGTGCCATATATTTCTCATGCCAAATGAAGAGTTCCTTTATGGTTTTTCTTGGATGGGTTTCCACGTTCAAGACTGTGTCATTGAATACATCATGAATGTGTTTATGTCGCATGAATGTATCTGATGAATGTGCTTAAGTCATAGGAATGTATATTATGATTAAGTGTTTATGCATTTGCTTATGAATGAGTTCTCTTATGCATGAGTCACATTATTGATAGATAACCTGTGTGATTAAGCGCATATTGCTATCATAATTGTTGTGATAGATAAGTTAAGTAATGTATTATATGCACACAGTAATATTAAGAAATACACCCAGCCACCCAGTAAGGGAGAAGAAACCCCCAACCAAATATGGAAACATGGTTATGGCAGTTACCCATAAGAGATATCTTGGGTAAGACTGCATCTGCATCAGAGGTGCTACCAACTGATCCTTTCTCTATCAGGCTGATATATTGGGCTTTGTTGCGAGTAATAGAAGGTCTTAACCTAGGTCGAAGAGGGAGAAACACCAAAAAATGGTTGCCTTATTGGGACTGTCAATCATTTTGGTGAGAGACATGTTTTGGCATTCGTTGAAGCTGGAAATACAAGACTAGGTGGATTTTAAAGCATTAGAGTTTGCGCAAGAAGAAAGTAAAGGATCGTGGTTGAATCTGACGATGTGGTTGGAGCGATACCTTTATACGGATATTCATGAGATTTTCTTTTTTTCGAGTTTCCTATTGTGTTGCATGAATGGTTGTTGAAGTTAGCAACCCAATGAAAGAATTTCCAAGGAGTAGAACCGAATGAGTGGAATCCTTAGTTGATTCAGTAACTAAAGAGTAGAAACAACCCTGTGTCGAGGGTTGTTGATTTTTGGGTAGACAGTTTTTCGGAGGGATACATTACTGAGTTTGTTGTTAACACAATAACATCATATAGTGAGGTTGAGAGAAAATTTTTCCAAGGACCATGAGGAAGATACTTGACATATTTGAAAACTTGGATAAATATGCTTGTATGCGAAAAAGGAATCCTGAGAATGGAGTCTAATAGTTATAAGAAATTTGAGCAAAACGGTTGGGGTATGTCGCAGAAGAAGTGCATGAAAAATGGAGTAACCTAAGCTGAGATGTTCCCTGTTGATATTGGTACTGAACTAGAAGATGGGCGTTTAAGGAGTGGAAGAATATTTCGGCTGAGAAAAAGAAGAAAAACTATGAAAAGAAGAGGAAGATGCAGTACGACCAGAGGAGAAGATTATGAGCTAGCGTCACATCTTGATGAAGGTTCTTGTGACGAAGAAGAGGAATATCAGCCAATATCCAAAATATAGGAAGAAGAAGCAGAATCTCCAGATCCATAGCACGAGTACGATACACCTACAACCTCGCGCACATCGTCAGAGGTAAGATCTAGAAATTCGTCTCCCAGTGGTTTTGTAAATACAAGTAATACTAACGTTGTGAATATTGGACAAGGGAATCTGGCTAGTCAAATTTTTTGTTCGAGTGTAACAGGAGCCAATATAATGGCTGGAAATGAAATTAAGTTGCCTATATTTAATGGGAATGGGTTAGAAGTCCTAGAGAAACACCGGTTTCTATGTGAAGTTGTATGGATCGTGTGAAAGGTCCAAGATGAAGCGATAAATCAAGCGTAGATGATCACAACCCTGAGAGGTCATGTGCTAGAATGCCTACATGAAATGTTCTATTGTTCAAGTCGTAGTTGCACAGAATTCAATTGGGATTAATAGACGAGTTCAAAAAGATGAAATTTGATTCATATTGCATTACATAAATTAAAGAAATCAAGTAGTTACTTAGAGAGTCAGTCTAGGAGTTTAACGAAATATTTAAGACATTGATGGATAAATTAAGCTTTCAGATGTCAAAGGTGCAACCAATTAATATACTTTCCATCTTCTACCAAGTTTCTTTAGTGTTTTTCAACTCAACTCCCCATTTTTTGTTTTAGATATATAATAGTCTTTACCACTACTATTGGACTTCATTTTGAGGGTGTAACATGCATCTCTATGCCTGTTGATTTGACACCATTATTCCTCCACAAAAATGAAGGGCCTAAAAACCCCAACCACACATGTTGACTCGCCCTTTATTCAACTTTGGTTAATTTCAAATGAAGGGCCCAAGTTTAAACCAACTTCAGAACATGTCCTTTGAATCAAATCAATGCTTCTAATTCCTTCATTCATTCGCTTTCAAAATGTACATCTCAACAAATTTTATATGCATCAAATTATCCAAAATAGCATAAAGTAACCAAGAGAGAGTAATCCATGCCTTCATAATGAAGAAACGAGATGGATAAGAAGCCTCTTTGAGGGGGGACCCTCCTTATACAATGTACCAAATACACAAGACAAGATGATATGATTATACAAATGAATCTCCTTTATTATAAATATTAATTTAAGTGTTCATTATGTAACATAATACTTATCTGATCTAACCATAAAAAATATAATACTAATAAATGATTGTCACAACCTTAACATACCCACCCTTAAAAAAAGTTATGTCCGCAAAGCTTGTAATTGAGGGTGTTTCTTCATGAATTGTTCATCTTCCCATGTTGCTTCTTTTGACAACATATTATCCCACTTGATTACGTACTCCATAGTGGTTATATTACGAAGAGAAAGAGAAAATATATTGATAACTTTTTATGGTTCCATAACCAACTTCCCTTCTTCATCTAATTAAGGTAGCTTTATTTGCATTGGCATAGTATGCTCCGAAACCTTTTTCAAGGAAGATGCATGAAAAACCTTAAAAAATGTGAGAGGAAGGAAAATATAACTCATAGGCTACTTGTCCATTTTAAGAATAATCTTGTAGGGTCCATAAAAATTTGAAGCTAAATATTTATTCTTATTTTGTTTGAGAGTAGATTGCTTATAAGTTCGTAGTCTCAAATATACCCAATCACCCTCCTCAAATTGTATTTCACTTATGTGTTGATTCACTTGTTTCTTCATCCTATTATGCACCATATGAAGTCTTTTTTTAAGGATTTGCAAAGTTTATTTAGTTTTTTACATATGTGTATCCACTACATGTTCTTTGGAATGATCCTACAAAAATGATGTGATACTAGGAGTTGGATAACCATAAAGAGATTCAAATGGAGTCATCTTTGTAGACGTGTGATATGTGGTATTATACAACCATTGTGATAAATAAATCCATTTTATCCATTAATACTGATTGTTTGAAGAAAATAAATGGATATAACCTTCTAAACATTTGTTACCAATTTCTATTTGTCCATCTGTTTGTGGGTGATATGAACGAACTCATAGCCAAAGTTTCTCTCATTATCTTCCATAACTCTTTCCAAAAATTTCCTTTCAATCTTGAATCTCTATCACTAATGATTACCTTAGGGAACCCACTGAGTTTATAAATTTCCTTCATTAACACTTCGACTAGTTGACTTACAGTATATGTACTTTGAATTCCACAAAAATGTGCATATTTTGTGATCCTATACACAACCACAAAACATCACCTGTACCTTGTGATTTTGGTAAACTAGTAATGAAGTCCATTGATATCTCTTCCCATATTTGATTTGATAAGTGTAAAGATTGAAGTAAGCTTGGAGGATTAGCTGTCTCAAATATTTGTTTGACACACCTGGCATTCTCTTACAAATTTTTGAATATCTTTCTTTATTTCTTCCCAAGAAAAATATTTTTTGATCCTTTGATAAGTTTTAAGAAAACCTAACGCTTCAACAATCAATGATGTGGGAATAAGTATACACATGATAAATCATACATTAGACAATAGACAAGTAGGCCACCAATTTTCAATGGTGGAAATAGAATGAAAAAGTTGCAATAAAACAACCTCTATTCTAATTGATCCCAATTCCAGTTTGAGCTTGTTGCCGCCTTTCACACCCCTGGGGGGCAACGTGGAAGAAATATTCAAGCCACTTGGTGTGTCCTTGGGGAAAGTCCCGAGTCAAGGCTGTCACCTTGTTCTTGACTCCTCCTTTTAGGCAAACTCCTAACGAAGCCAAGGGCGATAGACCCTACAAGTTACTAAGGTTGGTTACTTAGATGATGATGGTATTAAATGAGTAAGTTTTTTAGGAGTTTTGATTTAACAATTGTAAACAACAGATAACATGATGAGACAATCGCATATAAGCACAAAATGACACCCAATCACATATAGATTGAAACAAATAAACAGTTGACCAGTTCCTTAAAATGGAGTCAGAAATAATTAAGAGTGCTTGCAAGTGCTGGAGTGAATGTTGTGCAATTGTATCTTGGTACGTTTTAAATTAATGTGAAAATATGAATGAATTAAATTAGGCGGGGGGACTCCAGATATACCTAGGGGGTACTTGGACTATTTCCAAAAGTAACAACCGCTACGGCTACCCGCAAGGAATGTGTGGGCTGAATGGAGTCTCTGAAACTGTGTTCATAATACACCTGCTAGGATGTAATAGAGATCGGAGCCTTGAGGTCACTGCACAGTAGTTCCCACTTCCTTTGGGTATTTTGCCACCGTTTACGGTATAATCGAGGCGTTGGATTTTTGCCCGAGGTGGTTAATTGGGGAAAGTTAATCCTAATTATTCTAGTCACTCACATTTCTTTTGATGTAGCTTGATTGATCAGACGAACCATAGCCAAGTGCAGAGCATACATGAACCATAGCCAAGTGCAGAGCATACACATCGAAGTCTTTTCAATTTTAGTAAATTTTAAGAGCGTGTTCTTGTTAAAAAAGACCCTCCGAGAATCTCTTTCAGTCCAAGTGGACCTCAATTGGGGAAATCAAGGAGGGGTTAATTTTACTGCTTTCTTGTGAAAAATAACAGGGAAAATAGAAGCAGAAATACACACCACCGGTTTTCTAATTAATTCTACCACGATCCTCTTTCACCTTTCGGTTCAATTAGGGATTCGTGGGGTAAGTATTAGTGTTACTTTGATTTAAAAATATGGAATAATGACAAATATTATCAAAGTATACAATCCTGCATGACAAGACTAAGCTAGAGCAAAAAAAAATGGGAGAAAATACAAAAAAGTGAAACTGACGTGGATCCCCCCAGGGGGGATGGGGAGTGGGCTTGAAAGAGCCTACTAAAAGTGATTCTTTTTTATTATTAAGGGTTACAATATCAGAAAACTAATTTTCACTTTGGTCCTTGTTATCTGGGATCCAAAGGCTTACAACAAGCTTAAAAGGAAGCACAACGGTGGGGGAAGCCTCCAGGAAGCTCCGGTTCACCCAAGAGTCGCAAAACGGGTAGAGTCTCTTTCTCTTTTTTGTTAAACCTGCTAAAAAACAACAAGCTGTTAAAATCAAATATGCCCCAAAACACTTTGAAAGTGATTTGGGTTGCCACACTAATTACCGAAAAGAGACTAAGTTAAAAATTGTTAAAAAGGGCTAATTTAGTTTTGCAAAAAGGAACCAAGGAAAGCAAGCTTTCCTTGGGATCTTGGCTTGTTGTTTTGGCAGCCAATATGATATGCTTTTTTCTTGCAGAATTTAAAACTTTAAAGAATGAAAAAAAAGGAAACTACCTTATGAGCAAGCTACAAATTTCCTTTATCATGCTTGTAAAAGAGGGTAATTTGAACTAGATCTCTTCAAATATAACTTTGCATGCGAAATAGAATTGAGATCTAAACTTAGAAAAGGATATTACTAACTAGATCTATATATTATTTTCTTAATGAGATAGATCTAAGCGATAAGATTCTTAAATGGTAACCAATTTCAAGAAAATTTAAATTTTGAAGGAGGAAGAGAAAAAGAGAAGTGCTTGTTGCTGAAATAGATCTGCAAAAGAAACTTGTCAGTGAAGCACCGAGGGGCACAATATTATTGGAAAAGCAGTGGAATAAAACTTGAACCACAATTCTTCCAGTCACGACAAACCTGCAAGCTAAACAACAAATCCTGGAAACAAAACCATTAAATCTGAAGGTACATATGATAAATGGATGACATAGCATGAAAATAATCTTATTTAGCATGCAAATATTAGCTCATTCAAACATATGTAGCAAAATAGGAGTAAGTAAACTTACTTACAATGATCTATTCCTATGATTCCAATAATCATTTAGGCAGACAACAGTTTTAATGCAAGAAAATGAAAAAATAACAGTTCACCTCAAAAGCAACATGATAATGATGATCCACACATGAAAAGTAATCCACAATTTAGCCTCCAAAGCTTCTCTTTTATTTCAAAAAACAGAATGATCAAAACAATATTACACAATAGAAATCATTTCTTCCCAACTCTAACTAGATTCAAGAAGGAAAAGGCTGCTTTATTTATAGCCAGACTGGCCAAGAGGGGCGCATGCCTGACTGAAAGAGAGACTACAACTGACAGAGAGTTAAGTCGATCCTGATCTGATGATGAACTGAGTCTAACTGGATTGGAACTACAAATCGGAGTGACACCTCACTCAGTGGAATGAACCATCCATCAAACAACAGCCAAATTGATCCACACATGTGGAGGAGAGATAAAGGAGGGCGCAACACCTAGATCTGCATGAGCCTATTAAGCTCCTCTTCAACCTTCATCCATGACTTCAGTCAAGGAATGACAACTCCCGGTCAATCTGAAGCCGATGAGACTGATTTCAATCAAATCGAAGGAAAATCCACTGATTTAGGAATTTGGATTTGCTCCATTATTTAATTAATTTTTAATTAAATTAATTAATATTTGTTTTTTTGGACTTTCTTACCTGAGTGATGGAAAAATCACTCAAAACTTAGGAAAAGTGGGTTTATGGGTTTACCAGGTGCTCCGAGTTAGAAAATGAGCACCCCCATGACTGGAACTGACGTTTAACCCCACTTTTATTACAAGACCAATTTTTCCATTTAGACAATTAACAAGTAGCCTAAGTTTTGTGGAAAAATTAAAATTAAAAAAAAACCTAGGGGGACTTAGCACATGTTCATATGACTCGACCATAATTCCTAGTATGTTTATGCATTGACACACAGAATCTAGTAACATCAATAGGCCTAAATTCCAAGCCAACCACCCCAACTTTGAGGTATTGAGTGAAAAACTCAAAAATTATCAGTCGTTTATTCAACAACCAATAATAACCAAGGGAAAAACACTTTGGGCTGATCAAATTGACAAATGAGTCCATGAGACCAATTATTTTACAGACACTACCATGCTAGAACATTTTATTACAACTCCCCCAAGGGGGTATGAACATGTGGTAGATAAAAAAACACTTCAAAGCAAGCCTAAAGGTCTTCTGAAGTCCTAACAAATCATATTTGTCTGGTTCACCAAGCTCACTTTATAACACTGAATAAGTAAAACTTAGGTGGTAACATATGGCTTCAACTGTGGGATGTGTGCTCGATCTAGTCATAGGGAAAGGAGAGGATACAAAAACACCCGAATCTCTGGCTTATCTACCTTGTAAAAACATCTCAACTTAACAAGAAAACCTCAATAGCACAAGCTTTATATAAAATCCAAATGAACCATTAAGCTGATTTATTTAAACAAAATAAATGTACCTAACTAATGAAAGAAAAGTTTTATTATAGCCAAGTACAAAACGAAAATGCAGAAAGTAAAAGCTCTCTTTTAAGGAGCTTATTTTCCTACTCTAAGCATGATATAAAAAGGTTAGGTGTAATAAAAAATCCAATGTAACCACCTAAGTATTTTATTAACATAATTTTTTTTTGCCTTATCTTTGGTTACTAGCCAAAGTAAGGATACTTTATTTAGAAAATGCAAGCGTGTGTGATGATCTGGAATGGGAGGGTTGGATGGGAAATCATAGGCATGAATAAAGACATTAAAGTTCTTCCCAAACTGGTATGTGCTCGTGCAGGCTGCTTCTATCCATGATTGGATAGGACTGATATACCAATCGACAAGATGAGGCAGACTAACTACATCATCATACTGATCATCGGGGCTTATCAAATGATAACTCGTTGCATAAGCCCCAAGTAGCTCCAGATCATAAGGAACCTCTACATGTGAAGAAGATGGTTGGGACTGATATTCCACTGACTGCATCACATCTAACTTTTCACAACACTGCTTCTCAATGTTTTCATTTCTGTTACCTTTGTGCGGCTCTTCAAGATACTCTCAATGATCATGTGAAAATTTTGAATGCTCCTCTTCCATACTAAGATTTTCCCAGGTATCCAGATCCACGCTCCCCTCTATGGATGTATCGTAGATTGGACTTCCACAAATTTTTGAAAAGACACTCCCCTTGCTAGACATATCATGGATGGGATTCTCAATAAGATTTTCACAAGTTGGGTTATCTATGAAATTCCAATAGTCATCACTCCCATCTATGTTGGACATGAGAGAGTCTTCCTTGATGGTATCACATCCTAAGATATAACTACCCTCCTCCTGTTCATAATAATCCTCCTTCAAATTTTTGGTTTCAAAGATATTACGAGAAGTTAAACTTCCCAAAACTTCATCCCTAAGTGATGAACATAGAGGAGTGTCATCATACACATCATAAATTTCTTCTTAAGTGTCGATCTCTATAACGGTTTCCTCATGAGGTATTTTTGGAAAAATATTAGTATTGCAACAAACTTGAGAATACCTCAAATCTTCAATGTTTTCAGTTATGGTGACATGAGGAGAGTCTTCAACAATGTGTTCAATCATGGGTTTCTTGTGAAGCTCTTCAATAGGATCATCCCGAGTGTGCTCCTCTATAATGGAAGTCATGGGATCCTTTAGCTCCTTTAGGTAGGAGAGGGCCCTTTCTACAATAGTTACCATATCTCCCTCACCATTATGCCACCTCTCAAAAAACATAGCACATAAGTCTTCAGGGGAGGTAATGCATTTATAAGGAAGACCACAAAACCATATCCAAGCCTTCTTTGCCAAAGAATTAGCAAAAATTCGCATCTCATTATCCCTATGAAGTATGTTGAGTTTTTTCACAAATGAAAGAAAGTATATGATGTGAATGACAGCTGAATCACCATTTCCACAAAAAATTGGAGCCTGAAAATATCTTTTATCCTGGAGATATGTTTCATAGTTAGGAAAGCCTGGGATGCCCAAGAAATCGATGGGAGGATATGCATTGGAAATTTGAGCACCATAATCCTCATCATCCATAATGGCTTATCAGTAGCATATATCAACCATGTATTTTGTACTAAACCGAAGCTATTCAATAAAGAGAACTTAAAGTTTTACTATGTCGTATGAGCTCATCTACACACAACAAGTCTCAACAAAATTATGAGAAAGTAGGGTTTTATCCCTTCAATGGAGTCGCCATGTGAAAAAAAAAAAAAGCATTTATAAATCTTTCACAAAAATTATTTTTTTCTTTTCTTTGTAAAAATAAAAACTGAAAAAATTCAGTGGAGTCGCCAGATGAAAATTAAAGATCTACTCTAAGCATTATTCAATCAAAGAAAAAACAAAAAGGAAGAAAACAAAAGTTGTACTCCGGGAATAAAAAGAGTTATCCCCGGCAATGGCACCAAAAGATGTTGCCACCTTTCACACACCTGAGAGGGAACATGGCAGAAATCTTCAAGCCACTTGGTGTGTCCTTGGGGGCAAGTCTCGAGTCAAGGATGTCACCTTGTTCTTGACTCCTCCGTTTAGGCAAACTCCTAACGAAGCCAAGGGGGGTAGACCCTACAAGTTACTAAGGCTGGTTACTTAGATGATGATGGTATTAAATGAGTAAGTTTTTTAGGAGTTTTGATTTAACAATTGTAAACAACAGATAACACGATGAGACAATCGCAAATAAGCACGAAATGACACCCAATCACATATAGATTAAAAGAAATAAACAGTTGATCAGTTCCTTAAAATGGAGTCAGAAATAATTAAGAGTGTTTGCAAGTGCTGGAGTGAATGTTGTGCAATTGTATCTTGGTAAGTTTTAAATTAATGTGAAAATATGAGTGAATTAAATTAGGTGAGGGGACTCCAGATATACCCAGGGGGTACTTGGAGTATGTCCAAAAGTAACAACCGCTACAGCTACCCGCAAGGAATGTGTGGGATGAATGGAGTCTCTAAGACTATGTTCATAATACACCCACTAGGATGTAATAGAGATCGGGACCTCGAGGTCACTGTCCAGACGGTTCCCACTTCCTTTGGGTATTTTGCCACCGTTTACGGTTTAATCGAAGGCGTTGGATTTTCGCCTAAGGTGGTTAATTGGAGAAAGTTAATCCCAATTATTCTAGTCACTCAAATTTATTTTGATGCAGCTTGTTAGATCGGACGAACCGCGGCCAAGTGCAAATCATACACACTGGAGTCTTGTCAATTTTAGTAAATTTTAAGAGCGTGTCTTGTTAAAAAAAGGACCCTCCAGGAATCTCTTTCGGTCCAAGTGGACCTTAATCGGGAAATCAAGGAGGGGTTAATTTTACTGCTTGCTTATGAAAAATAACAATGAAAATAGATGCAGAAATACATACCACAGGTTTTCTAATTAATTCTACCACGATCCTCTTTCACCTTTCGGTTCAATTGGGGATTCGTGGGGTGAGTATTAGTGTTACTTTGATTTAAAAATATGGAATATTAACAAATATGATCAAATTATACAATCCTGCATGACAATACTAAGCTAGAGAAAAAAAAAACGGGAGAAAATGCAAAAATGTGAAACGGACGCGGATCCCCCCAGGGGGGATGGGGATTGGGATCGAAAGATCCTACTCGAAGTGATTATTTTTTATTATTAAGGGTTACATTATCAGAAAACTAATTTTCACTTTGGTATTTGTTTATCTGGGATCCAAAGGCTTACAACAAGCTTACAACAAGCTTAAAAGGAAGCACAGCGGTGGGGGAAGCCTCCGGGAAGGTCCGGTTCGCCCAAGAGTCCGAAAACGGGCAGAGTCTCCTTCTCTTTTTTGTTAAACCTGCTAAAAAACAGCAAGCTGTTAAAATCAAATATGCCCAAAAAAACTTTGAAAGTGCTTTGGGTCAGCACACTAATTACTGGAAAGAGACTAAGTTAAAAATTGTTAAAAATGGCTAATTTAGTTTTGCAAAAAGGAACCAAGGAAAGCAAGCTTTCCTTGGGATCTTGGCTTGCTGTTTTGGCAGCTAATATGATATGCACTTTTCTTGCAAAATTTAATTTTTTAAAGAATGAAAAAAAAGGAAACTACCTTATGAGCAAGCTACAAATTTCCTTTATCATGCTTGCAAAAGAGGGTAATTTGAACTAGATCTCTTCAAATATAACTTTGCATACGAAATAGAACTGAGATCTAAAATTAGGAAAGGATATTACTAACTAGATCTATATATGATTTTCTTAATGAGATAGATCTAAGCGATAAGATTCTTACATGGTAACCAATTTCAAGAAAAAATAAATTTTGGAGGAAGAGGAAAAGAGAAGTGCTTGTTGCTGAAATAGATCTGCAAAAGAAACTTGTCAGTGCAGCACCGAGGGGCACAATCTTCGCAATCTTATTGCAAAACCAGTGGAATCAAACTTGAACCACAACTCTTCCAATCACAGCAAACCTGCAAGCTAAACAACAAATCCTGCAAACAAAACCATTAAATTTGAAGGTACATATGAGAAATAGATGACATAGCATGAAAATAATCTTATTTAGCATGCAAATATTAGTTCATTCAAACATATGTAGAAAAATAGGAGTAAGTAAACTTACTTAAAATGATCTATTCCTATGATTCCAATAATCATTCAGGTAGACAACAGTTTTAATGCAAGAAAATGAAAAAATAGCAGTTCACCTCAAAAGCAGCATGATAATGATGATCCACACATGAAAAGTACTCCACAATTTAGCTTCCAAAGATTCTCTTTTATTCCAACAAACATAATGATCAATACAATATTACACAATAGAAAGCTTTTCTTCCCAACTCTAACTAGCTTCAAGAAGGAAAAGGTTGCTTTATTTATAGCCATACTGGCCCAGAGGGCGCATGCCTGACTGAAGGAGAGACTGTAGCTGACAGAGAGTTAAGCCGAGCCTGATCTGATGATGAACTGAGACTAACGGGACTAGAACTGCAAATCAGAGTGACACCTCACTCAGTGAACTGAACAACCCATCAAACAAATGCCAGATTGATCCACGCGTGTGGAGGAGAGATAAAGGAGGGCACAACACCTAGATCTACATGAGCCTGTTAAGCTCCTATTCAGCCTTGATCCATGCCTTCAGTCAAGGAATGACAACTCTTGGTCAATCTGAAGCCGATGACACTGATTTCAATCAAATAGGAGCAAAATCCATTGATTTAGGAATTTGGATTTGCTCCATTATTTAATTAATTTTTAATTAAATTAATTGATATTTGATTTTTTTGGATTTTCTTACCTGAGTGATGGAAAAATCACTCAAAACTTAGGAAGTGAGTCTATGGGTTTACCGGGTGCTCTGAGTTAGAAAATGAGCACCCCCATGAATGAAATTGACGTTTAACCCCACTTTTATTACAATACCAATTTTTCCATTTAGACAATTAACAAATAGCCTAAGTTTTGTGGAAAAATTAAAATTAAAAAAAAAACCTAGGGGGACTTAGCACATGTTCATATGGCTCAACCATAATGCCTAGCATGTTTATACATTAACACACAGAATCTAATAACCTCAATAGGCCTAAATGCCAAGCCGATCACCCCAACTTTGGAGGTATTGAGTGAAAAACTCAGAAATTATCAGTCGTTTATTCAACAACCAATAATAACCAACGGAAAAAACACTCTGGGTTGATCGGATTAACAAATGAGTCCATGAGACCGAGTCTTTTACAGACGCTACCATGCTAGAACATTTTATTACAACTCCCCCAAGGGGGTATGAACATGTGGTAGATAAAAAAACACTTCAAAGCAAGCCTGAAGGTCTTCTGAAGTCCGAACAAATCATCTTTGTCCGGTTCACCAGGCTCACTTGATAACACCAACTAAGTACAACTTAGGTGGTAATAGAGCTATATTTCACATGTTTTATTTGAATCTTATAAGTTGAACATAACTATGCATGAAAAATATTAGCTAGTACAACTAGCCATGAGATCAAAGAGAAATGCGACATAACTGATAAGTGATTTCTCTTTAGGAATGAACGAGATGGATACCCTTAGGACCGTATGGTGTCCTTATTGGCACGGGCTGGTTAGAAGCACATAGAGTTCTTCTAAACTACTACATCAAAACCTTTGAATGTTTTATTATGATAACAAATGAATGACACTTTAGGGAATTCCTAAGATAATAACGATAAGACATATATCAACACTTCAATTAAAGAAATGTTCCAAAAAAGGCTATAAATGATATGCAGTACAAATCGGATACAACTTTGAATATTCCAATAAACCATCCTTAGATGATTATTCAGCACTCAGGGAATATCAAGATGTATATGCTGAAGAGGTTTTAGGATTGCCTCCAAAAGGATACATCGACTTCACTATTGATTTTGTACCAGGATCAACATCAATTTCCAAGGCCCCATATAGGATGATCACCCCTTAGTTAACCGATCATAAAATTAAATTACATGAACCGTTGAATAAAAAATACATATGACCAAGTGTATCTTCGTTGGGAGAACCTATTTTACTTCTCAAGAAAAAGGACGGTACTTTCGGACTATGCAATGCCTATAGACAATTGAACAAAATGACAATCAAGAACAAATATCCTTTACCATGTATAGATGACTTATTTGATCAAGTTAAAGGGGAAAAATTGTTCTAAAAAATAGATCTAATGTCCATATATCATCAAGTTAGAATAAAATATGAGGATATGCACAACATGACATTCATAACTAGATATGGATATTATGAGTTTGTGGCGATACCTTTCGGAATTACCAGTGCACCAAACACCTTTATGTGTTTAATGAATAGCATATTGAATGAATACTTGGATAAATTTTTTCTAGTGTTTATACATGAAATACTCATCTATTTCAAATACGACCGAGAACATGAATAACATCTAAAAATATTTTTGCAAGTACTTAGAGAACATTAATTATACTCCAAGTTTAGTAAGTGTTATTTCTACCAAAAACAAGTACACTATATAGGCCACATAATTTCATAAGAAGGAATAACTGTGAACCCGGATAAGACCAAGGACATCATGGATTGGCCCATTCTCAAGAATGTGCATTTGTCCATGGGAATCACATGGTACTATAGAATATTTAAAGAGGAACCCCATCGCATTTCTTCAAAATAAGGGAACTAAGTTTACTTGGTCTCGGAAGTGTCAAGAGGATTTTGACAAACTGAAACACCTACTTACTACATCACCTATATTAAATATAGTATACCCCCACAAGGATTTTATTGCATGCACAAATGCCAGTAAGGAAGGACTAAGATGAATACTACTACAAGAAGGTAATATAGTTTGTTAGGAATCTAGAAAATTAAAGGATCCCAAAAATAACTAAACAACACACGATCTTGAACTATAGCAATAATACATTCCTTAAGAATGTGTCGACACTACCTAATTAGCATCAAATTCCCTTTGATGACCAACAATATCAACCTAAAGTATTTATTTGACCAAAACAACTTGAACGTTAGGCATTATAAATGGTTAGATTTCTTTAGCGAATACGATTTTGAAATAAGACACATCAAGGGGAATGCGAACAAGGTAGCTGATGCACTCAAAATCCTAAGTTTATGAAATGGATACTAGTATTTGTGAATATGATATAAAAGTCAGAATTAAATATGCACTAAATATGGACACAAATTATAGGGGAGGCAGGTGCTGAGGAAGTTATATTCGATCCTAAAGGGGAAGTTTACTACAAGTGTTCGTGAGGAATCGATATTAAATTAAATAACTAGGCCAAAGCCTTATCCTTGTACCAAGAATGCTAGATCTTTAATGAAAACTCAATCAAGGAGGTTTCCATAATTGTAGACTCGTATTTGATCATAAGTTACTTGAGCTCCAAGGTACTCCTCACAGCCTCTTTATCCATCTTTATCCATCTGATCATGACTTGAATTAAGCAAGAAATTGAAGTTTTCCATATAGTCCAATTCAAACATGTGTTAAGGGACCTCAATCATGAGGTGGATTATGGGGCCAACTCAACAACAAAACAGAAGAAAACCAAACTTGCCATAAATGTCAGTATACTATAGCGGGGCCCCATCTCGTAATGTGATATAGGTGGGAAATAATGGAAATAGGTGGAAACAAGAAGTTGACATGTTCCCAAATCTGTTCCATACAGAGGTTAAAATTGACGCATGTATGCGTATCACCATTTGTGTGTTGGACCGTATGCAGCCATGAGGCGAACTAAGCCATGGTCAATTCAAGGCGTTAGCTGCATAAGAATAAATTTCAATAGAAAGGTAAATTTTTTTATTAAAAGTTATATGTAGGGCAGTTTTTGAAAACAAAACCATCAATTTTTTTTTCATTGATGGGTAGAGATGCCCGTCAAATTTAACCCCTGGTTCCATATGATGCTTGATCGGGTATTAATTACTCTCATTCGAAATCAGGTTCCAACATTCATGCTTAGTACAAATTTAGTAATTGGAAATCCCCCCGTACTCAAGGCAAGGGTACGAAGGATGTTGAACGAAGGATGTTGAACATGAATGAGTATGACGAAAAATGGCGTTTGGGTGATTAATGCCGGAATCCATGAAGTAGTTATAATGCTGAATCACTCATAGTTTGAAGCAAAGCTCGCCACCCTAAATTTAAATTTCCCTAGAGATTTGCATTGTGAAAAAGAAGAAAATCCTCTCTTTGGTTTGAAAATTCCTCGACGACAAGGACATGAACTGTGTGGATGTTTTTTTTGCATCATGGGATCGAATGGGTGGAAGAGGAATGTAGGGGAATTGCGCACGGCCTATGAAGGTATTCAAGGGAGAACCAAGAAGATTTCCACAAGATGGAGAGACGTATGGAATGGGTAGTGGAGGACCTGACTTTTGAGAGAGTTGTGGCTAGGAAAAAAGAATGCTCCATGATGACCGAATTGGAGCTTGATGAGGACTGGCTAGGAAAAAAAAATGCTCCATGCATTCTTGATAGGAAGAATATATTTCTTTGGAATCGAGCCATTTCTCAAGCAAATTTGCAGTGGGAGCACTATAGGCCTAAGGAGGCCACACAGGAGATGGAGGATTCCATGATAGAGGCATATGCAACTCTATTTCAGATATGAAATAGGACGAGATTGAACACCAAAAATGGTGTTAAGTTCTAGGGGGAGAATGTAATATGTCCCCATGTTTTTACTTTAATATTGATTAAGTATAAATTCAAATTTTAGACTATGTGGTGAATATTTTTTATTTTTTATTTTGAACATGTGCAAGACAAGAACTTTCCACTTATCCTCCTCAGAGGGCATATGTAAAATACATCGTTTAACATCATTAATAAAATGTTGGAGAAGATGGAATGATTTTGTTAGAACTTGATGAACTATGACCCCAAATTTGGGGAACACTGACATGCCGCTTAAAATATGAGAGTGACAAACGTCAAGAGACAATTTTTTGGAACCAACAACCTAAAAATTAGTAGGGGATCCAAGGCTAACCAACTCCCCAAGGGGGGAAAGTTGGGCCTTGAGTAAGACCTGGGTAATATTATTTATATGCATATGTGTGAGGATAGGATGTTGTCTAGTATGCAAGGGAAATTTGTTGTGTGAGCACCTTTGATGTGTTAAATAATTTCCTAAGTTTGGAGTTTTGCTAAGTGTTGAGGCCTGGAAATTCACAGGCAACAACAGCAAAGGATTCTCCCCAGTCAACATTCCCAATTAGCCCGTGACTGTTTGGTATAGGGAATCCATCCAGTTTGCGGTCCGGCTAACGTAGGTCAAGTAACAAAACAAAGGTTTTACCGGTTGCGGCCCGGTCCACTGTGTATTTGTATTTTTTGACTTAAGTATGATATGCAAGTGCCTAATTAACCATGCAGGGTGATAAAGATGCAAAGAGTAGTCACAATGTGATGCGCAGGTTCTTACCTTTCGTCTTAGAACTCACAAGCATCCAAATCATGCAAGAAAATAAATACTAACTAAACTATCTCTAGAGAGCTAGGTATTCATTCATGAGTAATGCACCCCTGTTCATGTGTTATGGCAAATCATAGATAGTTGTTCTTATAACCAAACATATAAACATGAATAAAAGTATATATGATAAGATAGCTCATCAACAGTTAAAATTTTCATTACTCATAGTGGAAAAGACATCATAAAGGTACTGAAGAACATTCAGACAAGAACATAGGTTTAAGAAATTAGAACACTCTTACAGCTAATGAGGCACAGCTGAAAACGAAATAGTTCACATTCAACATTTCTCATTTAATCACATTGACATATTCCACATAACACTTCCTCCAACAGGGAAAATTTGCAGTCTCTGGTTGTAAAACGAAATAGTTCCTCTTACAAGCATTAAGTTACAAGTTTTTCCAGGGAAAAGGCCCCTTCTAAGTTCTACTTTCAAATATTTAAAATACCACCACCGACTGCTTGGGCTGCCCCCCCCAAACGTATGACCTTCCGGTCCTTCTAAACGCTTCATCTTCCCATTTTATTTTTTGTTCGCCTTCATGATCTGATGAGTAACTGACAGATCTTTTCGGATCTGTGCCTTTGTCGCCATTCATTTTGTCCTTTCCTTCGTTTGTCCTTCTTGCGATCCTGATGGTTTCGGCTTTGCTTTTACCAAATTACCCATCTCCCTTCGCGTCGCAGTAGTTTGACCATTCTCCGGAAACCACCTGCAATCAAACGATGTGCATCATTGACCGGGATTGCATTCTAAACAAACATCAGATTAAACCAACTAACGGCTAATCCACAAGAAATGGCCCGGTGCGCCACTGTCTCATCCACCTACGGGCTCAGGAAAAAACATCAATGCCAGGAGATGGAAAAGTTAAGACTTGAGCTGCGAGCGGGAAAAAGAAAAAACCAATCAGAAGTTGGAAGGACTTTGACATTGGAAGTCGAGAGCTTCGCACAACTGTAACGGCGGGAAGAAAAAGACTATGGAAACGCGACCCGCGGGCGGGAAAACTCTCAATCGGAAGTCGGAAGATATTTACATCGGAAGCTAAATGACTTTCCCAGCCGCAACGGCGGAAAAGGAAAGATTAAAGACATGCGCGACCCAAAGACTAATAAGCATCGGCAGTCGGAGCGCTTTATACTTCGGGTGCTTAACTGCTTTAGGAGCTGCAACGGCGGAAGAGGAAAGACTACGACTTCCGATTAAACAAAATAATGCCCGATCAATAGAAACTATTAAGTGTTCGGACAGCTTTAAAATTCAACAGCGGTCAAAATCCATTTCACCTTTGAAACAGTGGCCCATCAAAGAACAATTAGCAACATTAAACTCAAATCTGCGACCCGCGGCAAACTTCAAACACAAACAACCTTTGGAGACGGGCTGCAAGTAAATCGTTAAAATCATCTAAAATTAAAACATGACCAAAAATTCACGTATAAAATGACTTGAAAATAACTCTAAATCATGAGGAGGGGACCAAAATTTAAGAAATTTGGGGAAAACGGTTGCAGCCGCAACAATTGGCGATTACCTGGTGAACTTAGATCTCTAGACAACTACTTCCTTAAGTAACAAACTGTTTAACAATAAAATCAACATGTTGAATTCTTCTAGATGTATGGATTTCCCAAATGGCAGATACATGAACTTTGAATCATTGAGGGTAGTCATGTTCAGGAAAATGGAAACCAAGGTTTCAAAGTCAAGATAACTCTTTCGAGGCCAGAAGTATGCGTTTCATTTTTTACCTCTGTCTTTGGGTAGCTTCCAGCCTGGACACCATAGGATCGTAACATTTGGTAAACAGAAATATTCATTTGTTCCTCATTCCCATGCCATTTTGCACTTTTGTGCTTTTGGACTTTTGTCCTTTTGAGTCTTGCTCACGCCTTTCTTTTTGAATTTTTTATTTAGGCCCCT